>OY982584.1:12421461-13021461 GCA_963859945.1 Euplagia quadripunctaria | reverse complement strand
TCGGGTACGCCTTCCAGCACACCTGTCCTCAGTCAGCCGTGTAGCAATTACACCAACCAGATATCGAACAATGTCCGAAGTCCCTGCAGGGCGATGTTTAAAGGGTTCTTGCGGCTTCACTTATATTACACAATTGTTCATCAAAGCACCAAAAAAATTACGTGTTGAACATTTGCCGAACGAGAGCCGAGAGCATTTTTTAAAATCAGAAAAAATGCGATGTCCATTTTGTTTTAGCCGCGTTGGCGACAGCCAATCAGGGGCCGCGCTGGTGTCGCCAGAGCTGACGAAACCGTCACCAATCGTAAAGGCGCGAGATCCAAACAGCCTCAAATGCTAACTAATTGAAACCATTTGGAAGTATCTATTTATGCTTCTAATTATCAAAGAAAACCCCATTTTATTGAATGAATATGCAAAAGTTAATTAATAATTAATTTGGGTCACATAATGTGCTCAACCAGCTATGTTGTTCGAACCTCAATCCGCACTCAAGTGATTGTTAACAACTTATAATGTTAGCATCATTATTTATCAACCGACCAATAACATTGCGTTACGGGTATAACTAGTCATAATAATGTCTATTAAGCCATTTTTTTTAAATAGTTAACTGTTTTATCATCTATTATAGTTTGCTCCTATTTTTAATAAATTAAACAAGTTTTTGATGTGTCGACAACACGTACACTCGATATCTAGGTACTTATATGACTATTTTAGTGACGTACACTAAGAAGAAGAATAAACAAAACTAATGGACACGTATCATCGCGAATATAAACCCCATAAGTTTTCTTTTTAATAGAATTCGTTCGACGAATTTGAAATTGTATTTTAATTTTTGTTTACTGGCACAGGAACATCTGTTAGGTCCGAAGATATAAAGTAGACGCGTTTTCAAGATATGGCTTTATAAAAAACTGGTTAAGTGCGATACTGACTCGCGCACCGAGGGTTCCGTGAGCAAACAAACTTTTTTTTTATTAAGGCACTATGGCATAGCAGTCACGGTCTGCTCGTATGCCCCCTATAATATAAAAAAAAAACTAACCACTAGGCTAACAGGCCATCAGTCATTTGTATATAAATAGTAATTGTCCCTCTCGGGAATCGATTCTCAAAGATTTTTGCCCATTTTTTTCCCAAAGACAAACTTAACTTTGTAGTTCTAAAAATACTCTCCTCATGCATCGATGTACGGCAAAGCGAACTTTCCAACCGCAAAATATAAGTTTGTAATCATAGAAAATATTTTTTTGTGATATAATAACAAATTAAGGACTGTCGATATTTTTCCTTTACTTATGCTGTGAGATCTTGCTTCTTACCAAGTTCCATGATTCTAGGACAATAGGAAGTACCCTATAGGTATTAAAGATACTTTTAAATTTGTTAAAATCTAAGGCTTAAATGGCCGTAACGTTTGATTGATAAGGGTTCCTTTTTTTTGTTTTGAGGAACAGAACCATAAAAAGGATCTTTAGGATTAATTCACAATTGGTAAAAGTACCGTGTAACATAATCATAGCGGAACTCACATGGGTACCTAATTAGTTTTTGATGTTGTGTTACTGATGGAAAGTCACAAGATAGAAAAATATTCTTCTCTTTAACCGACGAAAAAAAAGGAGGTTCTCAATTCGACCGTAGATATTTTTTTTTTTATTAGTTGAATAAAAGAAATCTAAAAATACTTCCAATCAGTAACACAACACAACAAGGAGGTTCTCAATTCGACCGTATATAGATATACATATATATATATATATATATATATTCTTTTTTTGTTAGATAGGGTGGTTATACCTAAGGGTGGTCCCATGACAAGGAAGTCAGGATCTGATGTGATCCTGATAAAATTGAGAAAAGCCCTCGAAAAAGTTTATAAAAATTTGATAGTTTATCTTGGTTTAATTTGGTGTTTTCATGTCACTATTTCCATATTCTATTTGATGTATTTAGCACTTTTTTTTAATTATATTTATTTTCCATTTTTTAACAAAAAAAATTCTTCATTTTTTCACTTTTTATTTGTTTTTACATAGTTTTATTTCGCTGTCCGGGACTGGCTCAGGGTCACCATGAAGTACGTGGCGACGCCTGGCAGGGTCTCCATGAAGTAATGGCGATCCTGGCAGGGTCGCCATGAAGTAGTGGAGATTATCACTAATTGAAATGAAACCACTTCTTATGGAATACAAGAGCTTATATAGGAATTAATCTAGGTTATCATACGCTGTATGTTACGTACGTATGACATCACAATATTATTCACTTAAAGGAATGCTAAGAATTTATGAACTTCCGTCTTATAACATTATACGTAACAAACTACGTCACGATCTACGTCATGCACTACAATAAAAGATTTATTTATTTTTTGCTTTTTAGTTCTTGTCGTCGGTTTAATTTTTTGTTAAAAAGATTTTTATTTTATTATTTTTTCCATCATCAGATCAGCTTCATGATGTGATGATTCCTAAACGCAAATACCTGATTAAGTTATGAAAAGTAAACAGAAACACAACACTATGCGTTGCTACAATTTTCGAAGGTTTCTCTCAATTTTATTAGGATCCCATCATCAGATCCTGACTGCCTTGATATGGGACCACCCTTGAGGTATACCCTATATAACAAAAATCATCGAAATCGGTTCATAAATAACGGAATGAAGGCTGAACATACAATAGCAAAGGATCACTTTGAGTTCTGATGCATTTCGGAGCATCTCAGATAAACACAAACATTAAACTTTATTCATATGACGTTTATTGAGTTGCTTTGAACTGCTTTCACAACAAACACTTTCTTCATAAAAGCACAGTATGCTATAAACTTAATATGCTGTTTCACAGAGTACCTACTGTTTTTATAAGTATAATCATCATCGTCATCATTTCAGCCATAGGACGTCCACTGTTCGACATAGGCCTCCCTTAATGACTTCCAAAAAGACCGGTTGGAAGCGGCCTGCATCTACCGACGTCCTGCGATCTTTACCAGGTTGTCTGTCCACCGCGATAATGGACGTCCTACGCTGCGCTTTCCAGTCCGTGGTCTCCATTCCAGAACTTTTCGGGCCCATCGACCGTCCGTTCTACGTGCTATGTGCCCCGCCCATTGCCACTTCAATTTGCTGACCCGTTCGGCTATGTCGGTAACCTTCGTCCGTCTGCGTATCTCCTCATTTCTGATTCGATCACGCAGAGAAACACCAAGCACAGCCCTTTTCATAGCTCGTTGAGCGACTCTGAGTAAGTATAATAAAAAAAATTAAAGTCTCTACCTCGACTCAAAAACATTTTTTTTTTACTAGCCATTATATTCCCACTGCAGGTCAAAGGCATCCCTACCTTCCTTCCACTCCGCATGGTTTACATTTTTCTGCCGCAGTCTTTCCCGCCGTCTCTTTCCGGGCCTGGCTCGTCGCCGTTTAACGTAGTGTGGGCGCCACTCGGTACTGAGATTTGCCCACAGTTCGTCCGAAATGCGGAAGACGTCACCATGGCCAACGTCGGCATTCTGAGATTTAGAGCGCAGTATGATATAAAATAAAAATAAAATATAATTAAAAGAAAAACAATACTCATAAAAAAAACTTGCAACTGTAACCTAATAATTGAAGCTGTCTAATATAATATAGCTGATCTATTTCAATTATTACAAATAAGGCACCTCTGCTAAGTTAGTGAGGCGATGGATAGATATCTTTCTGACTCCAGATGATGCTGCAGCATCAGTTCCAGGATACCATGTCATTGTAAAATCACTGAAATAACAGGATACTAAATTTCAAAATCAATCAAACTAGTGAGCTGATGATCTTCAAACAGCTGAACTGGTTTCCCTGACTTATAGCCCAAAAAAAATTTCAAGAAACTGGGTCGATTATGGATAATAAGAATCCTTTGCGTCAACGTACCGGTCGGTTTCTTGAAAACATTGCTGCTGAAAGCGCCGGCAATTCGTTCAATGGGTAATGGAGCAAAGTGAAGTCGATGCCAATTTTTAGAAAAAAGTAATTTTCTCTGATGAAGCGCATTTCCATATGAATGGCTTCGTGAATAAACAAAATTGTCGAATTTGGGACTCAGAAAATCCTCATGCAATCCATGAGAAACAAAACTGTCTGGTGCGGATTTTGGTCAGGCGGCGTGAGTGGACCTTACTTTTTTGAAAATGAGGCCGAAATTGCAGTGACTGTGAACGGCATTCGTTACAGGAATATGATAACGGACTTCTTGTGGCCTCAACTGGACGGCATGAATCTGGACAACATGTGGTTTCAGCAGGAGGGCGCAACCTGCCACACCGCGCATGAAACAATCGACTTATTGCAGCAACGATTTCCAGAACACATTATCTCACGAAATTCTGACGTCAACTGGCCACCAAGATCGTGCGATTTAACGCCGTGCGAATTTTTTCTTTGGGGTTTTGTGAAATCTCGGGTTTATGCGAATACAATTCCTGAGCTCAAATCGGAAATCCAACACGTCATGGAAAATTTCATGAAAAGAGTAATGGCCTGTCATCGGACCCGTGGGAGTCATTTGCTGGATATTTTATTCCATCCATCCATACTTAATCGGAACATGTCTGCTTTACAATACAATAAAAATATCACAACTCTGTCATAAAATATTTGTTTTTATTTTAAAATGAAAAAGTTCACGCTTACTGAGACATCCTGTAGTTTGTTCGTTGGTTTGTAAAGTTTTCGCGCCTTAACTACTCAATCGATTGTAGTGAAATTTAGCGTGCACTTTTTCAGGGATACACAAAAGGATATAAGGTACCATTCAATATGCGGCGGTAGCGTAATGGATAAGGCGTCGGACTTGCGATCAAGAGGTTGCGGGTTCGAACCCCATCCAGTACACTACCGAAGTGAACCCACTCCTTTTTTTTTTTTTTATTTGTACGTGTGGAAACCCCCTCGGGCCGTCACCCCGCCGGGGTTTTCGGCGGGGCGGTGTGTCGGAATCGAACCGACTAAAACCACACGGTGTGCCGTACTGCGCCTTAAGTAGGAGGGATCCGGGAACAGTTTTATTAAGACATCCGGACCCCCCCTAGCGCCTGCCCGCAAAAGCGCGGGCACCACCTCCGGGTAAAATCGTCTCAATTAAGTGACGTCCAGGCACACGCGGACGCCGCCTCCTCGCGGGGGGCCACTACAGCGGGTGGAGGGGAAAACCCGTCCCGTCCACCCGCGGCCACACTCAGGGCGGCATGAGGCGCTGGTATGCGCGCCTCCGCCGCCCGGTTCGCCGGCGGCGAATTTGGTCCGAGTGGAGATCGTCCTCCCGGACCCTTTCCGCCGCCTCCTTCTGCGAGATGACGTCCTCACAGAAGGTCGCGACCGCGGTAAAATTCCTGTCGCTACCGGCCATGGAGCGTATGACGGCCGGTAGCGAGAGATCCCCTCCGATGACTGCAGTGAGGGCCCGACGCTGCGTCGCCCAGGCGGAGCAAACCGCCAGCGTGTGCTGAGCCGAGTCCTCACTGCAGTCGCAGTGGTGACAGGCGGGACTCAGTTCCCTCCTAGCGACCGAGTGCAGGTACTTCCCGAAGCAGCCGTGCCCGGAAAGGACCTGCGTCAGTCGGAAGGAAAGGGTCCCGTGCTGCCGCCCTGCCCACTCGACGATGACCGACTGGAGCGCCTCCACGGCGGCAAAGCCAGCACGTGGAGCCTCCAGCCGGGACGACCAACGAGCCATGGTGGCTCGGCGAGCGGCCTCACGCCATTCGCGTACCTCTTCGGGCGGGGGCCGACTGCCGCTTCCCGCCCGGAACTCAGCCGTTTGCCGATATACTTCGGCGAGCACTTCCGCCTCCAAATCCCACGGGGGAGTCCCGGCCAATGCGCACGCCGCCTCCGTCGACACGGTGCGGTATCCGCGTATGGCTCTGACCGCCATAACCCTCTGAGGGCGCCAGAGGCGCGCCCTATTCTGGGCGGTCAGAGCTCCCGCCCACACCGGTGCACCGTACAGTGCCATTGACCGGCCAGCTTCGGAGCAAGCTGTCGGAAGTGCTCGTCGAAGAGCCACCTACCGTCGAGGATCAGGCCCAGATACCTTATGTGGGCCTGAACCGGTACGAGGACCGAGTTGACCACGATAGAGGCGCCAGGGGGTGGACCACGACGGGGCCCATGGAATAAAAGGGCCTCCGTCTTATCCAGGGCCACCCGCAAGCCCAGCGCCTCGATGCGCCCGACCACCAGGGAGACTCCCCTGGTAGCCAAACGCGCCGCCTCTTGAAAGTTCACCCCCCGGGCTGTGACAAGAGTGTCGTCGGCGTAACAGATTACGCCCAGCCCGGGGGGGAAGTCGCCTCGAAGGGCCCAGTCGTATCCCATGTTCCACAGGAGTGGTCCAAGGACAGACCCCTGCGGAACACCGCACGACATGGGCCGACGACTCAAAACTCCATCTCGGTCCTCGTACATGACGGTACGCTCCTCAAGATAGTCTGCCACCAGCCGCCTCAGGTACTGTGGCACCCCATGATAGAGGAGTGCTTCCCTGATGCAACTGAATGGCAGACTATTGAATGCGTTGGCGATGTCCAACGACACCGCCAACAGCACGCCGCCACAGCTCACTACGTCTTCGGTCACGGCCCTCAGGCGCAACACAGCTCCGATCGTCGAACGGCCCGCTCGAAAACCGAATTGGGCGTCCGACAAATCGGGGCCGACCTCGCCAAGGTGCCGAACGATGCGGGCAGAGAGGACCCTCTCAAACAATTTACCCGCCTCGTCCAGCAACACGATGGGCCTGTAGGCCGCGACCGAGTCGGTAGGCCGTCCCGGCTTCGTTAAAAGCACCAGCTTCCCGCTCTTCCAGCAGTCAGGGAAGCGTCCGGACGCCAGGCTAGCGTCGAACACTTCCCTGAGGCGGTCCGACATGTGGTCGAGGGCCAGGGCCAATGCTCGGGCAGGAATCCCGTCCGGCCCGGGGGCGGTGTTCTTGGAACGAATCCGTAGAACAGCCGCCCCTATCTCCGCCTCTGTGATGGGCGGAACGTCCTCATTTTCGACCTCCCCGTCGTGTCTGGCCAAAAGGACCATCGACGGGGGTGTGTGTTCCGCCCGTTGCGGGAAAAGGCCCTCAACCACTTCCTGCAGGAAGCTGGGCTGGAGAGTCTCCGTAAGGGGGGGGCCCGACGCGCGGAGCTTTTGTTGCGCCGCGCGATATGGGCGACCCCAGGGGTCACGATCGAGACCCTCCAGCATCTCCTTTCTCTTCTCCTCTTTGGCGCGGCTAATGGCCAGCTTCAGAGTTTCCCGCGCCTCTCGGTACTCCTCATGAAGCTGGTCCTCTTCCCCCTCTTCACGGTGACGCCGCCGGCTGCGAGTGTAGGACCTCCGGGCACGAGTACAGGCCGCACGGAGGTCCGCCAACTCCTGGGACCACCAGTAGACCTCCTTCCTCGGAGGCCAACAACCTCGGATGCGGGGCATGGCCGCATCGCAGACCTGCGTAATCGCATCGCGAAAGCGGCCTGCCCCCATGTCTACCTCCTCAGTCAGAGGCTGCGGAGACAGCCAAGAGTAAATGATGGCTGCCTCCTCTAGTAGGTCCCTGTCCAACTTCGAAACAGCCCACCGCGGAAAGCGGGAAGAACACCGCGCCCCGTGACCCCTTCTGGGGTCCTGGGTCCGGGAGAGCTCAAATCGGATATAGAGGTGATCCGAGAGCGTCTCAACCTCTTCCAGGACACGCCAGTTCCTTACTCGTGCGGCGAGAGCAGGGGTAGCGAACGAAAGGTCCACTATCGACCCCCCCTGCTGTCGCACGCACGTATTGGTGGAGCCTCTGTTTAGAAGACAGAGGCCCACCGATGCCGCCCACTCCTCCACAGCATCGCCCCGTGCGTCCGTCCTGGGGGAACCCCACGCAACGGACTTTGCGTTGAAGTCCCCCAGCACTAGGACGTGCCCAGACGCTAGTCGCCGCATCGAGGTCTCTAGATTGCTGAGAAAAACCTCGAAGTCGCTCAGACTCCGATTGGGGGAGAAGTAGACACCATATATGGTGATCCCCCCCCATTCGGCAGCAACATATCCAGTACCCTTGTCTCTTAGCGACAAGGGTGGGGAATGAGCCGCCGTGGAGCTGACGACTGCCACGGAGCCGTCCCGGTCACCCAGCCAATTTGGACGGGGAGGAACGTAATAGGGCTCCGCGGCTACGGCCACACCTATTGACCACTCCGCCATGGTTTGCAGGAAAAGGTCCTGCGCACCGGCGGAGTGGTTCAGGTTCGTCTGGACAAGAAGGTTGGAAACTTGGTCCATTACTTGACTGTCTCTACAACCTCCATGGGCGACGACGACGACGCAGGATTGACATCGGAGGCAGCCTGGGTCGATTGGCTAGCCGCCGAAGTTTGCCGAGAAGTGCGGGGTGGCTTGCAGCCACCCTGCCCCATCTGATGGTTGGCGGGAAGATTTCCCGCCGCACACGCTGGGCAGTGAGGGGCGGCGGAGCATTCCGCCGCCTTGTGCCCCGGTTGACCGCAGCGGAAGCATAGTCCGCTGCAGTCAAAGCAACTCGCGCACCTGACGCGGGTGTGTCCCGTGGAGAGGCATTTAAAACACCTCATCGGTCTCGCCGCCAGAAGTGTGACTCTGGCGTTCACGAAACCGATGAGGACTCTTCCGGCGTCGCTTAAAATCTTGGCCGACGCCATGGGACAACTGGCCCACACTGCGCCAAGGCCCCCTGGACCGGGGCGGATGGTGCCGACCCTGATGTTGTCCGCGCTGCATCCCGTCTTCTCCTGAATTACAACGCGGACATCCTCAACCGTCACTGAATCGTCCAGGCCCGAAATGCGCAGCTCCGCGCACTTGGTGGGCCTGGCGATCTTTACACCATCCGTGGCTGCGAATATCTCCCGCATCTTCTCGGCAAAGGTGTCCGCCGTCTTTGCGCCTTCAGCCCCAGGGAACTCGAGGACTCGAGCTCCCGTCTGGGCGAGGCGCATCCTCACACCCACGGCCCCAAATTCACCAGCCAGACTATCCCGGGCCTTTTTAAATACAGCCGCGTAGGATAGCCCGCCATCTCCCGCCGCCGGCGACAGGGTTACAACCACAGCCGCCGTTTTGGGTGGCACCAGTTTCCGTGGCTTTTTGGTTGCAGTCACGGCCACGGATAGTGCTTGCGGCGGAGACGGTGCACTCTTGGCAGCCTTATTACGGTTGCGGGACCGCTTCTTGCCCCCCTCGACTTTTTTCCACCCGTCGTTAGAGGGGGTGGACGTGGAGGGGGCTGATGTGGACGACGGACCCGGCACGGGCTCACTAGTTCCCTTCGGTGCCGGAGTGGGAAGCGGTGGGAAATCCGCTGCTTCCGTGGCCTTCAATGGTTGCCCGGCCTTTGGTGCAACCGCTTTTGACGCGGCCTTTGATGCAACCGCTTTTGACGCGGCCCTAGCCGGTCGACCAGCCTTCGGTGTGGCTGCAGGCGCCGGTGCTGACGTCGCCGTGGCATACGTCACCGTCACACGGCCACCCGAGACGGGAAGCGGTGTCAGGACCGTTGCGGCGTTAGCCTTGGCCGCGGCGAGTGGTGGCCGAACGATAGGCGCCGGAGGCAGCCTTGCCTCCAGGCCCGCGAGGCGCCCGTCCATCATGCGCCACACTGCGTCAATAACTTGACGCAAGTGGGCATCCGGAACGGGGGAGGGGGCAGGTGGAGGGGCAACGGGATTTGGCTGCTCAGGGCAGTTCGCCTGTGCCCGAAATTGGGCGAACTGAGCGCTGAGCTCGGTGACCTGCCCCGTGAGTGTGTCGTTTGCGGCCTGGAGGCGCGCAACGTCCCCAATGAGGGTCTCGACGACCCCAGAGATTGCGGAGGAGGAGTCCTTAAGGGCCCTAACAAAGGAACCCTTAAGATTCGTGGACTTGGTGGCCACTTTGTGAATAATGGCCACCGCTGCGTTCGCTCTCTCCTGTATCGTCAATGGTGTTTGGGGAACAGAACCCCCTACCACCGGCTCTTGGATTTTAAGCAGGAGATCCGCAATCTCCTCCTCCGCTGCGTTTTCGCCCTCTGATCTGACTCGGGCATAGGCTTCCTTCTTTGAGAAGGCGGAGCCCGATGAAGCTGAGACTGGGGTACGAGACCTCCCCCTATGGCTGCTAGCCACTTTGGGAGGCAGCATCTCCTGAGACGTGTCGGCATCCTGGTCAGTGGAGCGTCCGCGTTTACGACTGTCATTGCCGCGAACCTCCACCTCCATCACCTCTTGGTTGTGCGCCGTCGTACCGAAATTTCCGTCCGACGACACGAGAGATCTGGAGCGCAAACGCTCCGAAACTCTTCTGCTCCCAGGAGTCAGATTGACTTCTGGGAGCTTATCCGATATAGGCGTTTTGAGAAAGACCTCTTTATTTGACGAGGTGTCCGCCTTTTTCAGGCTCTTCTCCTTCTCCATCATTTTTTGTTCATTCTCCTTCTTTTGTTCATCATTTATTTTTATATTTGTATATTTGTTTAAAGACTCCATAATTAAACCCACGAGTAGGGGAGAACTAAAGGTCGACCCGGGCAGAGATCCCCAATACCCCGGTTGTGAGGTTAACAAGAATACTAGTATAATGTGTGATGCTAGTATAAAAAAAAAGAAATAATTAAAAATTTATGAAAAGAAATACTGTTCCCTAGTTATAACTGAATTCATTGACACAATCTGCATGAACGCTAGCAAAGATCACGTTCTACGATATGGTCCTAAATTCAAAACTTTAAATCAAATATCGATTTTCCGTCGAACCCGTCTTATAACTTTGAGTTATTACAGTTTAAAAAGAACAATTTAAAAGACAGCATTCCAACTCAGATCTCTAAAGTAACCCGCACTGCATGCTGCATTGCGGGATACTTTAAACTTTGTATAAAGTTTTGCACAAACAATATTGGAAAATATCTGGTGAGTCAGCATCCAATTATTATAATATACAGATATTCCGATCACAGTACGCCAACTGCAATGATTAACATAAAGAATCATAAGGACATATAACACATTTCCCATAACTGGGAAGTTAGAAAACATTTATATTTTACCCGAGGATATTTAGAACAAAAATGGTTCGTACAATAGTGAGAACCCACCTTATAAATGGAGGTCAACTTAGCCTATGGCCTGCTGCATATGCATTACCAATACCATTACTCAAGCATTGCTAATCCCAAAAATAATATTAACATAAAAACCATTATAAAACCTATTGAAAACCACCATAATTTTTGCGGTGCCCATTTGTTCGTGGGAGAGCCATGCTTCGGCACGTCTGGGCCAGCTTGACCAGAGTGATACCACTACCTCACAGAAAACCGGCAGTGAAGCAATACTTTCATTGCTTTTCGCCGAGTGAGTGAGGTTTACCGGAAGCCCTAACACTTCCCTCTCCCTCTCTCCAATCCTCACACTCTATTCCCCCTTCGCCTACTCCCACGTTAAAGGCCGGCAACGCACTTTTGTGACTTGAGTTGCAGGTGATCATGGACGGCGGTAGTCATTTACCATCAGGTGACCCGTCTGCTCGTTTGCCCACTATACCATAAAAAAAATGTACTCATTAATTCATCACCGAGGAGCTCTGATGACCCCAAAGACCAATGGAAATATAACGTAATTCGATAATATGTGCTTACCTGTAAGAAATTGTTGCACTAGTTATAAGTCTATTGGATGTATCTCATACCAGTGTATTCAATTGTTGGTGAGCCAAATAAAAAAAAAAAAATATATATATATCGACGGTTAAAAGGTAATAGGACATAAGCGACATTTTGGGTGAAAATGAGTAATGAATGTCATACTACTTAAAATTTTCCGCTCTTTCGAATGCGCTTACTCCCATGGCTCTACAATGACTTTTTGTCACTTTACCCAAGTAAAAAACCGCATTTTCCAAGTGTCATTCGGGATAACCAACCGAGATATTTTACCCAATCGGCGTTTGTAACCCTGTAAAAATAGCAATGTAAATGTAGCTGAGTCTTCTATACTCTTTTTAATGCTATATTTCTTTTTATTCTAGAGCTGTTTTGATCTTCACGATGTGACAATAAATACAAAAGTACGGCCATTTTTCAACAATTTATAACTTTAAACTGCTTTCCTGAACAATTTAGTTTTTGTTGGTTATACCCTATTACCTTTCAACCGTCGATATATTGTTGGGCTCAAATTTTCAATAAATTACTTAATACACCTTTATATTATGTTCGCTCGTCAAAATATCACATGATTTCAGTAGCATTGTGCCAACAATGAACCTAAACAAACGTTTTAAAACGCAACAGAAAACAAACCATAAATAATATCCTCAGGAAAGAGGTTTAAACAAAACTAAACACTTTTACCAGAGATAATATACCGACTTTTAGTTCTAAGTAAGACTTATTCGTTTTGAAGCGAAAACTTCTTCAGGCACGTTTGTGCACTTTTGCTATAGGGAAAAAACACTGAACTCGTGACCGTTACGCTAATAATACATATATAGATCCACTAGAGGGTGCTAATCTAAACATTGAGTTCTGTCAGCTCCTTATTAATGAATGCCACCAACCTGCTAATGTGACGTTTTAAGTTCGTCGTTGCGTTTCAGTTTTCACTTCTGTCGGCAGTCCCATGACTGCCTATTTTTTTTAAATTACTGACTGTAACTTTGATTCGGATGTTGGTATGGCCAGTGACATTAAAAGATCATGTAGAAACCTGGTTCCATAATATTTGTGAAGTCTGTCGACTTACACAAGACTAGCGTACTTGTCTATAGCCTTATCTTTCAAACAATAAATAGTTGGCCCTTCGCAAAATACATGTTTAAGTTTAGCGATGCTGGTCTCCGTATAAACTAGACAAAGGGGATATTTTATGCCTTTGGAAAGATCCCCAATCTTTTTTTTATTGTGAATGTATTTAAAAATGTAATTTATATGTATGTTAAATAAATAAAGAGAATAATAATAATAATAACTCCACATCTCACACACGGTCGTCTGATCCCAAACTAGGCAGAGCCTGTACTATGGTAACCAGACTGCTGATAAACATACTTATATATTTCTAAATACATACATATTTATGTATTAACATATCCGACAAAAAAGGCATTATTGCATAGATTCGTTAACGTGGCTATTAATCTTGGCCACACTGACACTCAGTTTTAGTTTTTCCAAGGCAGCCAGACGATATTGGAGATGGATTTCTTTAAAAAGTCTGACAGCTGACGCTGATGGATGAATTGATTGTTAGTCATCAAAAAAAAAAACCCTTGTCATATTATTTTCAAACGATGGATATTTCTACAGAAAAAAATAGCTCTTTATTTAAATAGCGCCCTCTAGTTCCTATTCTTGAATTCATATAAATTGAAATGTCATCGTGAAACGCACGCGAAATTTGAAAACGGGACGTTAGCTGTGTTTTGACATCATATGGTTGTGTAATGACTTATGTACAGACAGAAATCACTCACTTTTTCGTTAGGAAAGGCTTCTATACTACAGACAAAGCATTTATATAGAGTATGGAGCCTTTAAAAAAGAAAAAAATACACCAAAGTTGGTATTAAGTTATTTATACGTATATGTATGATATTGATTGATAGATGTTTTTATTGTTTATACATGTGTCGCTCTATGTTGATAATATTCAAAATTCAAAATCTATGGATTGAAGATATCACGTCAAGGAAAAACCACAAGTCATCCGAAGTAGTCATAATTAAAAAAAAAACTTTTGCTAAACATATGACTGGCCTGTTGGTTTAGTGGTTAGTGACCCTGACTGCTAAGCCAGAGGTCGTGGGTTCGATTCCCACCCAGGACAAATAATTGTGTGATGAGCACGATCCTTTGTTCTGTGTCTGGGTGTTATTTATCTATAATAGGTATGTATTTAGAAATATATAAGTTTGTTTATCAACAGTCTGGTTACCATAGTACAGGCTCTGCCTAGTTTGGGATCAGACGGCCGTGTGAGGTGTGTGAAGTTATTATTATTATTATTATATATTGTATTATTTAAGGAACTTTGAAACAATGTACATAGGTTGTTAAGTTACACACACCAATATTACAATAATAATATGGACTATTTACACGCATATGTCTCCTACTAGTAGTGTTCCCAGAAGGCTGTCAGCATTGACACGTTGAATGGCAATGCTAATTCTCTGTGCAAGAAAAGACTTCGCCTTCTGGTTATGAGAATCAATCGCTTAGCTAGTTCCTTATAAACGAAACGAGTACTCAGACCCCAAGACCCTACCATCTGTACCCCAAAAGGCTCAAAAATATCATAACCAATTAAATTATTGTATTTATTATTATTTTATTTATTTCTATGTCCAACGATATTTAAACAATTGACAAATAAAAGAAGGAATTGACTTTTTTTTTTTATAAAGGTCAAAATTAATATCTTAGAATGACATTCAAATTAAACAGAAAGTGTATTATCAAAGGTAAAAATCAGTGATACCATAATATTAAAAAATAAATAGGCAGTCATGGGACTGCCGACAGAAGTGAAGCCTTTAACGAAACGACTACCTTAAAACGACACATTAGCAGGTTGGTGACATTAATTAACAAGGAGCTGACAGAACTCAATGTTTAGATTAGCGCCCTCTAGTGGATCTATATATGTATTATTAGCGTGACGGTCACAAGTTCAGTGCTTTTTCCCCATAGCAAAAGTGCACAAACGTGTGCAGAAGTTTTCACTTCAAAAAGTCTAATACCAAGTAACGAATTGAACTCGTGTTTACAATTGGGTGGCAACCCCGAATTCCTGGATTGATAACTTGATACCTTTGTCTAAATAATTTTATATATAATAATTAGACATAATTATATCCCACAGGGCCATCTATGTACTATTAAATTATAGTTTAAAAACCTACAAAAACAGGCTTTTATAACAAACCGAACCAAAAATTGTTGTGTTTTCTATTCTAATGATTCTGATGTCATGATATTATTGTTTTGTCATGGGCCCTTGACACGTGTGCAAATTTTGAACTCAATCAGATGCCTTTAAATTGGTGAAAATAACTTTGAATGATTCTGTTACATAGATACATACACGTCGAGCTAATAAAACGTATTTAAAATCTCTGCACGAATTTACCTTGCGAGATAGAGTTCAGTTGTACGTATTGTACATGCGCGGAAGATGGTTATGTTAATTATCATTTACATTTCTTTATGCTGGAGAAAACTTACATTATTTTATATGTTTACCTCATTGTAAGCTTCTCTGATACTCAATGCCTAAGGCGTTAAGTCTACCTTTGAATGACGTCAAAAAATAGAATGGTAAAAAATATAAAGATGGACGAAACCGAGGTCTATTTAGTCTATGATTGTTATTCGTACTGGCTGGTCGATTTGCGTAAAAAAACAATTTATGTTTTGAATGCAATAAAGACGAATTCGAATTAATAGAGTTTTGTATGGTCAAATATGTACATAGACGTTGATTATAGTCCATAAAATGTGTTATATTAAATCACTGAGTTGGTTTTGAAACTTCTCTATAATCGTTGTGATTTGAAATTCGATGTAGCAAAAAGCGACAGTAAAAAGAGACAAACATATTCATAAATAAGATTTAGCCTGCGAGAGAATGAGATAATTATATCTAGACAAAGATTATAGGAAACACTGTAAAATTGTATTAACAAGTTTACAGTGTTTCCTATAATCTATGTCTTTGCGCCTGCGTACTACCAAGCCTTCAGATACGTCAATGTCAACGTGGTGTCATTTTTTGTGCACTTGGTTAATTCATTTATGTTAATTATTTAACACATCTGTGTTAATTTGACCAATAACTTTTATAAAAATTATCTAAAACTAAATTTATTAACATTAGTAAATTATGTGTGTTTTTGTAACGCAGGTCCTCGTAACATATTATTCGTCTTCATGTTAACTCCTCCAGCTAAGCTGAATGCTTGTATTAGAAGTGGGTTCATGGGGGTAGTGCACTTGGTTAGGTTCAAACCTGTAATCACCGGATCGCAAGTCGATCGCCTTAGCCATTAGGCTACGGTTGCTTCATCTCATTTAATGACAGAAAACCGGCGTGAAGGAATGCTTTCGTTGTGCTTCGCCGCCCCTCCTCTTCCCCTACTTCCACCTTAAAGGCTGGCAATGCACTTGTGACTCTTAAGTTACAGGTGTCACTTACCATCAAGTGTGACTCTTCTGGTAGTTTTCCGCTTATATTCTAAAATAACATTCCATGAGTGAGTAACGGAGTAATTTAAACACCTGTACAAGTAACAGGTGTATCAAAACAACATGTCGGTTCATCTGGATTATCGTACTTACTGCACTGCATCTACCTTGACGCAAGCAATGGCGTCAAAAAATTATTTACGTTAACTCCGCTACCACAGATCAAAGTGAGATTAAATGCATTTAAAAATATTGCCAGCGAAAACTTTAAAGTAGTGTTGCAACAGTAAAATTTATGATGATATTAAAAATTATTTAGTTAAATGTATTAAAGATATATGTGACATTTTGAACTTTTTATTTGTAGTGGTTTTTTCTGTTAGTGTGTGTATAATAATAATGTCAATTATTTATGTATATTTATGATATTAATTAAAAGACTTGTTTTGAATTTTCAAATTTCCCTGATGACTCAATATCCAATTGGAGTTCTTCAGAGCTTTATGGAAATCGAATTATAACGTAAGATAATTATAAAATAAATATTCTGGGGCAATTTAACTAATAAAGAGATAATCTTTAAGACCCAAATGTGCATCAGAGCCATATGTCAACAGACTGACAGCTGCAAACATCACTTTACTGACTTAAAAATTTTAACAGTACTATCACAAAATATTTATGAAGTAGCTTTATTTGTGAAAATGAATATAAACTTATTTTAAAAGTTATCTGATGAACAAACGAGATCCGTGAGGCGAATTTACAAACATAGGCTACGCTTGAGGGAATCAAAAATAGCTTTAAAGCATATTTTGTATGGGACCAAAAATATATAATATATATGATCACATAAAGGATACGGACATAGTTCAATTTAAATTTAAGCTAAGAAAAATGCTCATTGATAAAAGTTACAACACCATAGACAGTTTCTTAAATGACAATTTTGTGACTTAATATTTATAATTATCTTATTCTGGATTATTAATCATATTGTCGTGCATGTAATTTGAATTGAAATTTTATTGTTGTAAGTAATGGTATATAATATATGATAAAAAAAATTGTAAGCCACCAGGCAGATTTTGGAGATTCACAAAATATATTAATATCCGAAGAACTATTGTACCCAAAATCACACAAATAAATGAGTTTGAAGCTTGAAAAAGAGTTCCATCCACTATCTCATCTTCTCTTGACAAAATCTATTTTGTCAAGCAATTCAAGCAAGCGAAGCCGCGAGCGAAAGCTAACTAAAACTATCACTTACGGTCCTACCTAACTCACCACACCTACATCGTGACAATAGATCTATTCCCCTGTGTTATTCAAACACTAATATTGCTTATTCATGCGGGTAGTTCACTAATGTACTAATAGTGTAACACAAAGGAAGTTCCTCTTTGTTACGGTAACTATATAACAACTATGTACCATTGTACCCTTTAAGGTTTTCGATGATATGTGTAATAATGATGAAAGCCTGCAAGCTTGTGATCGATGGGATTATTTGACGACCGAAGAGCATTTGACTGTTCGGTCGTGGATACGATTCCCAATGAGAGCGTTGACTATACGGATGGCGCAATGGTTAAAGTGGTCGCCTCGCCACTACACCGCGCCGAGTGTTGGGGGGACATGCCCCTCTTCTCTCCTCCACTACGTATTTTTGTTTATACTGCCCCCACCCTACCAACGCAATCGTTATAAAAGTACGGTCAGTATACCTGCATCTCGTTCCCCAAAACAAGGTCCCGAGAAACAGAGACCTTTGTACGGTAGACCTTACCTCCAACGCCATGGCGCCGGCACTAATTAAGGCTAGTTACCCGTATGCCTATCGGTCACTCGTGTAACCACACTCGCAGCGACCCCCGTTCGGAACCGGCACACTCCCTATTATCCA
Organism: Euplagia quadripunctaria; assembly: GCA_963859945.1. Taxonomy (NCBI): domain Eukaryota; kingdom Metazoa; phylum Arthropoda; class Insecta; order Lepidoptera; family Erebidae; genus Euplagia; species Euplagia quadripunctaria. Next base: position 13,003,317 of record OY982584.1, on the reverse strand, counting down.
CATAGGTACCGGAGCTGTAAGGCACGTGTTGGGGGGAAAAAAAATTGTGTGATCCACCACCCAGTTGTCCCGAGTCTGGTTCTTCTTTGTGTACATTGCGTTTCAATATTTATAAAATCCCCCGCAATACAGGAATGAGTTCCAATGTGGGAGTTATATTTTCTTAACAAAATAAAAGTGCAAATATTTATAAGCATGGAAACATATATTGTCATATATTGTCTGTATAAAATGTACGTTTTAATATAATAAAAGTATGTTATTCGTATTAAAGCATCCATTGTACGAGCTTTGCTTAGTTTGGGGCAACATAGCACGTAGATATAGTCAAAGATTATTATTATTCTCTTTATTACACTTAAAACTTAAAAAATATATATTTAAAAATATAAAAAATAGTAGACCACCGACATCGGGTACAGGGACCAAGACACCAGTGGTTAGGGATACAAAGACAGGAATCTCCTCACTATAGGGGCTGTGTCGAGGAGAACTGCCTTCTGCATCAGTCCCTTGATTCACTCTCCTAACGCGAGCCTTTTCAGGCGATGATGGAGGCTCTTGGCTATCAATCCATGAGCTAATATGATATTCGGAACAATGATCGTTGAATCGACATTCCACTTTCTTATTTTGTATTGGAATATTTTCTATCTCATTAGCAAAATGTCTATCTAAAGACCAGCAGGCCAGAGGCTCACTCTCGTATACTAGACGACATCGACATCTAGATTCTCTAGAATCTCTCCGCTCTTGCTACACACTCTTTAAAAAAACTTCGACTCTTTGATAAAAAAAGTGTATTACTGTTTGTCAGAACAGTTCATTGTGTTACTCACTATTTATAACACTTATGAGTGTTTTTGGTTGTGTTGTTTAATTTTCGATTACTGTTTTTTTTTTAAATAATGTTAAACTAAGAAGATATCTATAGGTGACACAAAGAACACAAAGATTATGAACAAATATCAGTGAATCACACAAATGATTGTCCCCTGTAAGGATCAAATCCACAACGCTCTACACTGTGCCAGTTAGCGTAATAACTAGATAATGTTAACAATTGCACCATCTGTAAGATGTGGATGTGTGAGACATTTTAGACCAATGGAATGATCTACTACCGTAGTAAATAATGAGTTTCTAGCTTTAATGAAAATATACAATTACATTCTCAATATTATCGGTAAAACGTCACAAGTAACGCTGCTGGCGTTCCCACGCGCAAATGAGAATTTGCAGATGCGCAATATTCATTTATTTTGTTAAATTTTGCAACACAACTCTCGCAACATGTCCAAGCAATTTGCAAAAGTATTTCGACTCTCGATCTACGTCCAAAAAGTTCATTTCTCTTCAAACCGAACACTTGATATCGGACTTACAATAATTATTCAATTAAACGAGGAATCTGAGCAATGAATATTCAAATTTCACATCCCTGCATCTGAAAGCGCCACAGACTATACATGTGTAGATGTTAAAACAATAGTTTTATTATCTGCCTTCACGCATAGATATTCATTAATCAAAACTGGTTTTGATCCGCCATAAACCCTCGTCAACCCTTTAGGTAGTTTGTTTAAACGAGTTAATTTAACATCACCTTTGAGTCCCTGTTCCAATTATGTAAACACTCATAAGCGTTTCTCAAACAACCGCGAACGTCTCAGTAACGATCAGTTGGTATAGGCTTGAGGGAAGTTATTTATAGTACGCAATTTCATTCAACGAATAAAATTTAGGCGTCCAATACCCGGTAGGATTTTCTGATAGTTTTACCACAATAATCTATCAAGTTTTCCGTCAGTCAAAATGTCATGATTGACGGTTGCATGATATTGTTTTATATTATAGGGGGCAAACGAGCAGACGGGTCACCTGATGGTAAGTGACTACCGTCACCCATGGACACCTGCAACTCAAGAGTCACAAGTGCGTTGCCGGCCTTTGAGATAGGAGTACGCTCTTTTCTTGAAGAGGTTTGAAGGTCGTATCGGTCCGGAAATACCGCAGGCGACAATTTGTTCCAGAGATTGGTTGCGCGAGGCAAAAAACTTCTGGAGAACCGCACAGTGGATTGCCAATTATCCAGGTGATGGGGATGAAAGTTTTGTCGCGTTGAACGATGGCGAAACGTTGCGGCCGGTTGTATTTACATTATGTAACCATTAGTCATGACTTTTGGAATTGAGTGACGCTTGCATGAGCGTGTAATGGGTGCCTTAAACGACATTTAGATTAATTTAAACAAATAGGAATAGTTTTATTCGATTAGTTTAATAGTTAAAGTTTATACTATTATGACAAGTAAGAGGATTTAGGCGTATGCGAGGTGACTTGCTCAATCTGCTGCAATCCGTATCGGTATAGAAACGACCGCAAACAATGCGACGAAGTGCAACTGCGGGCCGCAGCCTGCAGCTTGTATTGGACTTGTACCGTTACTATTAGCAATAATTTGGAGAATTACAACCGAATTTCGACTTCTGAAAAACCACTAGTCTTTTTAAAATAGCATTAATTGGTACAATGGTAAAAAAATCTGGTAGTGAATAAATCCATGTTTCTTTCGGATAGTTTCTAGTTTTAGATCTTACACGCGGTACTTGAACTAACTCAAGCTTCGTTAACAAGATCTTGTCTTTAGCCCTAAAGTACCTATCTACTCTGGATAATCCATTGACTATCCAGAGTTTATAGGAACTTTAGAGCTTGTTCGCTACCAGATCTTTTTTATAGGGGCAAATGAGCAGACGGGTCACCTGATTGTAAGTGACTACCGCCGCCTATAGACCTGCAACTCAAGAGTCACAAGTGCGTTGCCAGTTTTTGAGGTGGGATTACGCTCTTTACAGTTTATCTCATCTTAAAAATATCACTGAGAACACATCAGTGAGACATTGATTACTTTTTATGCAAGTGCGGACTTTAATTTGTTTTTCTTTCACTACTGTAAAGTAAATATATTGGTAATTTAAAACGGTTAGACTAAACATTTTTGTTTTATAAAGATTTTAATAGTAAAAACTTTTAATTGGCCTTCATGTGTTTAGGTTTTTTGGGTATTACAGAGTCTAGCTGTTTTTTTTTTGTGGTACAAGAGGCAACGAGCAGACGGGTCACCTGATGGGAAATAACTACAGCCGCCCATGGGCACCTGAGTCACAAGTTCACAATGTTCTGTGAGGCCGAGGTATTACTCCGGTCGAGCCAGCCCATACGTGCCGAAGCATGGCTCTCCCACGACGAACTGTTTTCTGACTCGCGCATTGACGGTTCCATAAAAATTTTGTAGATGGATAGTTCGTCTATCTGAGGATACGATTCTCGAAAATACTTGCCCGTTTTTTCCTAGTGACAAACTTAACTTTGCCATGAAATACTCTCTCATACATAGGTATATGTAACAGTCAATTTTGCGAGCGCAAAATAAAAGTTTGTAATATGTACGTTTTATAAAGCTAGATTTTGACAAACAAACTCATTCGCAATTATATAATATTAGGATGGCCAGCCCATTGCCATTTCCATTTGCTAATCACTAAAGCTGTAGATAATTTAGCCTTTTAACTTTCTGTATTACAAATAATATATTAAACATACATTCAGTCATAATTTTCGTTATTCGGCCAGTTAAATTTGGAACAACATACCTCCCCCGATTAGGTCACTTAGGGGGCAAACAGCGGGCGGGGCGGGACGACGTTGCGCGTGAGAAAGTTGTAATCAAAGACTACAATAGTATAAATAATATGGATAGTCAGCTCTGCTTTTTTCATTGGCAACACAAAACGCTACCTAGTGTTCAGATAACTAAAACTAATATAATTAATAATGTAATATGCATAGCTATAAGTATAATAACGATAAATAAATGTAGTATAACGATAAAGAAATGAGTAAATGTAGTATATATACACAATTGAACAATATTTACCTATAAGCTACATATACACCGTACACAAATGCATGGGGCATTTGTGTACGGTGTATATTTATCAATTTATCGTTATTATACTGTGTTATAAACTTTTAATAAAATTGATATGATATGGAATGTTTACTTGACGACTGAAAACAAAAGAATGTAACTATTTTTATTTTCTAGAAATAGTGTTGTAAATGCTAACATTAGATTAAGTTATTGTTTACTAACAAAATATGGGTGAAGATCCTGAAATAAACGATTTTTAATATTATTATTTTACTGGTTCTAACTTGAGAATTTTATACATTGGCTAATAAATGTATGTTTATTACTAATCTCCAGTTTCTATATTCAAGTAAAAGTTATTTGCAAAAAGAAAAATGCGTGAGAAACCGGCAACCATATGAGTGTTGCCAATCCAATATTAATAAGTTCCAATCTTCTAAAAATATATTTCACTATTATTATCATATTTTAAATAATAAATTTATTGCGTGTTCGGAAACAATTTAGCTTTGTATTTTAAACGGTTTTTTTAACTTATAACATGCAGTATTTTGCTACATATCTTTCAATAGCAGCGCCTCGCAGTTTCACCCGCGTAAGTCCTGATCCCGTGGGAATATCGGGATAAAAAGTAGCCTATGCGTTAATCCAGGTCTTCAGCTATCTTCATACCAAGTTTCACCGCAATCAGTGGTTTTTACGTGAAAGAGTAACAAACATCCATCCATCCATCCATCCAAACTTTCACATTCATAATATTGGTGGGATTACACATGCGGATTTTAAATCGTTTCCTCTCATTAAAATCATACCTTTAAATATTGTAACACAGTCGTTTTAGTTCGTCTATCTACCCTTGCGATGGGACTGTACTCAATAAAAAAATATGATTATCGTGTGTTCCTAGTTGTGGTATCCGTGGGGCACAGAGGGTTCGGTTCAAAACAAGCACCAGGCACATGTCTGGCATATATTGAATCTGATCCTTTTCGAAGGACACGTGAGATACATTTTAATAGACTTTGATACTAGATATAATTTTATTATTGCCTTTATTGTAACGTATATTAAAAGGCATATATGTCCTATAATATGAATATGTCGTGAAAGTTGTTGAATAGATCTTTTCTTTCTTTGCATACCTACGTATATAAATTATGACATACTTGATCTTAATATGTCAAATACTCTCGAAATGCGCTTTACTCACAGAATATATGTACATACTTGTATCATTTACATACATACTTAAGTACACATAATTAATTTGCAATTAAAAAAATATGTTGGACCAAACTGTACAGTGTCCAAATTTCAGTAAAGATAGTTAATGAACAAATTTTAATGAAATTTGGATTGAATTCAGGAGTTCACGAACAAACAACGAGTGTACATACATAAGTACAGGTAATGTATAATTCTATCGTGTTACAAATATTGATTGATTCCGTGTCTCAAAAATTGCCATTTTTCAGAAAAGGAGTAAAAATTAAAAATGTTGGATGCAATTATCTTTTAATTTCACATTTGGGCGTATCTATGTAGGATTCCACTCTACCTTGCCTGTCCTATTTCTTGATCTCATTACATTATCATAATACTGCCGTTAAATACGCTAGCTATCTGATCGCCATGTTTAATTACAGAGCGTCGTAATTTGGCCCCGTGTCATTGCACAAGTCTATGACGTCAAACACAGCTGACGTTCCACATTCAAATTTCGCGCGTGCTCAAGGATGACATTTCAATTTCTATGAATACAAGATTAGGAAACAGGGTAGACTCATTTCATACTTTTTAAACAAAAAGCCGAATACTCATTTTAGAAAATTATTTAGAGCACTGTGCGTTAATTATAGAAGAAAATTCCATTTACTTTTTGTGAAACGTAAATGAGCTGAAAGAAAGAGCTTTTAGCAGCTGTCTTAAAAATAATTTATGTTATTTTATGGTGTTATTTCTTACAAATTCTAAAATGTACTTTATATTCTTTACAACAATGCTTATTTTACGTACATTTAATATAGATATTTTACGTCTTTACGTTATCGATACAATCGATTAGAATCGCATGTTAGATCGTATCGCCCCTAGCTTGTGAATAATATTAAACTCGGCCTCAAAACGTTTCGGTCGTAAATGCGGGAGCGTTCGGCAACAATAAACAATGTATTTTACATTCGATTATAAAACATTACCACTTCACTAGCAACAGTAACTGTAACTTCGAAACGTAACTTGTTATTTTATCTGTGGTATTTGCCGCCAATACTTTTTGTGTGGTCTTGATTACGTAAACTCCACAAAGCCACAAACCAAAAGTTGAAGTTGATTACGTAAGAGAAGAATAGATAAAATTGTATTTTTTTTCTAGTGTATTGAGGAATTAAATTATAAAACATATGTATTATATAACGTAGTTTTTGTTTGTAGAAATTTTTAAATAAAATATTTTGAAACATTATTTTGACATCGTCACCAACTGCTGTCTAAAGTACGATTCACACCGAACGGGCCGTGCCGGAGCGCGTTTTTTAGTACGGTAATGGAAGTTAATGTGTATATTTATTTATTACTTATAATTCATTTTTGCATGGCACTTGCGAGCGTCTCAACGCACTCCGACGCGGCCCTTTCAGTGTAAATCATACTTAACGCTACACAGTTACATTATTAAAAAAAAGTAGTCAGTCGTAGGACTGCACGTCAGAAGTGAAAACACAACTTCACAATGTATTTGCATGTGCATACACACACATCTGTATATTTATAATTAGGTTAAAATAAAAAGTAGGTAATAACATATCTAAATGTATATATAGGGCATACTGGAAGTTCTGCACTCCTGGCCGACCGCTCATAAATGTTTGAATTCCGAATGTTAATTAAATTTTTAAATGTAAGAAACTCGGCTCCGTCTTACGAATTGTCGACCAGGTCACGTGTCCTGACGCGAGTTTAATATTTTTTCCTGTCTCAAAAAGTGCACAACGTCACTAAAGAAGTTTTCACTTCAAAAACAAATATTTTTTTTATTGAACGGAAGCCAAGCAATAATTCAAATAAATATTCTTGGCCTCGTGCGTATTACACATTAACTTTGGAAAACGAATTTAATATTTTGGGTAGGATTTTAAGAATTTTCTTCTTTTATAGAGTTAATCGTGGATAGTAAGGAAACAGTGCAAGAAGAAATGTTTACTAATATTATAAAGCTCAAGAGTAAGTTTGTTTGGTTGAACGCGCTAATCTCAAGAAGTACTGGTTTGAATTGAAAAAACATTTTAGTGTTGGATAGTCCGTTTATCGAGGAAGGTTATTAGCTATAAAACATCATGCTACGACCAATAGCAGCGGAGCAGCTAGTGGAGAATAAATACAAGTAAAGTTAGTTGCTTGACTGTAGAATATTTAAACAATTTTAAGGTTAAAATTTTGTAAAAATAATTTATCGCCACATTCCGGAATCTAGAAGATTTCCGGATATGTTGGTCTAATTAATTTATTCTCATATATGTTTTTTAAGGGTTTTATCACTACTTAACTACGCTTAAGGTATTTCTAATAATTTGAATCTTTGACAACAGTAAGTTTAGGTGCATATTCAGACCAGAAATACAGAATTTTTGATCCAAAGTAATTTTCTATTCTTTGGAATATTTTAGGTTTTTTTTATGTTGCCTCAACTTGTCACGTATTCTGGTAATGTGTTACTTTCTCACCCTAAAATCAATTTCGTCTTGTCTACATCCCGGCACGGAATAATAAAATGATGTACAGCATATTCCCTTGACATTGAAGAAACATTTTTCCGTTTATAAATTTAAGGGAAATCTCCGAGGAGTAGATTCGCAATTCGAACTTTGTTATTTTTTATTTATCCACCTCCGCTAGTTGGATTTTCTGAATACCTACATTGTTTTTGAAATTACTTTCCGTTGAAATATTTTTACTTTTAATCTTGCCGGCTTGGAGAGCTTAACAAGAGTTTGGTGGTTTGGATTTTTACTTTATACTCTTCAATCACACTTCTTCAACCAATTGACTAAGTAGTTTAAATGTAGTTAAGTATTTTAAAATTGTTTTTTTTATGGTATGGTGGGGCACACGAGCAGACGGGTCATCTGATGGCAAATGACAACCGCCGGCCATGGGCACCTGAAACTCAAGAGTCATAAGCCCGTTGCCGCCCTTTCAGGTGGGAGTAGGGGCAGAGGGGGGAGAGAGAGGAAGAGGGGGGAGAGAGGGGAAGGGCGGGAATAGGGAGAGGGGGGAGAGGGAAGGGTTAAGGCCTCAGGTAACCTCACTTTCGCGGCGAAAAGCAATGCAAGCATTCCTTCACAATTAAATTAAATAAAAGTTAAATAGAATGTAAATCACTTCAATAGTTGCAAGTAAGTTTCGAGTGGACACTGTATGATTTGAAAGATACTCCGCGGACGCTAAACAGAGAAATAACATCTATGTTTTCGTTTTTTAAATTATATCCATAATGTAAGGTTCTTAAAAGAGAGTTAAAAGGGCTGTGGAGGAACAGGTGTCATGTCCCTCCAACACCTACGTTTAAAACGATTATTTATAAAGATATATTGGAGGATCATCCGACCAGGCTAGGTGGTCATGCCTGGCAGGCCGCGGCTCAACGGTTGATGTTGGGAAGTTGTATATATACTAATCGACGCGAGAACTCTCATAGCACGATGCAGGATTAATAGTTACTCCGTAGTTCAGCTCGTCTTCGCTAGATGATGTTTGGAGTATGTTTTTGCTGTATGTGGAAGACACCACAGGGGTTTTACGCAACATTTTCGTGAGTTATCTCGGTTTTACTAACCTGACTTTATATTATGTTTGCCGTATGATTATTTATCTTGGTCCGGTCTTTGTCCTAATGGTAGGAACAAGTTCAATGGTTATGAAATTATAATCTTTAGTTTGAAGTTCTATTGGTCCCCAGTCTTTTCTCCACAGAACTAATCTAGATAATGGTCCCCCACATGTCTTATAATCTAAGCTGTTCGTTGGTAAAAGCATCATTTGGGAACAGCTGAACCTATTCGGATAAATTTAATGGTTTCTTGTTAAGTGTACTATAGAATCATAGCAATTCCACTAATATTATAAATGTGAAAGTTTGGATGGATGTTTGTTACGTTTCACGCAAAAACCACTAAACCGATTGCGATAAAACTTAGTATGTAGATAGATGGAGACCTGGATTAGCGTATAGGCTACTTTTTATCCAGATATTTCCATGGCATCGGGACTTACGCGGGTGAAACCGCGGGGCTAGTCACAAATAATTTCATTGAAAGGCTAACTTCTGTCGAATTGGATACTATACAATGAGAAGAAAGATGACGGCGATGTGAAAAGAAGTCGATAAATTTACTCCGCGTCTAGATTTATAAGCTACATCAAATAAACAAGGAACGGAGCGGACAAACGTCAAATTAATAGTATTGTCTTTGGCTGCGAAGCACAAACTAATAAATAGCAATAAATTTTACAATGGAGTATAAAAGTTTCATTCTCGTAGATAAAAGAATTAAAGTTTATTGTAGCTTTGATGAAGAAAATACTGCGGTATTTTAAAGTTTACTACGCCGTGTCAATTCTTAACGACGTGTATAAGTTTTAATCTTACTTTAACAAAGTTATAAGCGCCCATTACAAGATACGTTTTTCTGTCAGTTTTAACATTAGCCACATAAATGATCATGTTGAACTGACTGTATAATGAATAAACCGGTTTAAAGAGAGTCTAAATGGTGACAAGAGCCTTAATTATATCAGTTGCAGGCATAGACTAGGTATACTGAACAACAGACTTTTATATTTTTTTCCTGACTCATCAGCGACATGCGCAACTGTTCGGAATACCCAACTTCACACCGGTCAACTTAGAATGTATTGTATGTATCAAATATACGTATCTTTGCCAACTGTGACTGAAAATAGCCAGCGTGACCATGATAATGAGGATTTCATCAACGAACGGGACCGTAAAAGGTAGTGAATACAGTCTTCTAAGGTATGTGAGAGTAGTTATCGTGTATAGTTGTTTATCATGTTATTTTTGAAGTGGAAACTTCTTTAGGTACGTTTGTGCACTTTTGCTAAGGGTAAAAAGCACTGAACTCGTTCGTGACCGTCACGCCACACCACGCCACGTCACAAAATACATATATAGACCCACTAGAGGGCGCTAATCTAAACATTGAGTTCTGTCAGCTCCTTATTAATTGATGTAACCAACCTGCTGATGTGACGGTTTAAGTTCGTCGTGTCGTTTAAGTTTTCACTTCTGACGGCAGTCCCAGGACTACCTATTTTTATTTGTATAGTAAAGTTATCAGTGCCCGTGTACTTTCACAATAACTGCGATGTCAATCCAGTCCAGCTCTAGCTACCTTAAACATCAGCCGTAACACAATACCCAGCTGGGTGTTTTTTTAAGTATCGAACCATTGCAATTCATACAGGTTTTAAGCGACACCGTGCCGAGTACTAAAATAGTGGATTCAGATCATTATTCTGAGTTGAAAATCATTGGATTTTTTTTGTATGGTATAGGGAGCAAAAGATCAGATGGGTCACCTGATGGTAAATGACTACAGCCATCCATGGGCACCTGCAGCTCACAAGTGCGTTGCCGGCCTTTAAGGGGGGGAGTAGAGGAAGGGTGGCAGAGGGGGAGAGGGGGGGGGAAGGTTAAGGCCTCCGGTAACCTCACTCACTCAGCGAAAAGCAAGTAAGCATTGCTTCATTGCCGATGTTCTGTGAGGCCGAGGTATTACTCCGGTCGAGCCAGCCCATACGTGCCGAAGCATGGCTCTCCCACGATTAAAATTCATAATTTTTTTTATAATGTTACATTTTTGTGGCTAAAAGTAATATAAAAATGAGTAAACAGAACATTGTAAGTACTAAGGCTAAAAATGTAATTAATCAACAACATTTAAACATTTTATGCAACAGCTGGTCTTGATGGCGCCGAACATTTAAGGTCATTCACCGTACCGCACAAATTAATACCTACGTTTAAAACGTCTACATTGCGTAGCGCCAAATGAAACTAATGACCATAAATCCTTAATCTCGCATTTTTATAATGAACTGACTTTTGTATTGTGAAAAGCGGCGGTAGCCTAATGGCTCCGGCGTCGGACTTGCGATCAAGTGGTTGCGGGTTCGAACCCCACCCAGTACTCTACCGTCGTGAACCTACTCCCAACACAAGCATTTAGCTTAGCTGGAGGGGTTAACAAGAATACTAGTAATGTGTGACCCACGTTGCTAGTATTTTTTATTAAAAAAAAAACAAAAAAAGTATCCACAGAAAGACGTTTTTGTAGTTTTTCGCGAAGCCGAAACTTATACGCTGTACATTTATAAGAGACCTTTGTCTTTGTGTGTGACGTTAGTCAGAATATACGCAGTGTACTGCTACGTCCTTGTTTCTGTTACACCCCTATATAGCTCACCCTTGACACTTTAATAAAATACCAGTCGTCTAGGTCGGTCGGCCTTCGTGATGTCAGTAGAACATAAATTTGATTTACCTATCGGCGACAGGACATAGATGTATATGTACGTGTGTATTTATGTAGATTTATTGTATATTCAAAAAACTATTTATTAATTTAAATTAGCCTTTATTTTAAACTAAGAATGCATATGTCATTTAAACCCTACAAAGTTGAAATTGTGTTGAACGTTCTACTCATTACCCAAATATCAATTCGCTGGTTTGAGAGAACAGCGACGGAACCAACGGAACTAAAAACTATTGATTTTAGAGAATGGCAATGTTTTGTGATTTCCGCTAGAGTATTTTGTTCTAAATATATAATGAACTTGTCGCTTTCTAACGAACGTCAGCACGAAATCGGCGTTGCATCTCTGTTCACCATAAAATATTAAAGATTTATGATCGTTTGGCATACTTAGTTCAATTGGACTCAATTTTGAATCACGTCAATATTTTCGCAAACCAGCGAATTGTTGTTACTCCATCATTAATTATCAATAAGAAGTAATACTAGATTACACAAAAAAACAACAAAATAAAAAAAATAAGGAAATTGAAATATTTAAGACTATTCCCGTACCATCCCTTAATCACGTTGGTTTTACATACTTACTTATAAAAAAAAAACATAATCCCTACAGGATTAAACCTATAAGACATTTAGGAATTGCGTGCAGTCAAAAACATGTTTGTTTACATTTAAGGATTCGATTTATAGTTCAAAGTAGCTGCGGTTTCACCCGCGTAAGACCCTCGTTTTCTTAAATTTTCTAATTTTGATTGCAACTTTCTTAATTTTTTCTTTCATAAGAACCTTCTACTGACAACAAAAAACACAAAAAAAAAGAATTAGCAAAATCGGTTCAGTAGTTCACACGTGATGCCGTGACCAAGGGAAATATTGATTCATTTTTATATAAATAGATGTCGCTAAACCATGTAACAAATATGACAAGCTACATGTTTAAAATGTCAGTTTAGTTGTCGTCTAACACACAGTCGTGAATGTAGCTTGTACGTAATGTGCACATACGAGATATATTATTGTTTAATAATACGTGAAGAGAAAACTTAATAAGCTTTTTAAGAAAACAGAACCCATAACCGCTGTGGTAGACGAGTTCGACGAGACGACGAGAACGTAGTGTAGGAAACCCTGCGGCCAGGTGGAGTGACGATCTGTGCAAAAAGGTGGGGAAAAACTGGATGAAGAGAGCTGACGATCGAGGTGGACGATAAAAGGCTGATGAAGGCGATGATTTTTGAACGTGAAATTTGAAATACTATAGAAGTGGAGAAAGCTATTATTTTTAATAATAGGTATGTGTTACGCTTTGGAGTGATTTTAACTAAGCGGCCCGAGTACTCGTGCCAAAAACTCTCGTGGTCCAGTGACCATAACAAGCATGAAACTCGAGCTTCTTCATACCTACCGGTTACACCTAAGCATCGAACTGCCGCTTTCTGGGGAAGTTTTGAAATTAGCTAGCACTAGATGCTGGAACGATCTTCCATCGATCGCTACTTTTATCCCGATATTCCCACGGGATCGGTACTTATACGGATAAAATCGCGGGGCGCTGCTAGATAAATATATTTCTGTCAGGTTTCAGTTATTTTCTCTTTTCTCTTTCACTGTAATAGCCTGGCTGCTCTCCGTCCGTGTACATCACTAGGTGTTAGCAGAATATCACCGCTACTTCCCCGAGGTAACATTAAGCTGAGCTAACGACCATTTTTGACCCATGTACGGGCATTTTTTTTAAATTAAAAATTGTAACCTAAATTTAATAAATTAAAACTCTGTTTTTAACCCGTATACCTATTTATGAGATCAAAATAAATTTGTTTTTTTCTTTCTTTAAAAAATACTTTGAAACGGCTCCCGTACAACAGCAGAAAAACTCTATCAGGACTCTCGGCGAGGTAAAGCCACAGGTAAACCGTCTTGGAACCCGAAACCAACTTAATCAGAAATAAGCTCTGCAACGCAGCACCAGCATCGCCACCAATCCGACAGGTCGCTTTGCTCCTTAAGAAAGGACCCCTTTCGGGACTGTAACTAGTCAGACTTACCCAAAACCCATGTGAATACAATCGGTATGTCTTTAATAATCATGAATACTACTCAAGAAAGTTATTATGTTAGTAGAATGTAGGAGTGAGAGATATATAATCGTATGAGAGCCATGCTTGGGCACGTATGGGCCGGCTTGACAGGAGTAATACCACGGCCTCACAGAAATCCGGGGTGAAGCAATGCTTTCATTGTGTTTCGCCGTGTGAGTGACGTTACTGGAGGCCCTAAAACGTTTATTGAGAACTCTCTCAATAAACTTTTTGCCTCGCACAACTAATCTGTGGAACTAATGTTCGCCTGTGGTATTCCCTAAACCGATACGATCCTCAAAAATTATTAAAAAGAACTCCAAGGTAGGCCACACACTTATGACTCTTGAGTTGCAAGTGTCCATAGGCGGTGTTACTCACTTACCATAGTTACCATCAGGTGACTCGTCTGCTCGTTTGCCCCCTATACCATAAAAAGTACAGAATAATTGAAAAAATATTTTGGCCCCTGGTAAAAGCTAATATTTTTGATAACAATAACTACAACTCCGTCGAATGTAGGCAACAAAAATTGATACATTTTTTGTTAATCATTTTAGATTCTTTTTACTGATTATTGGGGCTCTTCAATAGCTATTTAACAAGTATTTATCTTTTAAAAAAGTATCACCGACTTCAATGTGCCTAAACCTTCCATAAGAGGTAGAATATTTTCTTCAAATTTAAATGTTACGAATCTTGAGTATGACCAATTCAATTAAAAACAGAATTATTGGAATAGGTTCACAATAGGTGTTTCATGAAGTCGATTTAAAACGGACTGGCCTGTTGGTCTAGTGGTTAGTGACCCTGACAGCTAAGCCAGAGGTTGTGGGTTCGATTCCCACCCAGGACAAATAGTGTGATGAGCACGAAAATTTGTTCTGTGTCTGGGTGTATAATTTATCTAAAATATGTATGTATTTAAAAATATATAAGTATGTTTATCAGCAGTCTGGTTACCATAGTGCAGGCTATGCCTAATTTGGGATCAGACGGCCATGTATGAGATGTGTGGAGTTATTATTATTATTAAAACAAGTATAAATTCAGTTTTAATGTGTAAGTTGTATATTGTTATCTGTATGTATGTGAAAATATAGATTAGTAATACCCAATAAATGAACAAGAAAAAAAAAAAAAAAAAAAAAGTATAAAAAAATCATTTATTTAAAAATATATTTTTCGCTTTTTTGTATTGCTTTCCACGATGTAGGAACGTTAATTGTTTTATCAAACTTTTCTATATTCGAATTTCTACATGATTAATCTAACCATTGTTTATTAATCCATCTTAAGCTAACCTGGATATAATCGACTTAAGGCCGCCCTCTGTACATTATCCATAGATAATGTTCTGGTGTTATTATTATATATATAGTAGTAGTATTATATAGTATTTAATGTCTCACACACGTACGTAAAAGGATATTATTCAAATAAAGTTCTATCAAATTCAAATTCAAATTCAATATCTTTATTTCATAAAATTGATCATCAATTATTCGAAATCGTCGATTTAAAAAATTATTATTATAATTTAAGGTTATAGATTAATACACACAGAGTCACCGCAACAATAGTTTGCTTTGTCAAATGTAAAATTATAAAAAATATATAACATAATATCATATCTGCCTGTTTCGATCTATAACCGCCCGTTTCCAAATATTTGAGTCTTGAGAAAAGTAATCGGGCAAACAAATTCACGCCGACTATTTTTAAAAACCAGACCGTTTTAACAATACTCAGTAAGTTTTATTGCTTCCTTTTATTGTGTGCTATTATGATTTTAAAATTAAAAGTAAATAAACTAAAAAAAAGAATATGACAATAGGAAAACTGAAAATTAAGAAAAAAATTAAAAAGAAGAAAAGAATACATAAGATATGGAAAACAAGAAACATATTATCTCACATTACATTTCTATTATGTATATGAAATAGCCTGTGAATCAGATACATTTCAATTCAAGTCAAGTATCTACACGTAAAAATATACTGATTTTTGAAGATCGTTCATTTTGTAGTGAGTAAAAGCAATCTCAATTTTAAGCTTTAAATGCTACCACAATTTCAGACTGAAATCTCAATGTATTCTACTTTAAAATGAACTGCTAATTATCCGATGCCCATCTTTCAACAGCTGCCAACACAAACAAATAGCAGGACAAAAGCGCCGCCCACATCAAAGTACCAAGACTGCAATCGAATGCGAAATGTAAACTGAGTTTAGTAAACATCTGCGGGTTACTGACATATTTACATATTTGAATGGATAGATTATTGAGTCAGTTGTTGGGAATCAATCAGCAGCAACAGTAGAATCAGTACACATACGAACATAAACCTTTTACCAACGCAAATAATGACAAGTCACTTTAACCACAAAAGTTCAAATCATATTTTTCTAT
Organism: Euplagia quadripunctaria; assembly: GCA_963859945.1. Lineage (NCBI taxonomy): Eukaryota > Metazoa > Arthropoda > Insecta > Lepidoptera > Erebidae > Euplagia > Euplagia quadripunctaria. The sequence goes on along the minus strand of OY982584.1, from coordinate 12,987,324 downwards.
GAATAGTGTCTTCTTGGTGTAATTTTATAGGTATTAATACTCATATGACATATCTGTATTTTCGGCATAATTTTGAAAACTACTGAAATTTGCATTTTATAAAAAAATATATTAAAATTTCCCTTCTAAATATAGTAACAAAAATATTACACATTTTATCTCTCTGTCTGTCTGTCTGTCTGTTCGCGATAAACTAAAAAACTACTCAACGGATTTTCATGCGATTCTCACCAATAGACAGTGATTCATGAAGAAGGTTTATGTAAATAATTTATTAAGATGTTGTGTAAAACGGCTGAAATATGACGATGATTTATGAAAATGTCGGCAAAAATCAATATATGCTACCCGTGCGAAGCAGGGGCGGGTTGCTAGTTATAAATTAACTAGCAGCGCCCCGCGGTTTCACCCGCGTAAGTCCCGATCCCGTGGGAATATTGGGATAAAAACCCATCAACGGATACTTCATCACCATATGAAATACGTTCGAATAATTTGAAAATGAATGTGAATAACGGCACTTAGGAATAACCTTTGAGAAAGGATTTATGTAAAAGCACTCTTCGTCATAAAACTAATGTCAGTAAAAATTTATAAGCAACTAGCAGCGACCCGCGGTTTCACCCGCGTAAGTCCCGATCCCGTGGGAATATCGAGATAAAAAGTAGCCTATGCGTTAATCCAGGTCTCCAGCTATCTACATACCAAGTTTCATCGCAATCGGTTCAATGGTTTTTGCGTGAAAGAGCAACAAACATCTATACAATCATACATCCTCACAAACTTTCACGTTTATCATATTAGTAGGATGTAAATTAATGCAAAGTTATTTATTAAATATTTAAACTTTATAATAAAATATATGTTTAACATACGTGTGATATCTTTTTTTTTATTATGACTGACTATTCTCTTTCCTTGACGTGATATCTTTAATCTATAGATTTTGAATTTAGAATATTATCAACATAGAGCGAGACACGTATAAACAACAAAAACATCTATCAATCAATATCATACATATACGTATAAATAGCTTAATACATAGGTCACGCGAGTTCATTGCTTTTTCCCCCTTTTATTTTGCCCAACGTGCCTAAAGAGGTTTTCACTTCAAAAATGCCTTGTTTATAATAAATAGTAATAAAAAATTATTAATGTGTGTTCATTTTTGAAGAAAGTGATGCCATCTACTAGTACATCCATCAAACTACGTACGTCACGTTCGGACGAAATTTTGAATAAAGATTTTCGCTATTGAGCACTATAAGCGTTATAAATTTTCACCTTAATTACAATTATGTTTTTGTTTATTTTAACATATGTATTGCGCACACAATAAGTACTTTTTTTGAAGTAATTATATTTTTAAAGATTTAATTAATCTTTAGGGGAGCTTAATAAGGAGCTGACAGAACTCAATGTTTAGATCAGCGCCCTCTAGTGGATCTATATATGTATTATTAGCATGACGATCACGAGTTCAGTGCTTTTTCCCCATAGCAAAAAACTCTAAGCTTTATTTTACTACGATGGACGTAACAAAATCCATACTTCTTCCTTTTACGTCACCCGTCAGCATAAACTCCATGATATAAACAAGAAGTTTATCAATAGCACTACAACTATTAGATGATCAAGGTGAACGAGATAAAAGGTGAGTACTCGTCACTATTCTCAGTATTCTCAGAACAGGAAGCTGCGAGTCTTGTATATTATCTTCCGAATTATTATCCAATTTTTTATAATAATCGATTTAGAGCGTGTTGATGTTGCTTCCTGGTTTCAATGCATAAAATCAATCATTTTTTACATGAAGGCTCAAAAACCGAGTGTAATGATTAGACCTATTAGACGCTCATGTAAACGTCAATCATTACCAAAAGTCATGATTGACGGTTGTTCGTTGGTGATTGATGATATCGACATTAAAATCTCATCATGCAACCGTCAATCACTGCATTAGATGATAAGTTATTCGTCAATCACCGTTTTGATTGTGGCAAAACTGACAGCAAAACCTACCGTGTAATGGGTGCCTTAGATCATTTCGAGTGACACTGGCTGTAAATTAAAAAAACCAATAGATATGATGGCTTTATGGCACCATTTTAGTTCGTTTTTAAGTAAGGCACTTGTGTTTTTAGATATTTATTTTATAGATAGATAGACATACTTTATTGCACACCAAATATTACAAAAGCAGTCAATTATGACTGGCCTGTTGGTCTAGTGGTTAGTGACCCTGACCGCTATGCTCATAGGTCATGGGTTCGATTCCCACCTTAGTCTGGGTGTTCTTTGTATCCGATGTTTCTATGTTTGTAAACCCCCGTGACACAGCAGTAATTCCTAATGCGCGAGATATCCTTAAAAAAAAAAAAAAAAAAAAATAGCATGAGCTACAAAACATTATTTTACAAAAAATTTCAATGGGATGGACAAAAAGAAATTGTGTCATAGAGTAAGGATGAGACCTTGTTCTATAGAAAAATTTACAGAGACAATACAACTATGACAAAGATATTTCGTTGTGTCGTTTCAGGATCATGCTTTTTACTTTTACCAGCAAAATAGGTGACCCGAATGTCCAGTAATACACTGTATAAAGAGATAATGAACCCAAAACTAAAGGAGTATTTTTTTATTGTATTAATGTTAAAGAGCCTAAAGCGACTTAGACCGTTTTAATTTCTGGTCTTTTGTAGCGCAAGTTAAAAGTATATCAAACATGGTTGAATTTGGCAATTTAAAAAAAAAGCAGCAACAGAAAAGAAAATTTCATCAGAAGAGAAGTATCACGTCTTTATCCAAACTCTTAAGGACTTCTACAAAGACCAGATGTCTGCTACTGTTTAATTGATGCTGCGGAAAACCGGAGGAATACAGAGAAATTTCCAATTAGAAAATTACGAGAACACAGTGCCTTCTTCATGAACTGTAATAATATAATAATAATAACTTACTTGCGACACCTCATACGCGACTGTCTGATTCAAAACTAGGCAGAGCTGTACTTTTAACGAGGTGGAAGATCCTCATGGATATCCTCCGCCCTTGGGGGAGCCGAAGGGGTCTGTCGGACTCTTACCGACTAAAAACCACCCCGGTATTCCACTGCTTGGCCATGATCGGGGGAGCGAGAATCGCCATTACATTCTTCCGCAAACCCCGGCAAACGGGTCCCGTCAGCCGGTGCGACCGCCACCCATCGGTCGCACTCCTCTGAGAAGCGCGCGCGGATCACAGGCGGAGCCTGTACTACGGTAACCAAACCAATGGTACGGTACCTATGGTAACAAAACCAAACCAAAGTGTTGATAAACCTACACCTAGACACAGAACTAATGATAGTTATAGCAACACACAATTATTTATTCTGTATGGAAATCGGACCCACGACCTCTGGTTCAGCAGTTGGAATCAATAACTTAACAATTTTATCATCATAACACAAGGTTATTGAATATAATGATCTTCTTTTGAGTGACATTCCTTCTCGGTTTGCAGCTTTCAGATCTTGATTGTTGATTCTATTTTTTGTAACTGTAATTGACGGAATCGTAATGAAATATACTAAAACAATTTCCTCTAAATAGTTCAACCATACTCATTATGTCAAGTGCCAATCAGCTTGACAGTAATGCTGTCATAAAGAACGGGGATAAGCAGAGAAAGTAATTAAAATGCTTCCGTCTAAAGAAACAAGTTTAGTAAACAAACTATTGTGACGGAGGAAGTGACTCTAGTAATGAAAATGAACTTTAACATCATAGTAATAGAGATTATTTTAGATATATCGACAGAAGGGCTACTTTAGTCTTTGCGTAATGAAAATATATGGTTGAGTATTTTACACGTGCGCGTAAATTTGCGATTAAATTTAATGTGAGATAGTTCTTTTAGTGTTTTTATTTAACAGGAAATGTTGTAAAACGTAACAGCATAATTATAAATACAGACAAAATAAAACATTACATTGTGCAGGCGCAAAGACAAAGATCTCATTCTCTCGCAGGCTAAATGCTATTTATGAATATGTTTGTCTCTTTTTACTGTCGCTTTTTCGTTTCATCGAATTTCAAATCACAACAATTTTAAAAAAGTTCACTTCAAAAATATTGTTTTGGCATATTCCAGTACAAGTGTCTTACTTTTGTTCGGTTATTTATTGGTTAGCTATTGTCCGCGAATTCGGTCGCGTGGAAATTTTGGTGAAATCTATCCCACGAGATCATTTTTCCGGGATAAAAAGTAGCCTTTGTGGTATTTCAGACTATAATCTATATTTGCGCTAAATTTCATCTAGATTCCTTCCACATTCCATCCATCCATCCTCAAAAACTTTCACCTTTATATTTTTGGTAAGATAAGTGTTTAAATCAATTGTGTTATCTAAAATTAAATTTATTAACATTCGTAAATAGCAATAAAATATAAAACCAACACAAATAATTTGCCTACGAATTTGCCTAACGAGCCTAAAAATACGAGAGAATGATCTCTCGTATTTTTAGGCTCGTTGATAAAGAAATGATGGATACGTAGAAATAAATGCATAAAAGACAAAGATAGCTGTACTAATTGTTAACTTTAACATAACAAATTAACGATTTCATCGCAATATATTTTTATCTCCCCCGCTAATCAAAACACTGTGTTTATTTCTTAGCTTGCAGTTATATATATATATACGGGAATTTTCGTGATCACCAAATAGGTATTATGTACCTCTGGATTGCCTAACGTTTCGACCAGGTTGCTCTGGCCGTGGTCACAGGCTGACTCTTAATTCCCGTAAATATACTTACATAATTATATCATGGAACGCGAAAGTTTAAAAGTTAGCATAGTCTGATGTTCAACTACTCAAACATCGCTTAAATCTGAGAGCTCGTTAAGTTTTGGACTGTCACTATCATCTTTAGGTGAATTGAGGAGACAGAACAGAAAAGAATCAAACAAAACCCAATATTCCTGTAGTTACTTAAATTTTTTATCGAGACGTAAGTCCGTTGTTGACAAAACTTGGTAAGTTCTAAATTTATTAGATCGTGTACAGTCCTTGCTAGAAGATTACACACTTACATAATAAGCTAGGTGTTCATTGTAACACAGGGTACTTAAACTTTGTACCTAATGGAAACATCCATTTTTTTAAATTGAAGGAAGTAAATATCTTATAGTCGATAAACATATCACACACCAAAATATTAAAAATGTATAAATGGATAGGAAAAAAACATTCTACCGCTTTATAATTTAAACAAAATGCACTAACATTCGCCTGCTTAGAATTAAGTATTTGGAAGTTCGACTTTAACTAGAAAGAAAGAGATTTTTATGTTCTTTTTATACTAAACATAGCTATGCTCAATTCTTTATTTGAACAGAAAAAGTATATAAAAGTATACCTATCGACAGTATGTGTAAAAAAAAAAAAAAAAAAAAAAATATATATATATATATAAAAAAGACAACTCCCGCATTAGGAATATTCCTGTGTCGCGGGGGGCTTCACAAACATTCAAACAACGGACACAAAGAACATCCAGACTCAGGACAACTATTTGTGGAACACACAAATTTTTGTCCCGTGTGGGATTTGAACCCACAACACTCGGCGTGGCGTAGTGGTGAGGTGACCACTTAAACCATTGCGCCATCCGTGCAGTCATATGACTCAATAGTAAAAGAAAATGAATGTTCGTTATGACAATACTTACATTACTTCCACAAGGATCAGCTAACATATTTGCAGGTTCCAATTATCGTAACAATAAAATTCCATAAGTAAAAATTACTAGTCTCTTTACTGGTGACACTTCTACCGATAATAGTATAATATAATAGTAGTAATAATAAGTAATGTATGATGTATCTTGTGTTAGGAAGCTGCACTGTTACTTGTTTTTGCACTCTTTGTAGATCACCAGCGTTATTATATTAGAAAATCAATAGTATGACTTTTTAAACACCACCGTCTGAACTATTACATATAAAATAATCAAACTTTAGAAACATTATTCATTGCTAAATCGCGCCAACTGCGATAACTGTCAAACCATTTTTAATTGTCCCACAGCCTCAAGATGAATAGCTAAAGTTAGACGCTCAATATCGGGAACTTCTTGCATTCGAGGCAAAATGGCCGCTCAATGTTCGTATCGGTTAATTGCAACACTTCAGTGAATTACTATTTTTTTTTATTTGTTTATTTAAGACTTTCTGCAGTTTACGTTGCACGAGGTGCACTTAATGCCACATGGCATTATCTACCAGTCAACCTTTAGGTGATTCAGTGAGGGACATACCAGGTGTCTAAGAACGAAATTTCTTAAAAAAAGTTATCATTTACATACAAATACAATTTATTATACTATATTATCATACGAATACACAAACATACGCATACATACATAAATACAGATAAATATAAATACAAATAAATACAATATATCTTAGATTCAAAATATACCTATGGTTATGAGGTTATGAGGATATTTCTGCCAACTGTTTCCTGTAAAACTCACGAACCTTAGCTTTAAACTTAACTCGGTTATTGGACATCCTAATCTCAGGAGGGAGTTCCATTCCATTCCATAGTAAAATAGAATGGATAGCAAATAAAAAATGAATAAGGGAAGAAGTATGTGTAGGGCATAGGAGTAAAAGATTATTTGTGAAGCGAAGATCTCTGTCATGATTGGAACATAGAAGTTAAAGCTCTCCCCCTCTTCCACCCTTCCCCTACTCCTGTATTGCCTTGAGTTTCAGGTGCCCATGGGCGCTAGTTGTCGTTTGCCCCCTATACAAAAAAAAAAGTCCATACAAATAAATAAAATTTATGTGGCCGTTTGTAATGTCAAAATAATTGTTTTTTTTAAGCTCATACAGTTATTTTCACGATACATCTATGCCTAAAAATCTGTATAAATATAAGTTTTATTAAAAATTATATCACAATGAAAACAATAGAACTTTTAACAGAAAAAATACCGCACACCAGTTATGTAATCAGCTGTTTGGACGTACCGTAGAAATGATATTTACGTTTGTAACGTTCATGTTTATATTGCGTAGCGTAAAATTAAATTAATTACTAATAACTGTAAGTCCTTAATCTCGTATTTTTATGATGAACTATCTTTTGCATTGTGAAAGACGTTCTTGTAAGTTCTTCACGACGCCGAAACTCACACAGTGCATATTACCATTTTTTTACGCGCATATTTTCTTTTGAATTACAAACGCTGTTCAATAATTTCCTGTCTAAAATGTTGACACGTATATTTTCAACTGATGGAACATACGTAGAAAGCTTAATGTGCAGTGCACCGCAGCAGGTGTGAGAACATCGTCAATAGTACCTTTTGATGACCCAACGATGATATTTAAGTTACAGTCAAGTGCGTTGTCACGTTTAACTTGATCTATTTTTTTATGTTGATTATGCTAATAGATAGTGGCATTAGACTGTCAGTCAGACGTGGTAGGTTACATTTCCAAATTCGTAACTAGAAAGATATTTATGCTACTAGACTAATGTTCATTCGTTGGTGACATTGAGTAGAAGCTCAATAATTTCGACTATAACAAGTATGCCAATTTTTACCTAAAATTTACTTACTATTTAAAAAACCTTGAAGGTGTCTTGTACACTTGCGGTTCTCCAGAAACTTTTTGCATCGCCCTACCAATCTCTGGAACAAATTGTCGCCTGCGGTATTTCCGGACCGATACGATCTTCAAACCTTCAAGAAAAGAGCGTACTCCTATCTCAAAGGCCGGCAACGCACTTGTGACTCTTGAGTTGCAGGTGTCCATGGGCGACGGTAGTCACTAACCATCAGGTGACCCGTCTGCTCGTTTGCCCCCTATAATATAAAAAGAAAAAAAAACTATAAATACACACCTTAAGTACACCATTGTCGGGCCTGTTGGTCTAACCAGTTCTCTGGTACCTCTCTTCTTTGCCCTGGTATCGTGGATTCGATACCAGGACAAATAATTGTCTCTAGTCAAACCCATTTCGATGCACGACAGACACTTTTTAAATTGCCGCCAATTTGTAAAAACAAATTATTTTGCTATTATTACTGGCTTGTAATCATTTTTTTTTCCTCAACGAAGCAAATTAACTAGTAAGTTAATTTGCTTCGTGGTTTGTTCGTTAATTAAAGTTGTGTACAGCTGTAATTGGACTCCACGTTTATAAATTGTATGAGAGTTACCATTTAGTTTAAGAAATAATCAATACATTCTCTATATCTGTACCTGACAAATAAAATAAGAACGTAGCTTTGCTGTACTAGACTCTACAGCAAAGCTAGCTTAGTTTGTGTCTAGAAAGCGCTGTGTAGTATATCCTCGATATATGCTTGAGAAAATCCCACTAATAAAATGTGAAAGTTTGGATGGATGGATGGATGTTTGTTGCTCTTTCACGCAAAAACCACTGAGCCGATTGCGATGAAACTTGGTATGTAGATAGCTGGAGATCTGGATTAACGCATAGGCTACTTTTTATCTCGATATTCCCACGGGATCGGGACTTACGCGGGTGAAACCGCGGGGCGATGCTAGTTGCTTTTAAATTTTTACTGACATTAGTTTTATGACGAAGAGTGCTTTTACATAAATCCTTTCTCAAAGGTTATTCCTAAGTGCCGTTATTCACATTCATTTTCAAATTATTCGAACGTATTTCATCTGGTGATGAAGTATCCGTTGATGGGTTAATGTGCATTGTAGCAGGTGTGAAAAATAAACGAACATCGGCATAACACCGTTAACCCTAAGATGTTAAAGTGAAGGTCACTTTTACGTTTAACACCTCATTCATTGGTTTATTACAGATTGGTAAGGAAGTGAGATTTGATATGCGATTTTAGTGTTCAAATTCTATTTGATATTTGACTGCCTTAGAGGCCTTTTGAGTAAAAAATAATAATGAAGTCTTGTTATATTATAAAGGCGAAAGTTTGTGAGCTTAGGATATGATAGGCGGTTCGGATGTCTTAACAAAAGCTGTTCCCGGATCCCTCCTATTTAAGGCGCAGTACGGCACACCGTGTGGTTTTAGTCGGTTCGATTCCGACACACCGCTCGCCCACCGAAACGGGGTGATAGCACGAGGGGGTTTCCACGTACAAAAAAAAAAGGATAGGCTGTATGTCTGTTGCTCTTTCACACAAAAACAGCTCAACGGATTTTACTGAAATTTATCACAAAGATAGATTATAGTCTGGAATAGCATATACTTGTTATACCAGAAAAATGTACGGTTCCAGTCGCGGGCAACGGCTAGTTAATAATAATAATAATAAATCTTTTTATATCTATATCTCTTTATTTAATAATATATATAATATATTATTAAATAAAGGTAACACAGGTTTACAAATAAATGGGTTCGATAATGACTGCAGTAGTTAAAAACTGTGGCACAGTCATAAACGCCCTCCAGGAGACAATCGGGTGTATGTCACTAGTTTAATGCTAATTTTTAATTAAATAATATGACTATAAACAATAAATTAAACCAAAGAAAAAGTGCTTGAGTAAGCTTGCGAGTGATTGATGTGTGTGTGTGAGTGTGTGTGTTTGTGTGTTTGTGCAAATAACATTTGTTCTTTACCAGGTCGAAGTGAGAAAATTCTCGGTTTCACTGTACGTAAGACAATGTAACCATTTAGTAACACGTGATTTGCATTTGGACAATAGATCGGGATAGATATTTAAAATTTTATTTACTTTATTGTAAAATGAGGGAGCAAAGTAGTGAAAATGTCGTTTTACCAGCTGAGACTTACACAATTCAACTGTACAAACTTTATCGTTTCTTCTTCTATTGGTATTGGGTTGATAAGGGAGCTCCATGTGCTTACGTATAATTACAGTTAATAAATATAATTTTCTTACTCTAAGAATTTCCAGCTCCTCATATAACTGAGAGGTAGGGAACCAAATCGGCTTAAAATACATAACCTTTAGAACGCGTCGGTGTGCTCTTTCGAGGGTCAGAAATTTGGTTTTGCCAGCACAACCCCAAGCTGATATACAATACCCGGCTATGGATTGAACCAGAGCAAAGAAAACTGCTTTCAGTGTATCAAGGTCTAGGACCGATCTAAGATTTCTGAAAACGTAAATAAGTTTACGAATTCTTGCATTCGTAACCCTAATGTGTTCCTTCCAAGAAAGATGATTATCAATTCAGACTCCTAGATATTTGATCTCAGACACGCCAATAATTTGCATACAGTCGCAGCTGGTGGAGCGATTACAAGATTCCATATGTAAGGTTAGTGTTAGTGGAGAAACCGGGAGAGTGGCTGGGCTTGGAGCAAAGGAAATAAATTTAGTTTTATCTATATTTAGTGTCAGAAGGTTCAGTGATATCCAACGAGTTACTTTAAATAGAGCTGCCTCAGCGTTTGTTTTGGCATCAGTCTAGTTTTTGCCGTTGATTAATAAAACTGTGTCATCAGCATACGTTATGATTTGACAGTGATGAAGGGATAATTTACAAAGGTCGTTGATAAAAATAAGAAAGAGTGTTGGCCCCAATACACTTCCCTGCGGTACTCCAAAATGCAAGGGTTCCTGTTGACTTATGACGCTACCTATCTTAACACACTGAAATCTGTTCGTGAAATAACTTTTGATCATGTCATGAACGATACCTCTAACGCCAATACACTCCAGTTTACGGAGCAGCATGGGGACAGGGACAGTGTCAAATGCTTTTGAAAGGTCAAGAAAAATAGCTATAGGTTTAGACTTTTTATTTAGGTTTTTGATAATTGAATTTGTTAAGGTTAGAACCGCATCTTCAGGTGACTTACCACTTCTGAATCCAAACTGATTTTCTGCGAGTACGTTGTTGTTATTTAGGTATTTCACTAGCCTAATATTAAGAATTTTCTCTAGAATTTTTGAAAAAGTGGTAAGAACTGAAATGGGCCTATAGTTATGGATACTGTCTCTGTCACCACCCTTGTGTATGGGATGGACAAGACCAATTTTAAATGTGTCTGGAAACACTCCTTGCGTTATGCAGATATTAAAAACATGTGTGAGAACAGGCACAAGTATACGTCTTGCATTTTTTATTACAGAGACAGGTATTCCATCCCAACCAGTAGCCGAGGTGTTATTAAGACCCAAGATAAGTCTTTCAACTTCACAGTAATCTGTCGTAAGAATAGACATAGAGGTTAGGGGTGAGGCTTGTGAGAGGTCTGGAAAATCACTAGGTTCCTTCGAGGGTGGGACAATTTTAGACGCAAGTGTTTTACCTTCATTAGCGAAATACTCATTGACGGCGTTTACAGACGATTCAGGGTTATTTTTGGTATGAATAAGGTCACAAGTTTTCGTTCGTTCTCTATCGAGGTTGCCTAATTTCTTTATAAGATCCCATGTTGCTTTAAGATTTTTGCTTACCCGTTTGAATTTACTACGTTCATATTCGCTTTTAACTTTTTTCAAAATGTTGTTGCAAAAGTTTCGGTACCGATTGTAGGATAACTTAGCAATGATGTTCTCTGGATCATTTTTACTTTTAAGGAACAGTTTATCCCGATTTCGTATGCAACGTAGAAGCCCGGGTGTGATCCAAGGTATTAATATTTTTCTTTTACTAGGAGTAACAGATGTTTGAGTGTGTATATTAATAACTTCTGAAATAATTTGTACAAGTAATGAGGCGGCTTGATTTGCGTTGTTACAGGACATAACGGGACCGAAATCAGTATCTTCGAGGACTTTAACACAAGAAATTAGGTCTATACGCTTACGTATCGAATTTATACGTTTGTTCTGTACTTTAAGATTATTTATGAGAATTACAGGCAAATGATCCGTTATACACGTATTGAGTACTAATGTAGTGGCTGTAGATTTGGTTTTTAACATCACATGATCCAAGCAGTTATCGTAGCGGGTTGGTAGAGTATGGGCAGGCATTAGGCCATGGGACATGATTGAATTTAGGTAAACATCGTAATTACTATCGCAACTGTCAGCAGCGATATTAATATTTATGTCCCCCATAATGGCAATGTTTTGAAAATTATTTTATAGATTTAGGTGACTTGCAAGAGATTTTAAAAAGTTATCTGGGTTTCTATATGAAGGCGATCGATATATTGCGATAAGGGCAAACAAATTTTTATGTTTAATAATTAAAACGTTAGAATCAGAGAAGTACGGTATTTCCACAGTACATGGCAGATCTTGTCTAATATAAGCTACTACTCCATCATTTTGACGAGTGTATTCTGACCTGTGTGAAGAGTAATCTGTTAGAATTGGTAATGTGGGACATTTGCTCAGCCAGCACTCGGACAAAATAATGATGTCCATAGGCACCTGTAATCTACGGAGCAAAACTAGGAATTGATCAAAATTGCAAGAAATACTTCTGATATTAACGTGTATGATTTTTAGAGTACTGCTAGTATTATTTTGATCGATATATAAACTACACTGTTCAGGTAAGCAGACAACGGATTTATATATTTGGAATTGTTCAATATCATTCATAAAGTTTAAATTATTCATTTAAATTAAATAAATAAATGAAAAAGGAACGAGATATGAGTCAGGTATTTGAATTTTAGGGAAACATAGATCAGTTAGTTTATTATTTTTGAAGTTAAGACGACCTAGCCGTACTATAGTTATCGTCTGGTGGTTACTGAGAACAATGATAGTTATTTGAAGTGGTAGAGTAGTGCGCTTTGTGCATGTGGTGAATGTGACTGTTACTGTGAAGATAAATGTGTAGAGTGTATACAATGTAATAGAATGATACAAGAAAATAAAAATATATAAAACAATAAAAAATGGCATGCGGCACAACAAAGGGTTTTTTTTAATAAACAACATGCGTATGGTTGCTAAGTAGGTACAAGACAAGTTGTCTATAATATATTGTTATCGCACGATGTTTTGAATTCAATCTTGGTCAAAGACTATTTGATGTTTCTGTGCTTGTCAGTCATTAATAATATCATTTGAAAACCTCGACTAATACCGTACCATTAGACGGCTGGAAGAGGGCTTCATGCAGTTTTCAGATGCGCCATGTGTCGAGGAAATTCCTGTCTCTGGAACATTAATCACCGGTGGCTTAAATTTTTAAAGATACGTATTTCGTTTCTATGAATGAATGAAATCAATTTAAAATGTAATTATATGTTAGTTATATTTGAATAAATTAAAATAATGAGTTTAATTTATTATACAGTAGCTGCGCCCCACGGTTTCAACCGCGTTGGTCCCGATGCCATGGGAATATCTGGTTAAAAACTAGCGTATGTGTTCATTTGTTTTCATTCGTTCCAGGTGTTCAGCTATCTACATGGTATGTTTCATCGCAATCGGTTTAGTAGTTTTTACGTGAAAGAGTTATAAACATCGATACATCCTCATAAATTTTCACGTTTATAATATTATAGTAGGACTAAGCATTACAATAAATATTGTATGTTTATTGTAATGTTTATTGGGTATTACTTCACTTTCTTTATTTTTGCTGAATATACATAGGCAAGTTGACAACATTCCAAGCATTACAACCGTGTTAGGTGAATGAAATAGTTCTTCATTGTCTTGGCAATCAATTTTAAAATATTTATTTATTTTTTATTTAAAATCTTTATGCACAATGTGAATGTGTACCGAGGCGGACTTAATGCCAAAGGCATTCTCTGCCAGTCTACCTTAGGGTGATGTAGAAATGAATGAAGTAGGGGCATTAAAATGTATAAAAATGAGTGAAATAAGGAAAAAAAGGCAAATAAATTAATATATACTTAGATACATGAATCCTTATTTCCCTTGGTCACGGCATCACGCGTGAACGGCTGGACCGATTTCGCTAATTTTTTTCTTTTTGTGGTTATTATTGTCAGGAGAAGGTTCTTAAGAAAGAAAACAAAAAAAAAAGTTGCGCGGGAAATTAGAAAATTTAAGAAAACTTGACAAGGGACATGCGTGGGTTAATCTACGGGGCGCAGCTAGTATCAACCTAGGGCACGCCACAATTGTGGCGGTAAGACCCGTCGTGGAGGATTGGCTGGAGAGGCGACATGGAAGCCTGACACAGGTGCTCACCGGACACGGCTGTTTCGGTAAGTACCTGTGTCGCATAGGCCGAGAGCCAACGTCTGCCACCACTGCGGAAGCTGTCACGAGAATACTGCACTCCACACTCTAGTGGAGTGCTCAGCGTGGACGCAACAGCGGTATGACCTCGTGACAGCTATTGGTGTGGGTAGCCTCTCGCTAGAGACCATGGTTCTGTCCATGGTCCAAAGCGAGAGTGCGTGGGATTCCGCCGCCTCGTTTTGCGAGGAGGTGATGTTGGCCAAAGAGGCGGCGGAACGGGAACGGGAGAGGACAAGCACTCTCCCATCCCGCAGAAGACGCACCAGGCGCCGGAGAGCGCTGAATGATCTCCGTCCTCCATGAGCGCTGGCCTGGAGGTAGCGGGTTGGGCTAACCGTTACCCCAGCAGAAGCAGGCCTGAGACGGTGGCGCGACGGGTTCCGCTCGCGCCTCTCTTATCTGGAGGGGTGGTAGGGCCCCCCCCTATTGCACGGTGTGGTCGCCTGGTGATCAGGAGGCCAAAGTCTGCAGGGATTCTCGGAAGCTTCCTTCCTAGGGTATCCCGGGTCCCCTGCCATAGACTCACTTGTGACGGAACACCGTGTGGTTTTAGTCGGTTCGAGTCCGACATACCACTTCACCCTCGGCGAGGTGATGACCCGTGGGGTTTTCCACACGATAAAAAAAAAAGCTAGTATCAACCTCGCGACGGCTATCGGTGGGGGAAGCCTTTCGCTGGAGACCATGGTTCTGTCTATGGTCCGAAGCAAGAGTGCGTGGAATTCCGCTGCCTCATTTTGCGAGGAGGTGATGTTGGCTAAAGAGGCGGCGGAAAGGGTACGGGAGAGGACGAGTACTCTCCCGTCCCGCAGAAGACGCACCAGGCACCGGAGAGTGCAGAACGATCTCCGGCCTCCATGAGCGCTGGCCTGGGGGTAACGGGTAGGGCTGTCCGTTACCCTAGCAGAAGCAGGCCTGAGAAGGTGGCGTGACGTGTTCCGCGTGCGCCTCTCTAAACCGGACGGGGGCAAGGCCCCCGTACTCTATGGTTTGGCCGCCTGCTGACCAAGAGGCGGCCAAGGTCTGCAGGAGTTCCCGGAGGCTTCCTTCTTAGGGTATTCCCGGGTCCCCTGCAATAGGCCCACTTGTGACGAAACACCGTGTGGTTTTAGTCGGTTCAATTCCGACATACCACTTCACCATTAGCTCAGGTGAGGTGATGACCCGAGGGGGTTTCGAAACGAAAAAAGAAATATAATATTTGTGATTCATTGTATTTTTCATTTTTATATGTTACGTCCATCCTAAAGAAATGGGCAATCAAATTAAAAAAGAAATTTAAAAATTCAGCGCACCGTTCCGTAGGTAAGCACGTTCAAGCAAAAAAAAAACAAATTAATTAGCATAGATATTATAAAAAAAGCTACTACCTACGAAATCTCAAAACTTTTCCATAAGTTGTTTGAGTTTTATAAAGTTGCCAGACACGAGAAAATAAAATTACAACCCTGGTTTTAAATACTATGATTAATTTAATAACTATGAGAAGTGTTGTATGCATACTTGCTACATTAATGGTTTAAATGAGGTTGTGTGCGATATAAAAAACAAGATTACTTCAACCGTAAGTAGCACGAAAGACGTCAATGTTTCTCCAATCACTCGTAAATCATTACTTGTTAATGGGCAGAGGGAAAGGCGAATGAGAGGAGTGCCAAGCGGAGTGAAATGCAGTGTTGAGGACATTGATTGATCATTACAACTCCGGAAAGATGGCGTCTCGATTCTGGGTTTAATATTAATGTAATCGTTGGTTAAAGCAAGAATTAAAAGCAAAAAGGGCAAAGCAATTGCCCTTACTTACAAAAATTGCAATACTGCTTTTCTTAAAGTAAAAAAAAACAGTAATACCACGTTCATTACGAGCGCTATAAGTAATGGTAGCCGTTTAACATTGTACAGATCCTTGTTTACCACCTCAATTGTATAAAAACCTATGCACTCTATGTAGTTTCCCTTTCATGAAGCGAGCTAGATTTATTTTTAAGTTTATTTACCAAAACACATGCGTTATATAACTAGAAACGTAGTGGTCAAATTTAGACCATAATTAATTAAGTTTTAATTGGTTTGTTTAAGTTAACACATATTTACTAAAAATTTTAGCCTTCTGTACTTCTACATACGAACTTTAAGGATTAAAAATTAACATTTCTACGCCAAATTTGCTTTAAAATGCGTATTAATATATTATAGAAAACAAACGTAGCCAAACTGTTTACCGGTTTGTAGGCGATGATTGCGCTCTTTTTAACACATTGGTACACTTTGAAAGTAGTGACGCATATAAACATTTATCGTAAAACTTGAATGAACTGTTGTCACTAAAGCCTTGTAATCAATATCTGCCACCTCCTATCCGTCTAGCCGTGAGGCTGTCATGATATAAATACATACACAGTTATCTATACACCTGGTATTGACCGTCTAGGTGCTAAATAACGCTCAGGTCGGAGGGTGTGTTTAGATGTAATTATTTAATGGAACCCGTTGTGAAATGAAAGCTATGATTTTAACGGTCTAATAAAAGACTTTTTTATTTTTTGTTCTGTTATTCTCTTGTCTTGTTGAAAAAGACTATTAATAGCGTTTCCTTTACTTAGGTTACTTAGGAGTACATAGGTTAAAATTTAGATTTTTACCCGTTAAAAAGAACGACCTGAGTTAAGGATGGACATTATTAGACTAAGAACTAGAGTTTCGGATTTTTTTTTTATGGTATAGGGGGCAAATGAGCAGACGGGTCACCTGATGGTTAGTGACTACCGCCGCCCATGGGCACCTACAACTCAAGAGTCACAAGTGCGTTGCCCGCCTTTGAAGTGAGAGAAGGAGAAAGTAGAAGAGGAGGAGGGGGAGTAAGGGAAGGGTTAGGGCCTCCGGTAACGTCACTCACTCGGTGAAAAGCAATGCAAACATTGCTTCACTGCCAGTTTTCTGTGAGGCCGTGGTATCATTCCGGTCGAGCTGGCCCATACGTGCCATCTCCACGAAAAAATCTGATCTGAATCTGGTCTAAAGGTCATCACAAACTATACCGTCACGGTAACGGCATGGCTCCAACCCAGCAATTAAGTAGTCATTCAAATCTGAGCATTGAAACGTGGTCGTATAATATCCCACTAATATTATAAATGTGAAAGTTTGGATGGATGGATGGATAGACGGATGGATGGATGTTTGTTACTCTTTCACGCAAAAACAACTAAACCGATTGCGATGA
Organism: Euplagia quadripunctaria; assembly: GCA_963859945.1. Taxonomy (NCBI): domain Eukaryota; kingdom Metazoa; phylum Arthropoda; class Insecta; order Lepidoptera; family Erebidae; genus Euplagia; species Euplagia quadripunctaria. Next base: position 12,969,920 of record OY982584.1, on the reverse strand, counting down.
AACTTGGTATGTAGATAGCTGGAGACCTGGATTAACGCATAGGCTACTTTTTATCTCGATATTCCCACGGAATCGGGACTTACGCGGGTGCAACCGCGGGGCGCTGCTAGTATTTCATAATATCAATATGAAAAAGCCAACGGCGGGCAGTAAGCGCGCTTGCTGCAACCATACAACTCGACTCGCAGTCTGATGGTAGAGATGACGATCTGATGATAGAGCCAGGAGGTGGATAGTGGAACTCTTCAGTGGCTGCTAGTAGACCTTTCGAGTTTGGGCTCATGTGATTTGTTTTGACGAGTTCAGCAGATTGGGCTTAGTAACGAGGTCTGATGATGAAACCAGCAGGTGAATCGATGAATTATTTTAACTCTTTAATTCGATTTCACCATTACAGCGTGTTTTTTTTTAGTATTACTAAATTATAATTATTATTGAAGCTTTATTATTGAAGCTAATACGGGGGATATTCAGTCATTTTTAAAGCTGTATTGAATAAAAAAAAGGCATTTTTAGCCTCAAAATAATTCTTTAAAAAAAAACGACTTCAACAAAAAAACTATTCCATAAAAGACTTATATATGGTTTTCTCATAGATGCCATTGTCAGAACTGGACCAAATTGAAATGGGGCCACAAGGGAAGCACCAGCTTTCAAATAAAAAAAGAATCATCAAAATCGGTTCACCCAGTCGAAAGTTCTGAGGTAACAAACATAAAAAAAAGAACATACAGTCGAATTGAGAACCTCCTCCTTTTTTGAAGTCGGTTAATAAAAGCAGACATATTTTACCAGATTAAACAAACACAGGAATTTGCCTACTTACTAGTATTAATAATATTTTATTATAGCTATATCACTACATATTATAAAACAAAAACCCCCGCCGCGTCTGTATGTCTGTCTTTTGGCGATAAACTCAAAAACTACTGTACGGATTTTCATGCGGTTTCCACCAATAGATAGAGCGATTCATGAGGAAGGTTTAGGTATATAACTTGTTAAGGTTTTGTGTAAATTGGTTGAAATATGATGATGATGATTGTTGAAGATGTCCAACGTTGCATAGTCCAACAAGCTATGCTTAATTTGGGTCTAGATAACATGAGGAGAATTTTTTATACTTTATTTTTATTCCTATTTTTTTTCTTTTTAATTTCTATTTTTTTATGTAAAATTTGGAATATTTAAGTTTATATATAGAAGTGCAGAAAGCTAAAATTTTTCAACGATATCCCACTAATATTATAAATGTGAATGTTTAGATGGATGGGTGGATGGATGGATGTTTGTTACTCTTTCACGCAAAAACCACTGAACCGATTGCGATGAAACTTGGTATGTAGATAGCTGGAGACCTGGATTAACATACAGGCTACTTTTTATCGGATCGGGATTTACACGGGTGAATCCGCGGGGCGCTGCTAGTGTGCTATGAAGTCAAAAATTGTTCGTACGTGGGAGAGCCATACTTCGGCACGTATGGCCGTCTTACTGAAAACTGGCAGAGAAGCAATGTTTGTTTTTCGCCGAGTGAGTGAGGTTACCGGAGGTCCTAACCCATCCCTCTCCCCCCTTTCCATCTCCCTCCCTTACCCCTCTTCCTCCTCCCTCCCCGCCTATTCCCCCTCCCCCCATTCCCGCCTTAAAGGCCGGCAACGCACTTGTGACTCTTAAGTTGCAGGTGCCCTTCGGTGGCAGTAATCACTTACCATGAGGTGACCCATCTGCTCATTTGCCCCTATAAAAAAAAACCTAAAAATGGCTACATAAAACTTATGAAGTATTTTAACCTGTTATTGTACAAAAGTTTTTACATATGACAGTTCATGCTAAATCGGTCAATTTAATAAAACAAGACATTCAAACCGGTCAAAATTCGACCGCCAGGCGATCTCAAGTTTTTCCTGTTTTGGGATAGGAGGCAAACAAGGAGACAGGTCATCTGATTTTAAGTGACTACCGCCGCTCATGGGCACCTCAAGAGTCACAAGTGCGTTGCCGGCCTTTAAGGTGGGAGTATGGAAAGAGAGAGTGTGCGGTGAGGGGGAGAGGGGGGGTCTCCGGTAACCTCATTCACTCGGTGCGTTGAGACTTTTTAGTTATTTCATCAGAAATCATTATTAAGTAATGGTGTTTGAAACGGTTTTTCGCATAAATAAAATGTACGCAAGTTGTAAGCGTTTCACCGAGAGCTTTTAGATGAAATGATTCATAACTGGGTTGTTTTAACTTTATGACGTCGTATGGTTATTTTCGTGTAGTGCCAAGGTGAACATCTTGCTGATTGATTAGTTTTTGAACGGTTATCGGGTTGTGGTTTTGAATGTTTAGCGTTGTTCTAAAAAAACATGTTTAATGTGGATTTCTTACGTTTGATCTGACCTATTTTAAAAAGTAGGATTCCCTCATTTCGTTGTGCCCTTTTTAGATGGGTAAAATATGTTAAACTCGCGTCAGGACACGTGACCTGATCGAAAATTCGTAAGACGGAGCCGAGTTTTTTATATTTAAAAAAATATAACATTCGAAATTCAAACATTTATGAGCGGCCAGGAGCGCAGAACTTCCAGTGTATCCTATGTATACATTTAGATATGTTATTACCTACTTTTTATTTTTAACCTAATTATATATATACAGATGTGTGTGTGTATGTATATGCAAATACATTGTGATGTTATATTTTCACCTCTGACGTGCAGTCCTACGACTGACTGTTTTTTTTAAGTATTAATTCTAATATAGGCAAGTTTGTGTAGATTTTAACGTAATTTACTTAATTATATTTTTTTTTAAATTAAAAATATTTTTAAGATGGCATCGTACAGATTTTATTTAGTTTTCACTAGTTGATGCCCGCGAGTGTGTTTGTTTTGTTGAACCGTATATTTTTCGGTAATAAAAAGGGAACAGTATATTTTATTGGATTCTAGCAACCCGTCCCGGCTTCGCACGGGGAGTAGAAACATGTTCAACAATCATCATCATATTTCAACCAATTTACACAAAACGTTAACAAATTATATACCTAAACATTCCTCACGAATCGCTCTATCTATTGGTGAAAACCGCATGAAAATCCGTTCAGTAGTTTTCAGTTTATCGCAAACAGACAGACAGACAGACGCGGCGGAGGACTTTGTTTTATAATATGTAGTGATTAGTAAGATTAGTTACGATGTAAATTCTGAACATAGTCAACGTTGGTCTATGGTAACATGAAAATGTTCTTCTCTTTCAGTTACGGTGACATGGTGCCGGGCACGATCGCGGGCAAGATTGTCGGAGGTGTCTGTTCCCTCTCCGGAGTACTTGTAATCGCCCTCCCCGTGCCTGTCATCGTGTCCAACTTCTCAAGGATCTATCATCAGAACCAACGCGCTGACAAAAGAAAAGCTCAGAGGGTAAGCCTGTGTTTAGATTTTTTATTTAGATGACGGAAATAACCCAACGCACGTCGAACGCGCGTTGGGTTTTTGTATAGTGTTCATATGGAGAACGTTTCTCAGGCGTTGAATGCGTTCTGTATTCGTTGAAAATGGACGTAAAAACAGAATATTTTATATTTTATATTTTTACATATTATTTATAGGAAAATAAACTGCGTGAAATGTATGAAATGAAGTGTCATCCAACTCATTCTATGTGAAAAATGGTATACGGACTTTTATTTAAATGGCCGAATCCTTTTATTAAAATCACGTGTAGTTGCAAACGTATGGCAAACCAATAATCTTAAAGCGGGCGTGTAAAAATGTTCGATATTTTTAACGTGAAAACTTCTTTAGGCACGTTGGGCACGTTTGATATGGGAAAAAAGCACAGAATTCGCATAACGCACGTCACGCTCAGATACATATCGTACACCTAGATATAAACAGATATTAACTCCAAAAAAGCAGCTACTAACTGCTTCAGGTACCCTGACACCCCATGGTAGTGGAGTGCTTCCCTGATCTAGCTGAATGGCAGACTATTAAATGCGTTGGTGATGTCCAAAGACACCACCAGTAGCACGCCGCCACAGCATACTACCTCTTCGATCACGGCCCTCAGGCGCAACACAGTACCGATCACCGGACGCCCCACTCGAAAGCCAAATTGGGTATCCGACAAATCGGGGCCGACCTTGCACAGGGCTATGCGGGCAGAGATAACCCTCTCAAACAGTTTACCTGCCTCGTCCAGCAACAAGATGGGCCTGTAGGCCGCGACCGAGTCGGTAGGCCATCCACTCACTCGGTGAAACACAAGGAATCATTGCTTGACGCCGGTTTTCTGTGAGGCCGTGGTATCACTCCGGTTCCACACACAAAATATTTGTGTGTGTGTGGAGTGTTTGTGATGAATCTTTGAATTGCCTCACGTGACTTGGTACAGTAAGTACATACCTCATATTTTTAATCCCGACGCGAAAAATATATAATTTATATATATGAAATATTTGTCTGTGGATGGACCGATTTTTATTTAGTTTTTAGGGTTCCGTTCCTCAAAAGGACAAAAAGGAACCCTTATAGGATCACTTTGTTGTTCGTCTGTCTGTCGGTCAAGACCTTTTTTTAAGGTGACTTGATCGAGAGAGTTCTTAGCTATAATTAAAGAAAAACTGTTCAGCCGTTCGAAGATCATCAGCTCTTTTCTAATATTTTTTTAGGTTGGCTTTTATTTTAATTAAGGCTTGTAAATTGTTTAATATAATTATTGTAGTTCATAAGCTGTTTACCGGTTGGAGATTGTTAACCAGCTTGTGTAGATTAATTAACCCTTGCGCATACAAGAGATAATTATGCGACTACACACACAAGCTGTGTGCTCCACAGTTTAAATTCAAAACAGAAGCGGCGGTAGGTTAATGGCTGGACTTGCAATCGACTGGTTGTGGGTTTGAACCCCCAAACACCCACCGACGTGAACCTACTCTTAATACAAAAATTACTTCGAGGGGCTAACGTGTGTGAATCCACCACTATGAAATGTACCTTGGAACCTAAATGGTCACGCACGGTATGGTTACAGAGGAATGAGCTCCCTGCCGATTCCCGAGGGTCTACAGTATTGGGTTCTCCAAGAAAAGAGTGTATAGGTTGTTAAAGGGTCGGCAAAGCGCATGCGAGTCCTCTAGAATTGCAAGCGTCCATAGGCTACAGTAATTGCTAACCATCAGGCGGGCTGAATGTTTTATTGCCACCGGCGTAGTATAAAAACAAGCCAGGGTAAAACATACTTTTATATTCCACCACTATTTTATAAGAAACTAAATAAGGGGGATGAAGCATGGAAAAATATATTGAACAGCATTTGTTGTTAACCCCGATGCAAAAGAGGGGTGTTGTAAGTTTGACGTGTATGTGTATCTGTGTGTCTGCCTGTGGCTTTATATCTCCCAAACGAATAGACTGATTTAGGTGCATTTTTTTTTTGTTTGAAAGGTGACTTGATAGAGAGTGTTGGTTCTAAATATAATTTAAGAAAGTCTGTTCAGCCGTTCGAAAATCATTAGGTCTTTTCTAATTGTTGAAGGGATTTTCGAGTCGGGGGTGTTTTAAATTTTAAATTTATGATTATCGTAAAATCATATCACTGATTCGAATGTGTGAATGTGACTTGGATACTAGTTTAGTATTATGTTATCTGTGACTTGGGCTTGGCAACAAATAAAGGGGACCATTCTAACTATTCGTTAATTAAAAATTTGGCCAGCTTGGATAACTATCCGTACTAGATCACCTGGTCTTGGACCTGGTCCTGGAATTTTGACCATCAGATGTTTTGTTTTATGCCATTAACCTTGTTTTCACATGATTCTAGCTATTTATTACAGTATCAGTTGAATTTTAATGGAATAAACTCACCGTACCATGAGAAGACTTAGGTACAGCTATGTAATATAATAAAAACGGAGAAATTTATATAGTTACTAGATGCACTCGGCATGCGTTGCAATACGTTTTTTATAATTTTACATGAAAATTTATCGTACCTACAATTATTGTATTCCATTGCCATCTTGCAACCCTATTGCGGATCTGTGGATGGAACAGAATAATATAAAAATCGCGATTAAAAAATAGAGGTTGATCGAATATTGTTGAAAATTCAGGGTTGTATGTACTTTCTAATGCTGTATCATAAAAAAAAACATTTAGGGGTGGACTACCCTTAACATTTAGGGGGATGAAAAATAGATGTTGTCCGATTCTCAGACCTACCCAATATGCACACAAAATTTCATGAGAATCGGTCAAGCTGGTTAGATCAATGAGCCAATAACAAGACTTTACTTATAGTGTTTAAGTAACAAAGAATATGTGAACACACTCAAAAAACAAATGACACATTGTTATGTAGGAACTAAAATATAAGTCGCTTAAGTCCCGATCCCGTGAGAATATCGGGATAAAAATGCCTATGCGTTAATCCAGGTCTCCAGCTATCTACATACCAAGTTTCATCGCAATCGGTTCAGTGGTTTTTGCGTGAAAGAACAAACATCCATCCATCCAAACTTTCACATTTATAATATAAGTGGTATTTATCAAACACTATACATCTCATACATAAAACAAATACTTCGCAATGAATCATAACATCAATTTACAGGTTTGAAAAATGTTAGACTCGACTTCTTGCCGCGGGCACACTTGTTTAAAAAGGGTCATTATCGCACATCTACTTACTCTCTCTCGCTCTCACAATAAAGCTATTTGTCTATAATTTGTAGTAACACTTGGTATTTACGGTGGGTAAAGGAGAACTGAGACAAGGACATTTAATACAGCAGTTTCACCTGTCTATACATAATATACAAATGTACATACATATGGTATAGAATTGTTCAAGTCAAAGTCAGGCTCGACAACTTAGTTAGCCATAAATCATTTAATCTTTAACATCTTAGACATTTTCGATAGCAAATTCGCGAAATTTAAGAATAACGTTAGACAAGTCATGTCTCGTGTATAATTGTATTTGTTTTGTAATTGTGTAATATTTTAAGTATAAATTCCTTTTTTATTCTAACTTCTCATATTTTTTTGTTATCTTTTAATAGATAAACAACACAGTCCTATGTGATCATGCTGGTACACACATTTAGGTACGCATAGTTAGGAACCTAGTTCAAAACATAACTATTAAATATTATACATTTCAACCTTATTGTACTATGTTCTGTACCTAAACTAAATAAATAAATAATCAAAGCCTTTACTTAATACAACCTCCATGAAATTCCAGAAAGCTCGTCTCGCCCGCATACGTATCGCCAAAGCCTCCTCCGGCGCAGCCTTCGTGTCAAAGAAAAAGGCAGCTGAAGCCAGGCTAGCGGCTCAGGAGTCTGGTGTGGAACTAGATGACGCAGGGCGAGATGAGGACATCTTCGAGTTGCAGCATCACCATCTTCTTAGATGCTTGGAGCGCACAACGGTGAGTGAAGTTAGTACAGTAACAGTAAAGTTATTCTTTAATTAAAATAAAAAGCTTAAAAAGAATTGCTACATTTATAGACCCTTTTGGTAAACAATGTGGATTTCCGCCACAGATTGTGTAGCTATAGACGTAGTCGAGAACGAGATGAGGTTATTTTGGTCATATACCTACTAATTTAAATGGTGCTGGATACAAGAATATTTTTAGTTGATGTACCTATTCATAATGTTAAAATTGTGGCTCGGTTACATAAATATATGTCATTTAAAGCATTTACTACCTTGAAAACGTCAGATATATTTAAAAAAGTATAAGTGGTAATAAATAAATATTGCCGCTGTTATGTTCCATAAACAAACTTTAAACAAATCCTTCTATTATTGGTAATAATGACGTCATAACGAATTCGCAAATTTTGCAAAATAACATTTTTTTTTTCAAGATTTTTTGCGAATTTCAGCATTACTAAATAATATATAAAACTAAATGCGGAATGGCATACATTTTAATTATCTTTTAAGAGAATAAATCTCGATGTTTATAGGATTTTAATGTTACTGTTATTTTATTACCACAAACGCTCTCTGATCTCGATCTACCAAATGTAAATACATTGCCTGTGTGTGTGTTTGTATTGTTCTGAAGTGAGTTTCAATTAATTTGTTTTAAGTTTATCTAGGCCCTGATGTGTTCTTGCAAATTATTTTGAGTTTTTAGTCTGTATCTTCTTCTCTTTTTTGCAAGTGTCAATGTTTCTTAAACTTTCGCGAGTTGCATGCATATTAACCTGAGTTAGTCACGTTAATACATATAATAAGGTACCTTTTTGCTTACCCGGCGTTTTAACCAAATACTCTAATCGCGGCTACGGGTGGTTGGAGAACGGGCTCATCATAAACATACAACCATTAACAAAGGTGCAGTAAACAAGAAGGTATCATATATCTCATAAATGTTTTCCTAATATGCATTGCGTTTATTGATTTCTTTTAATTTTTTGAGTTCCCTTCAGACATTTTAAGTTATGCAAAGAAAAAGTACCAATTAAACTACGTACCAAAATGTACCTTAACCGAATACCAACCCCACAAATCCCCAGGACCGTGAATTCATCGAAATGGAGAACCCATTCAACGGGGCAGCGAAGAGAGCTGGCTCTCCTTCTCCACTCGCGTCTCCCGCTCACTCCGGCCGCGCGCCGGCTTTGCTCGCGTGCTGTGCGCGATGCGGGTGCTGCCCACAGAAGTATCAGGTACAGGCGTACAGCTGTTGTAGATTCAAATTTGCGGCTTTAAAGAAAGGATAGATAAGGTTTAGAATCGTAAATGTTCAGTTTTGACTTCAGACTTTATAGAAACAATTACAAGGTCGATGTAGTAAAAACAAAAAAGACGTTAGTAAGATGCAAAAAATTCGATTGCGAGTTTTTTTTTCGTGATTCTTCAGTCCATGTAGTCTGGTAGTTTTCTTTATTAATTAACTTATGCGGCTAAAGTCAAGATAGAGACTGAGAATTAACATGACTTATGTGTACTTTACAACGAAGGTTGTATCTCAAACTTAAAAAAATTAAACTAGACCCCCTAATATTAACAAGGCAGATTCCAAGCATGATTGTGATAACTTTTCTAAGCCTCAATCGATTTTAGATCATACAAAATTTAATAAATTTAATTGTCCTAAATAAATAAACAGGATAGGGAAAGATTATTAGTCCTATAACTTAAATTTTACCTTGACTTTCGTTGCCTGTCTCGAGCTAAAGGGTGGATCATTATTGGCGAAGCAATTTCTGTTCAATCACATCCTTGACTACATTACAGCTTTAAAAACTCGTCTTTCAAATTCCGAAGTAAATGAATATTTTTCTAACACTCTTCATTCCTCTAATTCCGTTATAAAAACAATATCTAAAATTGTTTGTCGGTGAAAATTGCCATTGGTGTAATTGAGCTTCATATCTCTCACTCTCATGGGTTTTCTTTATCACATTGAGAATTGGAGAGCAAATTTTAAATTCTCTGATTAGCCGAATAAAAAAAGAATTGAAAGATCCCTGAACTCAGTAGGTACCTATTCTTTGTGTGAATAATTATATTTTGATACTCTAGAGCAGAGGTCGCCATAATTTTCGGGTTTTGGTAGACCCCATACCTAAGTAATATTACATATTCACAAATTCAGTAACTCAAATGTGCGCGATGTTAAATGGCATATATCCACAAGAATTGGGATATCAGATCCAAAAAGCTTTTTCCAAATTCAGCAGGTAATTCCATAAAGGGTGGTTAAACAAAAACCGGGGTAGTGCGATTCTGTCTCACATACCAAGGGTTCCGTACCATCGTACGAAATTTACCACTATGTACTTTTAAAATACTTTTGTAAAAGAATCAAGAGAAGCGTTATGAAAATATATAGTAGTACACACTCTGTAAACAAATCAAAGGTCGACCATCGCCATTAGGTACTAAGGTCGAGCAAAAACACCGATAAATAGTGACAATGCTTGTTTGGGAGGGTATCTTTTTATTTTTTTATTTTTATTAATTTTTTATGTTTGATGTTCAAAATCAAATACAAACGAGCCAAAATGGAACACCATGGAGCCCTTTTAGTTCGTCGTCGACCTCTGGGGGTCAATATAGACTACTTTGGGTATCAGTGCTCTAAAGTCTAGATGCATCTCATGTTTAGTCAAAAATAATTGGAGAAATATTTAGACTTAGTGGCAATAGAAATACACACTATATTACGGTACATGGGATATACAACGCAGACGCCAAAAACACGTTTCTTGTAAATCTCCCTTTAATTTTAATTTGTTTTTATTATTGTTTGATTAATTATTTTTGATGTGATACAGCACGCTGACAGACAGACGGACAGTGGAGGATTAGTAAAAGGGTTACGTTTTCAACTTTAGGGTATGGAACCATAAAAAATAAACTTTAGCTTTATTTTATTAGCATAGATACCAATTTCATAACTTTTGTTAGGAAAATAATTTGTAGACAAAATGTTTCTTAGCTATGGCGTTGTATGATTAATGTATGAAGTTATTTAAAGCATGGTTATATCACATTTTAGTTGATGACTGTTGATTGACGATAATTTCATTTTTATGTAGTTTTGGATTGAGTTTCCTACAAATGTTAGGTAAGACTTTATTATTGACTAGCAACCCGCCTCGGCTTCGCACGGGTAGCAGAAATATCTTTAACAATCATCAACATATTTCAATCAATTTACACAAAACCTCAACAAATTATATACCTAAACGTTCATCATGAATCGCTCTATATATTAGTGAAAACCGTATGAAAATTCGTTTAGTAGTTTTTGAGTTTATCGCGAACAGACAGACAGACGTGGTTTGGGACTTTGATGTTTTATAATATGTAATGATGATCGGATGTTTTTCTTTTTGTTGCACTATTGCGATGATGTGTGAAAGTTTAGTATATTTATTAAATACGTCAAATAATAGTAATAATTCTAGAAAATATTACTAAGCGCTGTGTAGAACTAGGTACTATGAGTTCTAGGACACTGGTAAACATACTTACATACATTTATTACGTAAATAAATTTTATAGAAATCAATCAATCAATCAATCAATCACTCAATCAACCAATCACTCAATCAACCAATCAATAAATCAATCAATTTCTTTATTTGCGACAATGGGTAGGTAGAAACACCCATACCAATGCAAATAGACCTTTTCATGTATACACATATTTGCGCTGAGCGGGAATCGAATAAACTAAGTATGTTATTCTAGGACCCATAGGGACGAGCTATGCTTAGATTGGGGTTAGTGCTGTGTAATATTTCGGAAAATATCTTTATTCGGTCACATAGATCTATAGGAAGTCACAAAGTTCAAGGTCAAAGTTAAAATAAAGTCATGTTTATTTTTTACCGACTTCATAAAAGGAGGAGGTTCTATGTCCATTGTATTTTTTTTTATATATGTTTACCAATTACTCAAAGACGCCTGGACCGATTAAAAAAAATCTTATTTTGTTTGAAAGGGTATACTTCCCAGTTGGTGCTATGGTCATTAGGTCAGGATTTGATAATGGGATCCTGGAGAAATCGAAAGAACTCTTCTTCAATTTTATAAGCACACTTGAAGCGATTTGGGTATTTTGAGGCGCGTTGAAGTCATTATACTTTTTAACCGACTTCAAAGAAGCAGGAGGTTCTCAATTTTGACTGGGTGAACCGATTTCGATGATTCTTTTTTTATTTGAAAGCTGGTGCTTCCCATGTGGTCCCATTTTAGTCCAGTTCTGAAAATGGCATCCATGAGAAAACCATATAAGTCTTTTATGGAATAGTTTTTTTTTTGAAGTCGGTTTTTTTGATAGAATTATTTAAAAGATAATTATTTTTGAAAATATTACTAGTGATGTGATGAATGACATGAGGTATATGTATGACTTGTTGGTGACAGAAGCGCCGTCGCTCGGTGCGCTGCATCAGTCCTTTAGAGCATTCCAGGTGCCCTCGAAACGAGGTACTTCTATAGCTAATGCCAGAAAACACTGTCGTTGTCAATCCCCACACTTAAGCAGATGAACTTTTGAGTTATTGTTATCATTAATTCGTATTTATTTCATAAATACCTACAAAGAAAAATCGTAAAAATCTTTTTTTTTTAAGACAACTAACTCCTACATTAGGAATATTCCTGTGTCACGGGGGGCTTCACAAACATTCAAACAACGGACACAAAGAACACCCAGACTCGGGACAAATATTTGTGGATCACACAAATGTGGCGTGGCGTAGTGGCGAGGTGACCACTGAATCCATTGCGCTATCCTGGCAGTCAATCCTTTATAATGTAACTATTTTCGTACAAAACTTGTTTTAAAAATTAATTTGTTATTCTGTAAAGTTTAATCAAAGGTTAATTAATAGTACAACCGATTCGTATCTTTAGTAATACGTTCAAATAAATAGCAACCTTAATTATAAAAGAATAGAGTTTAATATTTATCTTCAAAAACACATTGATTCAAGATAAATTCAGTTATTGCTGTCAAGCAATCGTTTTCACACGTTTTTACAATATTCCTTTTCTTCCACTGCTTTTCCTTCTTACCTACCTTCCCTTTTCAATGTACTCCCAATTTTCCCCCTTAAAAGGGGCTGCTAAGAGGAAACCACAAAATAACAAAATGTAAGAAACAAAAACAATCTATCAGGAGCATTATGCTCCTGCGCAAAAGTTAAACTAGATTCAAGCAAATGTAAGACTTTAAAGTAACCCAGCTATGAGGTGGTAGCTATTTATGTTTTAGCAGATCTTGTATTTGGCTCGAAAGACCACAATGTTAAATCTTTCAGCATGGTTTTGAATATTGCAAATTCTAGTTAAAGTTCAATAGTTCAAAAATCTTGTATCTACTGATAACAATGACTACAAATTCAATCCATCTGCTAGTGTTAATAAAGACTACATTTCTATGATGGCCTATATGATTATAGGACATTTTAGAAATATGTTTCGGGATATTGTGTCGTGGCTTGATTCGCAATTTTTGGCTAAACTGATTGTGACAATGCTATATGTGAACCGCAAGGAGCTTGAAATACTTCAATCCCATCGATAAATTCAATTTGGCTTCGCCTCCTGTATATTTAAATCAATATATTTGGTATATTTGAAAAAAACATACGTTTTATAAAACTAAATTAAAGCAGTCTTATATAAAAAAACTATTTAATTTTTTATTTTATTTTTTATTTTTAAGGCATATAATTAATATAGGTATACTAAAACACATTTCTCGAATCGATTCAGCGTTTATTTCTTTAATATAAACAGCCGCCATTTTGATTCCATTTTTATTCTACAAAAATAATAATATTTCCACATTCTATAAAGTTACCTGCTAATTTAAAAAAAAAAAGTAGCTTATTATTTTTATACAGTAAATACTGTTTAATCTAGTAGTTTATTTTAAATTTTTATTTTTAATATTTTGCTAGTTTTTGTCAATCTTTTAATATTTATTTATTATGTATGTTTCTACTCTGTACACCATTACAACGTATGATTGAATGTTCATACTATTTTCCTACTCTCACATTTATACACTTAAAGTTAGTTATGATGCGTTGCTTTTATGCAAAACTGGCATAAAAATACAAAATACCATACGAGGTCTTTTAATTTTATGTTAATTTACTTAAAATAATATAGTTAATATTAAAAATGTATTTGAAGTGACTTCGACCTCTTGCGGTATTTTACAACATGTGAACTAAAATTTCTCGTTCCGGCTCGTCATATTTTTTTTTAAATCTCGGAAGCTCAGTCTCGAATTGGCTAACAGGTCCTGCTATTAGACACAAGTAGGAAAGGACGAAAAGGCAGCAGGCGTTACACATCGACTTCAAGGCCGTCTGACACTTCTGTGTCCGCCGCGCCCAGCGAAGATCCATTACCAGTACGTGTGTGCAACGTTAACATACAGCGATGTTGTTTTTAAACTGACCAACTGACTATTTTTCATTGATTTAATATCTTTAAATGCTCCACCACACGATGTAATCCTAATTTAAAATTAAAATAAAAATGAAATAAGTCTTTCACTCGTAGAAAAATACGAGATTAGTTATTATTATTTATCAAAAATTGACATTGCATTGACAAGAACTTTTAAGCCTTTATTATTTCCAAAACTTATAAGTACATATTCTTCAGGTGTTTTAAGCCATTGTGATCGCTTACCACCGAGGGAGTTTTATCCTTGACACTTCTAAAATGACAGAAAATTAAAACATAATTGGTCTGACTAGTGAGATTTACCACCAAGGATATGTCACAGAATATTTTTTTAAATGAAATGTCAAACTAAGTACCAGAAAGAAAAATGCACTCCAATATAATTGCATGTTAATAAATCACCTTCCCACAATATATTTAGATGTACTATATACATAATATGCTCCAAAACTATATATTTGATTGAAATCTAAAACGACGTAATCAAAACTACATCGACGTAATTTTTTTACATATTTTATATAATTTGACGTTTTTAATGATATTATTACTCTCTCTTTCTCTCTTCTTCATCTTTTAAGAAGAAAAAATAAATATCTATAAAAATCGCTGTGTGGTAACGACTGCAATATCAAAAAAAGAAATAAAATCAATGAGGCTTTAAATGTCTGCAGGGTGTTGGCTGCCAAATACTGTTCGCTTTCCAAACTTACTGTAACCTTTGTATGTTTGTTTCATTGTTGGGCTTGCGCTATGGTGCTACGGTGTATTTCCTATTAAACTATATATATGTATTAATATTTCGTATCAATGTGTCGTATATTAAATTTTGCTTTATTTTTCTCTATTTTTTTACGAGGATATCAAGAGTGTCGTAGATCCAAGTGTTGTAAATATGTATATTTAAAGGATGTCATTGATTTGTGTTTTAGATTTTGTATTAAGTGTTGAAACAATACAGATTTTTACTGTTTCAGCAAATGCCAACACACTGCACACATTTCTTTTAGTACATTATTTTAATTGGCAAACGAAATTCAGTATTTATCGGCCAAATTTTTTTGCTGTACAGTATTTAAAACGATCTCGTAAAAATTTAGGAAATCATAATTATTATTATGTTTTCTCAAATTTTATATTTCAGAAGGTCAGATTCAAATTTGTGGTTTCTAAGTTAGTTGTCAGGTCTTCATACACAGGCTCTTAACGATCATACCGTCATGACATCCATGGAAAACAAAAAAAAACTAACAACAAAAACATTGTAGTGGAACATACATAAGAATATTTATAAACATTTACATTATATTAAGAATGTTCACTGTAAAAAAGAAATAATTTGACTTTGACTTAGTAAACTCCGTCATTTTGATTTACCAAGTCAAAATTATTTAAATCATATCGACAAAATTTTTGACTTCTTGTTAAGAACTCAAAATGATGACAAGAAGTAAAAAAATGTATTTGGTTTTTATTCAAGTCCATCTAAATTTAGAATATAATTTCATTTTTATGGTGATCAGTAACAGAATTTATACATTTTACATTACACATTGGGTCTACATATAAAGTATTTTTTTTTCCTAAATTGGCATGTTTGCACACATTTACTTACTCATACACTACATCACTGCTAGCAAACTATCACAGATAATATATTTTTGAAGTTTATTTTAAGTTTTTATTCCTTTCAATTGTCTATGTTTTCTTTTCAGCAGATTTTCCAGGATCGCTTGTTATCGTTGTGAAGCTTCTGTTATATGTGGTGTAGATAGTTTAGGTAGGAGTATATATGTATATGTAAGCGTGAAATTTAAAAATATGGAAGTAACTGTGTACAAATATATGTATGTACAGTCGTTCATGTGGAGAATTGACAGTTTTTAATATACTTTTTATTTCTATGTATTTACACGAGAATTAACGCGATCACGAAAAGGTATTACATGCCTCTGAATTGCCAGATATTTCAACCAGGTTGCACTGGCCGTAGTCACAGACTGAGTCAGCCTGCGTTAATGCCCATGTAAATACATAATTATATCATGGAACGCGAAAGTTTAAAAGTTAGTACTTTTTATTTCTTCTACGTTATTTAAGAAAATATTAAAAGTAGTACATTAAAAATAGTATTATACTAAACAGGTTGAGGAGTAAACCTGATGTTTATTGTAGATGAATTGATAAGTATTTTTTTATTTATTCTATAAAATTACCTATAGGTATCGGACAACTTATTTGAGACTTATTAGTAAAGTACGTAAATTGAATAAAACTGCCAGTTCTCTTACGGTATAAACTTGCTGAAGTAAAAATTAAAATTATGGTCTATTAAATAATGTAGGTGTGTGTTTGTAAAACAAAGCTAGAAGTATTTCGATGGAGTGAAACAATGTATGTCTTACTTTAAATGTAATGGCCAATATTGACGTGACTTTTCTGTGTCCGCAGCAGGCGTGTGGAAAATACATTCCTGCCGGGAGTACAGTGCAAGGAAACCAGACTGGTGTTGCGATGGACGGGACTTATTTAGTGGAAGCGTCATTCTAGGGACCGTCCACTAGCCATATGGAGAGCTATGTTTAACCCACGCGAGTGATACACTCAAGGACTCAAAAAGTCTAGTCAAAAACTAGCAAAAGACCCTGTCGTAGGGTCGTACTCAAACAACAATTATTAGAATTATGAATCTGTGTAATTTTAATGTTCTAAATCTAACACGATACTGCCTAACATTAAAAGATATCAGATTTGTATATGGATTGAGAACGAACACAGAGTTTACACTGTGATTTTCAAAATGGAATACTCCATTTCTTGTTCCATTCCATTTTTAAAAGACTTTCGAGATGCCATTCCAAGTCAAGTCGGAATGCGCTCTGAAATGGACGAAACGGTGAAATGGAATGCATTTCTGGATTGTGACATGAAAGAGTTTTCGGAAATTTTAGGATTGTGCTCTTTATCTCTAACGGAACATTAAGTTCTTTCGCGTCCTCTCCGTGTAGTTTATTTTATCCGTATTAGAAATAAAACAGTATTAACTAAGATTTTAAATGTTAACGGCGAACGGATTGATAGTGTATCTCGCTTCTTGTAACAACGAGGTAAGTTATGTAAAAATGGTTAGCGTCTGTGAATTCTCTTAAATTGAGAAGCGTTTTTAGAAAAGACAAATAGTTTCAAATTTCAGTATAGTCAATAGTTATTCGAGTCATATCAATATTAGGCAGTTATTATAGATGTACCGGTATGAGAAATTTATTATTAAATTTTGTTCATAGTTGAAGTCATTTCTGTCGGTCCTAAGTTAAAAATTAGAAGGTACTTAAATATAGTCTTTTAAATTCTAGTTAGTTTGCAAGATAATTAATTAATTAATAATGTATATAAAGGCAAACGGGCAAAAGCAAGGGGGTAAAACATAGTTCACATTGAATGTTTACATCTTTGGAAAGAACGAAAAGTGAGAAATTTCTAGTCATAAGTCAATGTGATTTTTTTTTATTAATTTTTTTTATTTAATTTTTGTTTATGTTATACCTTAGGGTAAGTATTATGTTATAACTATTTATTTTGGTCGCAATATTCATCTTTGATACGGGAGTGTCAATGCGAAATATATTTCCCTATTAAAGTAAAAATATTTTTAATTTGTTTTTGTTTAAAATTTTCAGAACAGGACCTTAAAATGACTTGAATTGTGAACATATCACTTGAGGTCCCAACTTTAATATTTTTTTTTATGTCATTTATTCACTAGACATCTAGTGCCTTCAATATCGGTTATTTCCATTAAATCGTTGCTCTGTGTTAGTGAGGCGTAAATGTTAGAGTATAGATAGGAGTGACCCGCTATCGTCACACTTCTGAAACGTCAATGACTAGTTTAGTCACAAAATTTGTCATGCAGTGAAAATGTGCTATTGTCATAAAAATAAAATTGTCAGTTGAAAATGTTTGTTGTGTCATTATATTAGTTGGTACTTACAACATTTTCAAGTGGTCATTCGGTAATCAATGTCACAAATGTGAAAATTGATATTGCAACTTTTTTTTTATATTTAAATCCATTTATGTTACATTTTGTTTTCATCAATCGTTAGTATGTAATGAAATACGAAATTTGTTTCTAAAATATTATAAAATAACTCTTTTGCAATTTTTTCACATTGGTGGTTTTAATTGCCAAACATTTGTTAAGATTTTCAATTTACCGCTCAAATTGTCATTGTATTTTCATTGCGTGATAAGTAACGTTTGACGTGCGACGAAATATGTATATCTAATACACGTATTCATATGTCTTGTAGCGAACCCTATCATAGATCAGTCTTATGATGCATTAGCAAGTACATATAATGTTATAATAGATAGATGAATTTATGTGGTTACTTAGAGATTTATTTAATTATATGTTAATAATAGTAATAAGACGATAAGTAGTCCTAAGAAAATTTTATTGCATTGAATGCATGATTTTAAATGTAGAAAATGAATTTTTTTCACCATGCTTTTTTTTTTGAAAATTGTATTTTAAGATCGTCAATGAAATATTTTGATATTGATGATAAACGAAGATGCATGAAAATGCTTGAATTCGATTACTTAAAAAAATTAAAAATATTATTAAATTGTTTCTAAAACTAAAATTTTGAAATTGACTTCGATTTACGGAAGTTTATATTGCTTATACGGTCTATTTAAATTAATAAAGGAAGATATTTTCTTCCGGTTACTTTTTAATAATTCCTATAAATAGTCTACTTATTAATTAGTAGACATAAGCGTTATTTAAAATATTCTTAAAATTACGACGGGTTCTCGCATGGTGCCTCGGAATCAACGGACCATTGAATCCAACATTACTTTTTCAAAACACTTTAAAAAGCATGGTTAATAACTTTTTTTATTGATCGTAGATATTACGAAACCGAATTCGATGTATAAAAATGTTTCTTCCAAAATATTGCCACAATTTCTATAAAGTATAATGAGAAATGTGTACTATTCAATAAAAATTTGGTAATATTGTAAGTATTTTAGGAGATCGAGATGAAAATAAATATGGAAAGGTATCTTTTTTTTTCTCTATGGTCGATGATTATGTAAAAAAAAAAGATAACTCAAACAATTCACACTGCAAGACAACATATGTATATATATGACATTAACTTGGTGAAAGTTGAAAAAATCATGTTGTCAATTTTTAGAAGAATTAGTTGGTTTACATAAAATGGCAATGAATGATTTACCTAATCTTATTAAACTGCAAAAAAGTAATTCAAAGCGTAAATGATATCGCAAAATAGTTCTTAAACAGCTCCGGTTCAGAGAAAAGTTAAACTATTACTTTATTTTTCAAGGTATTCAAGGTTTTATTTTGTTTTTATCAAACAGAAAATTATTATTATTCTCATTTATATTTATTCGCTCAGTAATTAACTTTCGAATTAATTATTATTTGTTCTAAGTATACATTTTTAATTTCTTTTTGTTAATGCGCGGTGCATTTACAAAAAACAAAAAAAATGTCAGTGATATAATTTATCAATATTGTTACAGTAAGTAACGTAATTCCAAGTATGTTGTAGTCTTAAATCCGACCTAAAACAAAGAGTCGTCCAATTCAAGCTAGTATTTGAATACATTTTTATTTAAATCTCCTAAAAACTCATATAATGTAGGTGCTGAAATGTCTTACAGTGTGAATTTAACATTATTATAATACATAATAATAGTATTTTGTCCACATCCCTGTGATTCTATGGCTGTTTTACCTTTAGTTTTTTCAGTTTCCGGATTGATTCTTCGAAGTCAAAAAAAAAAATTGTATGAAGTTAGCGTCGCGCCGCAAGAAAGTCTAAAATATTTTCTTAGCGGAACTAATATTATCAATGGTGAAAAACATGGTTTATAATAAAATAACTAACTAATATTGACTAACCGAAGTTATAGATTGATAACAATGTAAACGAAGAAGTCTTACATTTTTTTTTTGACTTCTATATATGCTTAATGCCTATTAAAAAACTACAAAAATTTAGGTACGTACTTTTGTTTTTTTTTTATACCAGTATACACTAGGTATTCATTTATTTGATTTATTTTATTTTTGTTTTTAATATTTAATTTATGTTTACAATACTTTAATGTTTTAATTATTAATAATATACAGAGATGTCGATTGTTAAAATATTTAATTTATATTCCGACTTAAATTTTCTAAAAGTGTTACTTTTAGGACTAATACTTACGGTGATGATACAGTTACTTAACGAAGTATAAAATAATAATAATTCACATAATTGCTAATTCAATATTATTATTTCAATGTTGTAACACTCATTATTACTATTAACTAAATATAATTATTATTGAAATCAAAATCACTGCCTAAAAATGTATTTCTCAAAATGTTGAGATTGAGTAACACTTTTACGAAATATTGTCATTTTAATAATAATTCACAACATAATAATAATAATAATATTTACTGTGTGTTTTCAAGACTGTGTTGTTTAAGTACTTAATAAAAATCTATTTAATGTATGGACGTGCTCTGGTGTGTCTAAAAACTTAATTTACGAATTTTAATTTTTAACATTTAAAACGATATCTAAAACACTTATTTTTCAAATATTGAATGTTTTAATTCATAAAATTCTCAATCATCTGTATACGTTACATATATATATAGTATGTAGATTTTTTAATCGTGGTGATCATATAAAATAAGTTGGAGGACGGTCGTGACCAGACTGGTCACAAAAGCGGACTTAAAACCATCGCGTTTTATTTCCATTTTTTGTGACCGGAATTGGACACGGAATTCAGTTAGTTGTATGCACGAAGCAGATACAAGCTCCGTGGTTCTATGTATGCTTTGTACGACGACGAAGTTATAATTTGCTAGATTTAAATACCAAAGCTGTCTTTCCTGACAAGGTCAAGTTAATAAATTAATTTATAACTAATAAGCAAATACTTATTAAGGTACGTATATTTATTTGTTCAATGTTGATTAAATATAGATATATCTGAGTACGTCCATTCTTATTGTTGTGAATCATGAATGAAAGTAGGTATGTGTTGTCGGACCAATATGGCAAACTTCGAGTGTA
Source organism: Euplagia quadripunctaria (assembly GCA_963859945.1). Lineage (NCBI taxonomy): Eukaryota > Metazoa > Arthropoda > Insecta > Lepidoptera > Erebidae > Euplagia > Euplagia quadripunctaria. Next base: position 12,948,832 of record OY982584.1, on the reverse strand, counting down.
GAGAGTGTCTAGTGTAGTGGACCTTGGAATAAACTGAAGATGACTGACATTTGCCATTTTTTTAAATATTCTAATTTCAAAATTAACGCACAAGACGTATTGGAAATTTAAAAAAACATTCTTCATAATGATAGAATGATTTTAACGCACACTATTACAGTTCTATTTTTAAATTGAGAATGACTGAATTGAATTAGTCGAATTGAAAATTTGGACGACTAATTAAATTCCAAGTAAGTAGTTTAAGATGGCGGTTGAATTGAAATAGTATTAAGTCATTTTAGATCTTGTAATAGTCACTGCGGAATTTTAAGAAAAAGGATTGCTCTTCGCAAGAAATAAAATTGCCCCATTTCCAATCTTTTGTGATTGGCCTACATCAATTTTCTCCCACTTTTGTTGGTTAATTTTTGAGTCGTCTTCAGTCGAACCTGTGGGAACGAATGGTTGGTTTAGTTCTATAGCTATCGATTGTCGACAATTAAAAATGTTTTAAGGCTCTCGGTTTTGAACCTTTAGCTTAACTCTTTGTTATTTGGAAAAGAAATAAACATAATTGTATATAATAATGTTTGTATCATTTTTACTATCGTCCCTTTAGAAGACGTTATGGCTCTTTGTTAAAATTTTTATATTATATAACTGAACTGTAGGTCTTTGGAGGATGCTGTAGCGTATTTCTATGATATCATCAACGATTTAAGTAACATTTAAATACCAACAAAAACTCTAAACACACATTCTAAGTATCCTGCCTGGTACAATAACTCGTTGATAAAAATAATAAAGGAAAAATCAAAATTTCATTCTAAATTTAAAAGATATAGCAACCTCTTCGATTATCATTCTTTCGTTATCTTGCGTCAACAGGTTAAAGATTTTGAAAGTGAGTTGTTTGAAAATTACATTACTAAGATAGAATCCAATATTAGTCGTAACCCTCGTGGGTTTTGGGCTTATGTAAAATCTAAAAAACATTCTAGTAGTTATCCCTCTGTTCTACAGTATGAACAGCGTTTCTCTAGCGATGGCGACGTCATATGCAATATGTTTAGCGACTACTACCATTCCAACTTTTTTGGAACAGAGTACTAATGCTAACAGTTCTTCTGTGCCCAATCTACATGACGTATATGAGGGGGCTGGTAGTGTCAGCTCAGACATTGGGTCTGTTGAAGTAAGTATGGATGAGGTCAACAGGTTACTGAAGAAGGTAGATCTCAACAAGTCTTCGGGGCCAGACAACCTTCCACCAGTATTCATAGTAAACTGCGCTGAAAGTCTCACTGTACCCCTTTCAATCCTATTTCGTCGCTCACTTGTTACTGATGTAGTGCCTACTGTCTGGAAGTCTGCTTTTATTACACCTATTTTAAAAAAAGGATCTAGAACTATCGTCGAAAATTACAGACCAATATCTAAGTTGTGTATGTTCGCTAAGATCTTGGAAAAAATTGTTTATAGACAAGTGCATTCAGCGCTCAAACTCAATTTTAGCGAATATCAGCACAGTTTCCTGAAGGGTCGGTCGACAACATCAAATCTTATTTTATGTAGCGATTTTTTGTCCCATTCTATGTCACAGAGATCCCAGGTGGATGTTTTATATACCGATTTTAGTGAGTGTTTCGATAAAATAGATCATATTATACTTATGAAGAAAATGACATCCATGGGCATTCGAGGCAATCTCTTCAGATGGTTTACGTCATACGTGGAGAATAGGTGCCAGACCGTGGTCCTGAATGGGTATTCTTCGAGAGCCATGCGCATTCCATCGGGCGTTCCTCAGGGATCGTTGCTAGGACCTCTATTGTTTATTGTATTTGTCAATGACATAACTCATTGTTTTCAACATTCGAAGATATTACTATGCTGATGACATGAAAATCATGAAGCAAATTGACACCGTCGCAGACGCTGTCTCTCTACAGGCGGATTTGGACAGATTCCAAAATTATTGTACCTCCAACAAGCTTGATTTAAACGTGCTACATTTGCACTTTTACACGTAGACCACACCCTATTAACTTTAATTATACACTCCAAGATACTCCATTACTCAGGCTTAGCTCCGTGAAAGACCTCGGAGTCACTTTTGACTGTAAGCTCCTTTTTGATACACACATCGACAGTATTATTAGTAAGGCAACGAAAGCGTTGGGTTTCATTTTAAGACTCTCATTTGACTTCAAAAATATAAAAACTAATAAAATTCTATATTGCTCTTTCGTTCGCAGTCACCTTGAGTACGCCTCACAAGTGTGGAACCCGATCTATAATACGTACATAGACGTACGTACGTCTAGAAAGCATACAACGAACATTTTTGAGGTACATTCAATTCCGCTCAAATTGTTATTTGCCTGATTACCATAGTCGTTGCAAATAATTTCATATTCTTCCTCTAAAAGAGCGACGCAAAATAGCGGATTTGACATTTCTGTTCAAAATTTTCAACGGATCAGCAGATGTACCGGAGCTGGTAAACAAAATGGGCTTGTGCGTACCAACAGTATTTCTGCGTAAGCCAAATTTACTGCACATTCCTTTAGTAAGGACTACGTATAGGCAAAACTCTTATCAACTACGTGCTAGCCGTACATACAATGTAGCAAGCCGGAAAGTTGATATAGATCTCTTCTTTACAAGTGTTGTCAAACTAAAGAAAGTCTTGTGCGACCATTACTTCCGGATATAACTAAATGCTCAAATCAAGCTCACACATCAAATTTTTGATATAGATATTTCTCTTTTTTTTTAATGTTACAAAAGTCGTAATATTACAAGTGAAAAGTTTTAATTGGCCTTTGTATTAATATATTATCTATTGTATGATTTTTAGCTGTAAGTTTTCCAACCAATGTAAAATAAAATAAAATAAAATAAAATGAAGTGAAGTGAAGTGAAGTGAAGTGAAGTGAAGTGAAGTGAAGTGAAGTGAAGTGAAGTGAAGTGAAGTGAAGTGAAGTGAAGTGAAGTGAAGTGAAGTGAAGTGAAGTGAAGTGAAGTGAAGTGAAGTGAAGTGAAGTGAAGTGAAGTGAAGTGAAGTGAAGTGAAGTGAAGTGAAGTGAAGTGAAGTGAAGTGAAGTGAAGTGAAGTGAAGTGAAGTGAAGTGAAGTGAAGTGAAGTGAAGTGAAGTGAAGTGAAGTGAAGTGAAGTGAAGTGAAGTGAAGTGAAGTGAAGTGAAGTGAAGTGAAGTGAAGTGAAGTGAAGTGAAGTGAAGTGAAGTGAAGTGAAGTGAAGTGAAGTGAAGTGAAGTGAAGTGAAGTGAAGTGAAGTGAAGTGAAGTGAAGTGAAGTGAAGTGAAGTGAAGTGAAGTGAAGTGAAGTAAAATAAAATAAAATATTATTGTGTATAATTTTAGACTGGTATCTAATGTTACGAGAGAGAATAATAAATAAAAAATCCCTAACCCCTGGATACATAAATCTTATTACTTTAAACAAGTAATTCTTGTATGTAGGTATTTATTTATGTTTCGGGTATCTCAGAAAAGGCTCTAACGATTTTGATGAAATTTTGTATGCAGATAGTTTTTCATTTTAAGTTCGACTGCATAGTTGTATTGCCTGTAAAAACGCAATTTTACATAAAAAATATAAAAAAAAGATTTTACAAAACGCTACCCCAGGTCTCCCAGGCACTCAATACAAATAAATAAAATTCTGTTTGTAATGTCAAAATAATAATAATTGGCAATCCACCACTGTGCGGTTCCCCAGAATTTTTTTGCCTCGCACAACCAATCTCTGGAACAAATTGTCGCCTGCGGTATTTCCGGACCGATACGACCTTCAAACCTTCAAGAAAAGAGCGTACTCCTATCTCAAAGGCCGGCAACGCACTTGTAACTCTTGAGTTGCAGGTGTCCATGGGCGACGGTAGTCACTTACCATCAGGTGACCCGTCTGCTCGTTTGCCCTCTATAAGGTATATAAAAAAAGAAAAAATTGTTTTTTAAGCTCATAGAGTTATTTGCCCGATACCTATACCTAAAAATCAGTTCTTAAAGTTTTTGTCTGTCTGTTTCTTTTGGTTAATCTCCGGAATGGGTGAACAGATTTCCACGGGACTTTCACTGGCAGATAGCTAGTGTTATAAGGAGTAACTTAGGCTACTTTTATTTTTAGAAAAATAATAAGGGTTCCACGCAGAATATATAAATATGTACACGCGAGCGAAACTGCGCGGGAACTGCTAATTAAAAATAAAATCATAGAATCCTGATGACAATGATGACGTTTTTAATCACTATCGCAAAAAGGAGGGCTGTTAAATTTAAGTTTAACGTGTGTGTCTGTGTGTATGTCTGTGGCATCATAATGTTAAGCTTAGCTCCATACGTGACTAGATGGAGTGGTGTTAACAATAATTTATTCAAGAAAATCTGTTCAGCCTTTCGAAGATCATCAGCCCTTTTCTAACTGTTGAACGGAAATTGAGATGATCTATTTAATTGCTTAGTAATATAATGAAAGTTTATTAAATTTTTGAGAATAACGCCATCTAGTATGTTACATGAAAAGCAACTAGTACTGTTGTAAGCAGCGGTGTGACAGACATTGTCCGCTAGTAGAGTACTCTATAGTTATGTTTTGAAAACACTTTCAATACTTCACTTAAACTTTATTTGCTTTAATAAATACAGATGGCGCTCAGATACTATGTTTTCATTCTATACGGTTTTTAGGAAATTGTTATATTAGAAGAATGCGTCAATGCTTTTGTAGAAATAAAATCAAGTTGTTTACTAATATTTAAAAAATGTATAAAATTCTTTCCCTCAATTCCACTAATATTATAAATGTCAAACTTTGGATGGATGGATGGATGTTTGTTACTATTTCACGGAAAAACCACTGAACCGATTGCGATGAAACTTGGTATATAGATAGCTAAAGACCTGGATTAACGCATAGGGTACTTTTTATCCCGATATTTCCACGGGATAGGGACTTACGCGGGTGAAACCACGGGGCGCTGCTAGTAAGAAAGGAAGAAAGAAAAAAAAATCCATTTATTATGGTGCTAAGATACAAGTAGTTATTCCAAATAATATACTTACTGGCTGGTAGCAAGAGCTTCTTCAGCATTTATTTACACAACTGCCCAAAAAAGGAGTGTTATGTTTTCAGAGTTCATGTATGCATATTGCATGTATGTGTGTGAGTTTCTATATTTAACTTCTAAATGCCTAAATAGATTTAGATGTATGGGGTAACGTTACAATTCTGACATCATCCCAAGTGACACTAGACATAAATTATTAAAAAAAAAACAAAAATTAGGCTGTGTGGCGCGTATTTGTTATATACCACTAAGATGGAAAACAAAGACACGGCCTGATTATAAGTAATTACTAGTGCCTATAAAAAACGTGAAACGTTAAGACTGCCAATAGATGACGCTACTAGTCTTGATGATTTCAATCTTAATCTAAAATACACTTTTTACAAAGTTAAATTAGCAAACTTTACTATTTTAAATAAAAAATAATATAAAATTACGTTAAGGAAGTTGTCTCTACAAAATATCGTAATTAAAATAACCTCGTGGTTCAGTACTGGGGTATAATAACCCCTTATCATTGATGACCCCTGGGCACTAATATTAAACAAAACATTCAAAACTTGTCCGACCCGCGCACCGTCTGTATGTAGATATTTCAACCACCTTACGACTTTCGCATTTTTTTCTTTACTTGTGCTGCGGGAACTTGCTTCTAGCCAATTTTCATTATTCTAGCCTAATAGGAAGTACCCTTAGGATTTGATTTACCTGCAAAGTGTTAAAATTGGTAGAAATTAAAGACTTCAACTGTGCGTGAGCCATGCTTCGGCACGTATCTATGGGCCGGCTCGACCGGAGTAATACCACGGCCTCACAGAAAATCGGCAGTGAAGCAATGCATTGCTTTTCGCCGAGTGAGTGAGGTTACCGGAGGCCCTAACCCTACCCTCTCAGCCTCTTCCTCTCTTCTCCCCCAACCCGCACTCTCCCTCTTCCCCCCTTCCACCCCTTCCCCTACTCCCACTTTTAAGGCCCGCAACGCACTTGTGATTCTTGAGTTGCAGGTGCCCATGGGCGGCGGTAGTCGCTTACCATCGGTGACCCGTCTGCTCGTTTGCCCCCTATCCCATAAAAAAAAACTTCAACTTTTTAATTGCGTTGACTTAGAAGCTTGCTGTTGTAGACATAAGTACCTATTTGATGTTAATTTCAATTCAATTAAAACCTCCACGCGTTCCTCAGAAAAAGGGTCTTGACAGACAGACAGAAACCCTTAAATACTTCACTAAACAAACAGTCAATAAAACTGTTATATATTATATACATGTATATTATTGTATATTAATCACCCCTGTGCAATGGCGCGTGTACATTGTACAGTATCAGTATTCACTCACTATAATACTGCTTTCCTGCCGGTTCCGAGTAATAAAGAATAGATAAATGTGACAGACATGACAGAATGGAAAAAGGTTTTCTGCCTAAAGGCTAGAGTAAATTCATGAAGTAAATAAACAAGAAAGGTAGAGTAAGGAAATAAATATATAAAACTATCTAGATCCTTATTTAATGTTTAGACTTTAATATTTTGTCAATATCTAGAAATATCACGATAGTGGATATACTGATAGGTTAAGTTCACAAAGATTTTTTTTTTGTCTTTTTTTTATTTAGTATCAGATTTATTGCCATACTTAATTATGTGGAGTATTTATGTTATTAAGTTTGAGAAACAAACTAAAGAGTCACCGCTCACAAAAACCTAAACTAATGGAAACTGACATGGTAAAGTATGAAACGGTAGGAAACGTCATATAAACGGTCAGTATTTTAATATTCGGCATTTTAGTATTAGGCGTTCCGATTATAGGTCTTATATGATTCTGTATTTTGAATTTTCGGTATTTTAAACTTTTGGTATTTAGAACTTTCGATCATATAAACATTCGGGATTTTAATATTCGGCCTTCCCTTCATAGGGCTTATGAAATTCGGTATTTTCAAATTCGGCATTGTAATACGTACCCATTATTGGAGGTTGGCGCAATGTGTAGGTAATAAAGTTATTATTTTTGTATTAAAAATGTTTTTCCAACATTTTTCAACATTGCAGAAAATGTTGACTTGTTTCTTTTTTGGCCAGCCGCCTGCCTGATGCCAACCCTCCTTGGGAATGTAGTCGTTTTCAGACGGGACAAAGAAAGAAGGTAAATTGGGGAAGGCAAAACGGATAGGGCGAGGGGAAATGGGACTGAGACTGCTGGAGCTTAAAGAGGCCGGGGTCGCGTACCCGTATGTCCATCCTGTGATTGGAGACGCTATTACCATTAATCATATTAATTAACCAGGAGCGCTTGTAATACCATTAAAATTCCATTATGTATATTGATCCCCGATAACATAAGCTTGCTATACAGTACAAAAAAAATAGGTAAAATACTAAATACAAAACTATGTGACGTATATAGTCTGCAATTACATTCAGGCCTGATCTATGACAAATTCGCTTGTCGGAAATCCAAGAAATATTAGGTTATTATTGACATTCTTTCGCCATAACTGCCATAGCCAACATGTTTGTGTTTCAATAGTATGTAATATGTTCTAATGAGCACCTCACTAGTAACTATGTAGAATTAGTTTATTTTACACACTCACGCAGGTATAGCCGAAGGGGTGAGCAGAGGGGATTCAACACCCACACTTTGCCATATATACTATAATAAAACATAAAAAAAGAACAATATAATTTGGTCCCACACACGTTATAGAGAGCAAGCCTATTGGCGACAACCGGGCACTTTGGACATTAAATAAGGGGCCATCCATAAATTACGTCACACGTTAAGGGGGGGGGCAATACATTATGTGACAAGAGATGGGGAGGTCATAAACTTAGTGTCGTCACATGTCAAAATTTAAAGTATTCCTGTAAACGAAAGATACATACGCTAATACACGTTTACTAAAAAAAAATTTTGAAAAAAAAAAAAGTAAAATATGTGACGTCACACCAGGGAGAGGGGGTTCCATAAATGTGACCACCTGTGACAAGGATAGGTAGGTAAGGCAATGGAAGGAAAAGGATTGCTTATACGGAGAGATTGGGGAGAGTATAGCTCGAGAGGTAGCATACCTGTAAAGCAGCTACTGAGGAGTTCCACTATCCACCTCCTCGCTTCATCAGATCAGCTCCAAGATGCGAAGTTATAGTATTATCATGCAAACTACATATACATACAAAGTTTCATTTCGATACGACAATTAGAAGTAAGCAAAAATTTACTACCAAGTTTTGGTTACCTGGTTAGCTATTAAAGCTTGTTAATATAAGTAACGTAAACAGTAAGTTTAATCGAGAGAAGCCATGCTTTGGCACGTACGGGCCGGCTCGACCGGAGTGATACCACGGCCTCACAGAAAACCTGCAGTGAAGGAATGCTTGCATTGCTTTTCGCCGAGTGTGTGAGTTTACCGGAGGCCTTAACCATTCCCTTCACCCCTCTCCTTTCCACTCTCCCCCTTTACTTAAGGGCCGGCAACGCACTTGTGACTCTTGCGTTGCAGGTGCTCATGGGCGGCGGTAGTCATTTACCGTCAGGTGACCCGTCTGCTCGTTTGCCCCCTATACCATAAAATAGCAATGCTGTTTGCAATTGCTTGAGAAACGAAAAATAATTGTTTTCAATCAATCAATCAGCCTATCATAGTCAATACTTCGGTAAGTTAATACTTCGGTGCCGCATTAGTGGGCCACAAGGGCATAGAATATGCATTGTAGTTTCTTCTGTCTCTTGACAGAATCTGCATATTGTGTTCTCGCCCAACTTTAGGTTGAATATAATGTTTATTCAGTTTGCAGTGTCTTTCGGCATACGTGGCCAGGCCGTTGCCACTTCAGCATGCTTATCCTATTTTACTGAACTTAAAATTTTTAAAATCATTCACTATGACATGATGCGTAGAAGAGTTCATAATATTCAGGTTTAAACACATTTGCTTACCTTGTTTTTTGTTTGTTGTAACAACCACTTTTTTGCGCATGTGGATACTCCCTCGGACTGTCAGTCCACCAGGGTTTTTGGGTGGGTGTATCGGAATCGAATCGACTAAAACCACACGGTGTAACATACTGCGCCTGGAACAGATTTTATTATCACGAAACCATTGCCCGACATTTTCCAGGCGGACCAATGGCGTGGCCCCGGTGGCCACTAACGGTGGTAACTGTTCATATTGATGTCTATTAACAATTTTTATTAAATAATGAACTTTACTATTATCAAAAAAAAAAGAAAAAAAACATCTACCCATTACTACATGTTATAAAACAAAGTCTCCCGCCGTGTCTGTCCGTCTGTCTGTCTGTTGGCGATAAACTTACCACCTTCCAGTATAAACCTCTCAACTATACTACGTCCAAGCACACGTAGACGTCGCGTCTTCGCGCCTGGCCACTATAGTGTTATAACGAAAACATTTTTTGTGCGTGTGAAAACCCCGTCGGGCCGTCATCCCACTAGGGTTTTCGGTGGCACGGTGTGTCGGAATCGACTGCGCCTAAAATAGGATGGATCCGGGAACAGCTTTTATTAAGACATCCGGGTTATAATGAATACTAGACCAACCTTACTTCTAAGTATATAACAAATCTCATCAGTAACAAATTATTTGGTACTATCAAACCGGTCCCGGCTTCGCACGGGTAGCAGAGCATAATATTTTATTGATTTTTTCCAACATCTTCAACAATTATCGTCATATTTCAGACGTTTTACACAAAACCTTAACAAATGATACACGGAAACCTTCCTCATGAATCACTCTGTCTATTGCTGAAATCCGCATGAAAATCCGTTGAGTAGTTTTTTAGTTTATCGCGAACAGACAGGCAGATGCGGCGGGGGGCTTGTATACTATGTAGTGATAACTATTATTTTCTAATCCCTTTCATCTTTGTTATATCGAGGTCTCACCGTATAACTATTGTTACATTAAAACTTAGTTTATTCAGTAAAATATAATATTCAATATCTCCAATCAAATGCCGCCCATCATTTTAAATTGGCTTACAGTAAAGAGATAAATTATAAACTTTGAAAAATTACCGTAACACGACCAGGGATCGAACACAAACTGCTAGTGCAAGAAGCCAATGTTTGGATGCTTCGGCTACCACTGCTGTTTAACACGTAATTTAATTGCTTAAACTCATCACCGCAGCCACATCGGTGATCAACAATCATTTCATAACTGCATTCTCGTCTTGAAATATAAAATAAAACACAACTTAAGTGTTGTAATGAGGTCTGCCATTTCTAAAAGTAGATTTTAACAATGCCTAATGAATATTAATATGAAAAATGTTGTTGGTTTTTGTGTTTGTTTATTGTAAGTTTTTGGTATTTTACAGAGTTATGTACAAAATCATATTTTTTTTAACCGACGAAAAAAGGAGGAGGTTCGCAATTCGACCGTACCTATATATGTATATTTTATTTTATGTATGTTCAGCCCTCACTACGTTATTAATGCACCGATTTTGATGATTATTTTTTGTTAGATAGGGTATACTGATAGTTTATGTAAATAAGCTCAAAACTCAAGACTTAAAAGATTAATTTATTTCTTGTCTCTTAGTTATTTTTTGTCGGTTAAATTTTTTGTTAAAAAGTTTTTTATTAAAAACTAGCAATCCGCCCCGGCTTCGCACGGGTTGCACAGTATTTATTGATTTCTTCCGACCTCTTCGACAATCATCGTCATATTTCAGCCATTTTACACAAATCCTTAATGAATTAGACACATGAACCTTCCTCGAGAAGCACTCCGTCTTTTGGTTAAAACCGTATGAAAATCCGTTCGGTAACCATTAAGTTTATCGCCAACAGATAGACAGACGTTGTTTTATAACATGTAGTGATGGGTAGATAATAATAATACTCAATATTTAATAAAAAAATGGTTAATAGACATTAATATGACCAGTTATACCGGTGGCCCCGCCTTTGGTCGGTTTAGAAATAACAATAATAACTTGACACACCTCACATATGACAGTCTAATCCCAAACTAGGCAGAGCCTGTACTATGGTAACCACACTGCTGATAAACATACTTATATATTTCTAAATACATACATATTATACATAAATTACACACAGACACAGAACAAATGATCATGCTCATCACACAATTATTTGTTCTGGGTGGGAATCGCACCCCCGACCTCTGGCTCAGCAGTCAGGATCACTTGCCAATAGACCAACAGGCCAGTTATAAGTCCAACCCCTTACATCGGTTTAGTAAATAGGTGCCTTGTACTTTAGTACAACTTTACCTTATCTGTGCTACTATTTATTTCATATTTATCGAAAGCAAGCAAAGCCACGGTAACTCACTAGTACATCACACTAACTGTTAACTCCGGAGCACATATAGCACACACACAGAGTCGTTTTCACAACACACGTACACACACGCACACATACATCCAATAATTGTGGAGAGAATATAAAAAAAATTGCGTTAAGTGTGCCTTACTTGCGCGCAGTGAGGCGCGTACACCTGGTGGTGGAACTGGTTAAAGTAAATTGTTTTTTTTAAAGATATTTATATATTAAATTTATTATTCGTTTGTCTCTGTATAACCTTAGGTTGACTGTTAGAGAATGCATGTCATATTAAGTATCCCTATGTGATATTACATGTGCAAGAAAGGTAATAAATAATGCGTAGATATAATATTATACATCCTGGCAGTATTTATGAATCTATATTTTAAATAAAATTTTATTAGAATTAAAGACAACGAGTGTCAATAACGGAAGCAAATAAGTATATTTGACTTCCTGACGTAATAGTCGGCTTCAAGCGGTTCTTGACTCAACCAAGTCTACGTACCCAGGACCATGGTAAGAGGAATAACTTAAGACACCTCAAACACGGCTATCAGATCCCAAACAAGGCAGAGCTTGTACTATAGTGACCAGACTACTGATAAAAATACTTGTATGTTACTAATTACATGCATATTTTATAGATAAAATTACACCCAGACACAGAACAATAGATCGTATTTGTTTATCACACAATTGTTTGGTCTGGGTGGGTATCGAAGCAAAGGTTAGCAGTCAGACCAGACCAAGACAGACCAATAGGTCTGTCATTTAACAACAGTCAACGATATTTATTGATGTTGATGTTTATCTAAAAAAAACTATTTCACACTGATGTCTTTGTCTAATTAAATTAGAATTAGTTCGCATTTTGCTACTACAAAACATCAGTAAGTTTTCTTTTGCTTTAATTTTAACATTTAAAAAAAAATGGTTGTCTGTTAAGTCGCTTTATGGACGATAATTTTACGTGATAACGTCATAAGAAAACACAATATTTTCAAACTCGGTTAAAAACATTAATTTTTAATTTTATTTTATCAAATTCTTAAAATGCAAGAATTAATTACCTTTTTTGCCGCAATTGTTGTTGTAATAAACAATGGAAACCACGTGAACTTTTCACTTCACTTTATAAACAGTTGATCGTGCCTCTCTATCGCTTGTTCCACGCTCTCGCTTGCACGCTCGGCTCAGGCGGAACATGACAATTTTTCGTGCGTGCAGCCGGCATTCATCGATTTATAAGACGTTATCACGTCAAAAAAGACAATAATCATTTAACATCTTGTAATAATACAAAATTACTAATCTCATGTACAATATGGTAATATAATCTTTAGATTAAAGTCTCCACTTTAATAAAAAATACCATTCATTAACAATTTCAGCACAAGGTTTTATATTAAATTGACATGATTATTATATTGATATTTGATATGATATTTTTTCAATACTTCCTTTTTTCCCTATTTTATAATTAATAATAATCTATTCATGCTAACAATGTAATTATCCTTACTAATATTATAATTGCGAAAGTAACTCTATCTGTCTGTTTGTCTGTCTGTCGCCCTTTCACGCCAAAACGACTGAACCGATTTAAATGAAATTGGGTACACAGATAGTATACAGCCTGAGAAAGGACATAGGTTACGTTTTAATGCGAAAAAGAGGTGTAAGGGGTTGAAAGGTGGGGGTGAAAAGTTGTATGGAATTTTCGTCATATTTAGAGCTAGAAGCTTAAAACTTATTGTTTTGGCTGTTGTTTTGATATAAATACACTATTCCACGCGGATGAAGTCGCGAGCACAGCTAGTATAAAATATATAATTATTTTACACACCGGCAACGGTTGAATATGGTATTGCGCTACTACTATATTGACTTTACCATATGTAGTTGTACACCCATATTCTGCAAAAATAAATATACATTCCATTTAAAAAAAACAAGTTTAAGTATTTATACGGGAATTAACGCGATCACGACATAGGTATTACATACCTCTGAATTGCCTGACTTTCGTGTCGCGTTAATGCCCGTATAAATACATAATTAAGTTTATCATGGAACACTAAAGGTTATTTTTCTATGGTATAGGGGGGAAAAAGGGAAGACGGGTCACTCGATGGTAAATGACTACCGCCGCCCATGGGCACCTGCAACTCAAGAATCACAAGTGCGTTGCCGCCCTTTAAGATGGGATTAGGGGAAGAGGAGGGAGAGGGGGAGGGGAATAGGGGAAGGGCGCTGGCGGGCCTCCAGTAACCTCACTTATGCGGCGAAAAACAATGCAAGCATTGCTTCACTGTCGATTTTCTGTCAAGCCGGCCCATACGTGCAAGGCTCTCCCACGAATAAGTTTAAAAGTTAGTTTAAAATACAAGTTCCTATAATCAAAATCTACAATGTAGTTAGGTTGTACGTAGCGGGCAGCCGTTCCGTCTGGCCACAGTTGGCTGACAGAGCGAGAAGTTCAAATCTCCCATCGTAATTGATAAATAAACGCGCACGTGTCGGGTCAACAACACACCTGCTATCTTTGTGATTTACCCCTTTCAGAACAAGATCACATCTCATTAAACTACCTTCTTCCTTCAGCTTCGCTTGTAAAAACATTTAAATTAATCTAGGACATTATTACTCAGCACTATCATACGGTTCTAGAAGATGGATAGCAACAGAAATACGATTACAAAGTCTGAGTCCCTTGCGATAGACTCACTTGTGATGGAACACCGTGTGGTTTTAGTCGGTTCGATTCCGACATACCACTTCATCAATAGAGGTGAACTCGTGGGGGTTTCCACACGAAAAAAAAAAGTCTGACAGCACAGGTAAATAAAAAAATCCGAAAGTCGTTAATTTGTTGTAATCACTACTTATGATAAAACAAAGTGCCCCGCCGCGTCTGTCTGTCTGTTGCGATAAACTGAAAAATTACTGAACGGATTTTCATGCGGTTTTCACTAATAGATAGAGTGATTCATGAGGAAGGTTTAGGTGTATAATTTGTGCCCGTGCAAAGCTGGGGCGGGTTGCTAGTGTCACATAAAAAAGAGCTTTTGTGATTTCAAACTTATATTTTGCGGTTGGAAAGAAGACTGTCGTAAATCGATGTTTGTCTTTCGTAAGAGACGGGTAAAAATCTTCATGGATTAATTCCCGAAAAGGACGTACTATGCACATAAAAGTTTGTTTACTTACGGAACCCTTGGTGCGCAAGTCAACCTTGCACTTGTCGGGTTTTTTATGCTAATGTTGCTAGCTGCATATAGGGAAGTATTACAAAACAGTTTCTGCCTTTAAACCATCCATAACTATAAATTTAAAATTTAAAACACCCCCGACTCGAAAATCCCTTCAACGATTACAAAATGCCTTACATCATTTTGGAAAAGAGCTGATACTCTTGCACTGCTTCACCGATATTAACCAAACATATCTAAGAACCACCGCAAGGAAACTGGCTCTCAAAGGAAAAAAAAACTGCATCGAAATCGGTACATCCGTTTGAGAGCTACGATGCCACAGACAGACATACACACACACAGACATCGACATTAAACTTATAACACCCCGTCGTTTTTGCGTCGGGGGTTAAAACACAATGACATACACAATATAATGGTTAAATCCTAGTTTTTAGTGAACGTTTACAAAATAAAAAATAATGTTTAATCATCATGTTTACTACTAAACAATTAATTTATTCCCAACGACCTGTGTGCCTAGTAAGTAATGAATAATTCCCGGAAATACCGACAGTTACTTGGAGGGTGACGAAGGAGGGTAGGAAAGTGACGAACTACACCTGTTACAGACAAATGATTCGTAATGTACATTTAGATCTTCGATTGATCCGAAAATAATTGTCTGCCTGTCTGTGTTATGTTTAAACGCCTAAACCGCTAAAGTAATTTTGATAAATTTCGGTTGACTTTAGAGAATAGGCTACTTTAGGTGTCAAAAATAAAACTGGAAGGTTTGTTTGGGAGAGATTTTACACAGTGGACGTCACAGGCCCAGGCGTCAATAAATACACAAAAACAGAATAATTTAGTCGCAATTATGTTCAGTTAATTTGTGAACATACAAATTGTTTTATTATACCTAATTGTTTAATTTTTCTACCATAGCAACATTGTTTTTGTAATAAAATTATTGAGTCAAAACTAGCTTGTTGCGAGCCTCTTCTGGCAGCCATTGAACACACTGTTAAGCATTTGGAAATAAATTACTGAAATAAAAAAAAAAAAAACGTATTTTTCAGCTTGTTCTTCGCTGATTGTCAACTGATTTTCTTAATTTTTGTTTAAAAGCTATTGATAATAATAATAATAACTTGACACATCTCACACACGGCCGTCTGATCCCAAACTAGGCAGAGCCTGTACTACGGTAACCAGACTGCTGATAAACATACTTATATATTTCTAAATACATACATATTATATATAAATTACACCCAGACACAGAACAAATTATCGTGCTCATCACACAATTATTTGTCCTGGTTGAGAATTTGGACGGGCTTTACTGATATCAATAAAAGAAATTGGAAATAGTTTTTTTTTTGTTATAAAAAGTCGTCATTTTGTTTATTTATTTATTTAAAACTTTATGCACAATGCGTACAGAGGCGGACTTAACGCCAAAGGCATTCTCTGCCAGTCTACCTTAGGGTGATGTAGAAATGAATGAAGTAAGTGCATTAAAAAGTATAAGAATGAGTGAAATAAGAAAAAAAGGCCAATAAATTAATATATGCATAGATACATACCTACATAAAAGAATATTTATATATAAGTATATTATAGTAGTATTATAAACACAAAATTACCTTAAAATTTCTTTCTACTGGTGACTGCCAATTTACGGTTTTTTTTTAAAGATTACTAGTAACGTGGGTCACACATTACTAGTAATCTCGTTAACCCCTCCAACTAAGCTTAACGCATGTGTTAGGAGTGGGCTCACGACGATAGTGGGGTTCGAACCCGCAACTACTTGATCGCAAGTCCGACGCCTTGGCCTTTACGCTACCGCCGCTTAAATGATATTTAATGATATTCAACGGCAATTCAGAATGAATTGCGGTTGAATATCATTACTACTTGACACTCATAATTATATACTTTACTTTTAGGTATACTTAATATGTATGATATTGTATATAATATACTTAAGTTTATGTGTGTATATTTATATATGTTTATAGTTAAATACTGGCATACATTTATAGGAAGTAAAGTAGTTGAAAATACTTTTTATTTTCTATTTATTAGCAATGATAAAATATTGTAACAATTTTTTTACACCGCCAACTATCACTGTCTCTCTGAATCATTTCGATCCATCCTAAGGTTGCCTGGAAGAGATTGCATCTAGCAATAAGGCCGCCCTTTGCACAATATCTGTTTCACACATGTATGTCATATGTATGATACTTCTACTGTAACTATGGCGTACAAATAAAGTGTGATCTGTCTATCCATTTATCTATGTTTGAAAACAAGCACATATCTGATGGAAATCTAAAATGTTGCTCAGAGAGATAATTAGATTCAGACATCTCTATTAATTTTAATTATGTATTTTGTATTTTATTTCAAAAGAATGATGAATATTGCTTCAGTAGTTTCAAAGTTCATCGACTACAAACAAACAAATTTAATATTTCCTCTTTATAATATTAGTGCAGATTTTATACTTTTATGTTAACATTTTCAATTCAAAGTTATTACAGACTTGCAGTCGCAGTCAAAACATAAAATACATGTTTTTCTTAAAATTGTAGATAAAATTGGAATATGAATTTGACAACAGAAAATACTTTAAATGTTAAACGCAAATGAAATCATGACCTTCGTTAGACCGGCGTTTGTAGTCCCGGCTCTACTCCTAAGGACCGTAGCGAGATGATACACAGCCTACACAGCCTGCTTTAAGAATTGGAGCATCAAATATGAAAATATTTTTTTCAAATTCATAAAAAACAAAGTCGTTAACGTTATAGCAGTAGAGCATATAATATTGATTTTTCCGACATCTTCAACAACCATCGTAATATTTCAGCTATTTTACACAAAAACCTCAATTAATGATAATTCAGAGATATAATCCAGTTTTCTGATTGAAAACATCAATAGTAATTTGCCTGAATCGAACGTAGGACCTCTTAATCGCATTAAAAAGACAGAAGTACCTTTGTCTTGCAAATGATCGAAGGTAACTTCCAGTAAACTAGTATTGAGCTATTCTTCAGCTCATAAATAGGGTCACAAGCTGTTGATAGCGATGGTTTAGGTATTGATAACCACGAACCATTAGGCCGACCATGAGCTTCTCTGCAAATAAAAAAAAATCGTCATATCAATATTAAAAATCAAAAGCTAATTGAAGCCAGAACAGATTTTAATCAGTCTTTATATTGTCAAGCAGTAATCACGGATACTAGAAGTTTCCGTTACTAGGTACATACAAAAACATTCACACAAACTCACATCATATGTTACATACACATGCACAAAACTGTCGAAGTGTGTGTGCGTGAGCATGTGTGTGTGAAATAAAAAGCCGACTCGTGCGCGCATTTACGACACATAACAGATGACTCTCGCTATCTCTTTCCAACTCATAAGATTCAATGTTGGTGTCTCTTTCTGTCCTATAGTATGTAATTACGTTCGTACATTACTCATTTGTTCCGTTTCTGTGCTATACCTACCAGTGCTATATGTATGTATGTTGGTTTTATTCTCGGAAAAATGATTGCCTTTTTATAACTTATTTTTTAGTAGGACGCTTTTAAATGTGATGGCATTATGATGATTGAGTTTTGTTTTAATGAGTCTGGTTTAAAAATGAGGACTTGGCGTTTTTATATTTTGGTTTTTATATTCTATTAATGAGTAGTTAAAGTTTAGTATGAGCGTATGAATGTAGAGTAAATTTTTTAATTTTGGTTTATATTGCGAAGAATATGGATTTTTAACGAATAAATAAGCGCCACCTTATCTATATTGCTTTTATATGATAAAGTAAAGACACTAACATACATAGAATTAATTAGCAGTAAAATTTCTTACATATAATAGTACTAGCAACCCGCCCCAGCTTCGTACGGGAACAAATTATGCACCTAAACCTTTCTCATGAGTCACTCTGTCTATTAGTGAATACCGCATGAAAATCCAGACAGACAGACAGACAGACGCGGCGTGGGACTTTGTTTTATAATATGTAGTGATGATGAAGATCTTGGCGATCGTGGTCAAAACACGTTGACAATTTGCGATTAAATCGATCAACAGTGCATTAATGTCACAATTTTTCAAAAATCAAAACCGTCTCTAAAATGGCGCTATTTTCACACAAAGTGGGAACTATTGATATAGGGCTTTGTTTTCACATTTAGACTCACGGACAGTCCATTATGCCTTCAGATAGGGTGGCTAGTCAAGCCAGGCTAGCTCCTTCCAGAAGCACACAAGCCAGTTGGGCCGAACACGGGCAACAAGCGACCTCGCGTGAAAAGGCGACGCAGTCGCTAAACGGTATTGTTTTACAAAACGTCGCCAAAAAGCGATTGAATATAAAATCAATCGCTAGAGGGTACTATTTAGCGATTGCTTCTATAGTCAATCGCGTTAGTAGGCAGACTATTTTGACGAAGAGAAAAAACGCGGGAAATATGAAAAAGACGATGCAGAGATAATGCATTCCTTAAGGTACAGATATGCATTAGCAAACTCGGTAGTTGCTGATGCAAGAAGTAGTCGCGATGTGGGTTCGATACAATCGCTAAATACTGCACCTTTGAGGTAGTGATTACAACGTTGCTCCAATAAGGCGGTATGAATGCAATTTTGGCGCTGTAATGAACCACCATGTCACCATAAGTTTAAAGAATTTTAGATGGAAAAAGGGTTTAGAAAGAAGAAAGAAAGAAGAATGAAAAATCATTTATTTTCATCAACATACTAGGTTATCATGAGTTTTAAACGAAAAAGATCAATGCAAAATAAAAAAAAATATCGCGATAACACTCACCTACAGGACACCGGTCCCCAGAAAAGGCGGACTTGTCGGATACCAGGCAACCCACAAACGCTGTTCTACGGGGGGCCTGGTAATAATCTCTGTGACAGAGTGTCTTAGCGCAGCTACAAGTCTCAAGGGTCTCTGTTAACTACGTACTAGATAGTATTACCTAACAACCATAGATTAAAGTCACATTTATGGAAAACTAGCAGCGAACCGCGGTTTCCGCAATCCCGTGGGAATATCAGGATAAAAAGTAGCCTATGTGTTAATCCAGGTCTCCAGCTATCTACATACCAAGTTTTATCGCAATCGGTTTAGTCGTTTTGGCGTGAAAGAGTAACAAACATCCATCCATCCATCTATCCATCTAAACTTTCACATTTATGATATTAGTGGGATAAAATACGAGTAAATCATATGTTGTTATTATTCTCAGTTATCTGCACCTACTTCCTACTACCCTCCATTAACAATAACACTTTTATTTCATACAAGCCGTCCCCGCAGTTTCACCTGCGTTCATGGTCACTGCTCCACTCCTATTGGTCGTAGCGTGATGTTATATATCCTATAGCCTTCCTTGATAAATGGGCTATCTAACACTAAAATATTTTTTCAATTCGAACCAGTAGTTCCTGAGATTAGCGCGTTCAACCAAACACCAACAAACAAGCTCTTCAGCTTTATAATAGAAAATTACATAAATATCTGGCCATTACCACTGTTTCACCTGCGTTTATAGTCACTGCGCGGCTCCTAGAAGTCGTAGCGTTATATTAACTAGCCGCACTCAAGAATAATCATTAATAGGCAAGAACCAAAAATATGTCTTTAGCTTTTTTATACTAGTAGGTAGGTATTTTTTTTTTTTCGTGTGGAATCCCCCACGGGTCATCACCTCACCATGGCTATTGGTGAAGTGGTATGTCGGAATCGAAAGGACTAAAAACAACACGGTGTTCCGTCACAAGTGAGTCTATCGCAAGGGACTACTCGGGTATACCCTAGGAAAGAAGTACCCGAGAAAGTAGGTAGGTATACCTAGATTTGGCAAACAGTTTAGTAATTAGTAATGCCTATAAAAACTCCTAATTATTTAGATATTGCAGAGAGAATTATTTGCCTTTTAACACGCTTGTATTATCTATACTTCTAACTAACTAACATCCATTTTAACCTATTTCTAATTGGCGTATCAAAATGAAACTTTGAATGTATGTATAGTTTGGATGACAATACTATAGTTTGGTATCTTGGAGCTGATCTGATGATAGAGCCAGGAGTTGTAAAGTCAAACTCTTCAGTGGCTACTAGCAAACCCCTTGAGATAAGGGTTATATGATTCGTTTTGAGTCCAACAGATTGAGCTAGGGTATTGCTGCCATCCGTCCGGGTTTCCCCGGATTTGTCCTAGTTTAGAGGGCGTCCGGGGAACGTTCGGGCAGGGTTTTCAAAAAGCGTCCGGGTAAAACGGGTAAAACCCGGACACTCTGTACCAGGGGACAGGCCCCTCTCCTCTTCTCACTACGTATTTGTTTTATACTGCCCCCACCTTCCCAACGCAATCGTTATAACGGCAGGGTCAGTATACCTGCATCTCGTTCCCCAAACCAAGGTCCCGAGACGCAGGGACCTTTATACAGCAGGTCTTACCTCCAACGCCATGGCGCCGGCACTAATTAAGGCTACTGTACCTGGGGACAATTATAATTGTTAGATGAAAAATTTTTAATGGAATAGGCGTTTTTTAAGGTGTCCGAGAAAGAATCTCGATTTCACCCATGTGTCCGGATTTTTTTAATTTAAGTGATAGCTAGCCTAGGCTAGGGTATTATTGTTTGATGATGAATCCAGGAGATGGATAATGGAAGTAAGTTTTAGCTTCTAATTGGTTTTTTTAACTAAACTATTATTTATTTAACCATAATTTTTTCGCCTTTCCTCGTAAAGGCGTAAAACGTATTTAACGTTTCAGTCTCCAGTCTCCTAACAACTAATTATGAAAATGAATGCATCAAAAATAAAATCTAATTAAATCATAACCGGACAGTCTTTTTAGCCTCGCAAGGTTATCAATATAATAATATGAACAAACAAAATTAAATACAACATGGATCTTAATATTCTTAATAAAAACACTCATTATAATTGAAATTTATACTGTAGATAAACTATATTGTTTTAAAGTCACCCGTCTATTGTGGCAAAGAATTATTAAAAAATTCAACCTAACAAATATATATCTTACGTATTAACAGAATGAAGATTTAATTGGCTGTAATAATATCTGCTTAAGAGTAATACAGACGACGCATACCACAGACTAAATAATAAATGTAAAAATAAAAAAAAAATATCATTTTAACATAGATCGTCAGTATGACCACTGGTGGTCTTAGGCGTCCATTAGACGCTCATGCAAACGTCAATCATTAAAAAAAGTCATGATTGACAGATGTTCGTTGGTCATTGATGAAATAATATCAACATTAAAATCTCATCATCCAAACGTCAATTACTGCATTAGACGATAAGTTATTCGTCAATCACCGTTTTGATTGTAGCAAAACTGACAGCAAAACTTACCGTAATGGACGCCATAAGTCAAATATCTTCATTTCATAAAATTCTTTCAAAATTGTTTGAAAACGTCTTTTTTTTTAAACTAAAATTAAAAAGTTATAGATCAACGCAATGTCACCGCAGCAATAGGTTGATTTGTGAAAAGTAACACAAATAATATTTAAAAATAAATAATTCCGCGTTGCAAATATCGCTATCTGCCAATTTCGATCTATAACCGCCTGTTCCCAAGTAGTTTTTTCAAATTCAATTTTTTTCAAATTCTTTATTTATTTCCAAATAGACCTTATTAATAAATTTATATAAGTGGTTGCACAAATGTACATTAATAATGAAAAATATAGTGTCTCCACTAAAATTATGTTCGTTTTAGGCTATTTCTAGCAATGTAGTTCCGTACCTTCTGAACTAGTTGAGGCTGTATCTCAGGAGGTAACTGTTCATCATCCTAAATTACAAATTTCATATGTGTGGATATAGAAATGCGCAAAAACAATATTAATTAAGTAGTGGTTACACTTATGGTAGGATATCACACATTTGCCAAGTTGTAACTAGTGTCTAGAAAAGATTCAGTGACATCATATTCTAAGGTTCTTAAATATTTAAAAATGGATTCTTTACATTTCATTTTAGTCAGCTTAGGGAGATTTGGAATTAACCTAGCTAGTCGGTTATAAAGGAATGGTCCAAGAAAAGGAGTGAATCTTTGTGCAAAAGTAGTTCTGCATAACGGAGCTGTAAATATCTTGTCCTTTCGCCGCTTACTGCTTAAGGATGCTGTGTAGTAGGCGTGTTTGTGTTGTTCCAAGGCAGTGTGTAGGATAAACAATTGTCTTATTGTAAGAGTCTTGTGAGAAGACATTGGGCAAACAAACTCACAGCCACTCTTTAAACTAGATTGAGGTCCAAAGATTGAAAGCCATCACTATAGATACGGACGTTAATATAATGGTCGTAATCAGTTTGACGGCCTCAAGCGATGTCTTTTCTTAAGTCTAAGCTTAAAGGACCGGGGTTATAGGTCGAAGGGAACACGTGTGCTGGTAATGAGTTCCACATTTTATCGGTGCGGCAGAGACAGGAGGTGCTGAACCGTTTGGTCCTTGTTGGGATTATTTATACTGTATCACCTGACCGATTACTCGATTCAAAACAACTTCAATCATAACTTTTATGCTTCTATATTAATTATTTGGGGTCCTTTAAAACCCATCCAGTACCGACATACCAAAAACCCATCTTCTAAGATTCTGAATACAAGTAAAGTGATGTTATACACAATTGTATTAACTACTAGCAGCGCCATGCGGTTTCACCCGCGTAAGTCCCGATTTCGTGGGAATATCGGGATAAAAAGTAGCCTATGCGTTAATCCAGGTTTCCAGCTATCTACATACCAAGTTTCATGACAATCGGTTCAGTGATTTTTGCGTGAAAGAGTAACAAACATCCATCCATCCATCCATCCATCCAAACTTTCACATTTATAATATTAGTGGGATTTTTGTCCTAAAGGGGTGGAACTTTTGCTGTGCAAATGTGGAAAACCAAACTTGGCTGCTTGGAGCAAATTCATTAAAATACTGAATTATTAAAATTTTTGTTTACAAGCTGCTAAAATAGTTCGTAAAATGTGTATATGACACTACATTAGTAGGTACGTATATATATGCTAATGTAGGTAAGTATATGAGAATAAAAATACTAACTTAAGACACCTTTCACACGCTCGTCTGTTCCCAAACTAGGCAGAGCCTGTACTATGGTAATAAAATATTATACATATTATTACAACACATTATAGATAAATTATAATAAAACATATTATAGATAAATTACATCCAGACACAGAACAAATGATCATGCTCAAAACATAACTATCTGTTCTTTGTGGAAATCAACCCCACGACCTCTTGCTCAGCAGACAGCAGCAGCAGTGTGGTTAAGATAACACAGGCTCTGCCTAGTTTGGGATAAGACAGCCGTGTGTGAGGTATATTAAAAAAAACAAACTCATATTCGCATATATGATATTAGAATTGCCACAGGTGGTCGGGCTTTCAACTTATTACGTCTGGCATCAAGTTCGGAGCAACGCGCAGACTCAAACTTCATGACCGTAACATATGTAACGTGACATATGTAAGAAATATACTTTATGAGAAATATAAGAATTTAAGTTGTAGTAAACAACTATTTCTTTATTAATTTCTTCATAATCTGCCTCTGCCTACCCCATAAGGGCATACAAAGCATTTAACTTATAATTCCGTTCCGTAGCCGTTACGTACGACGGTTATACTTTCTTCGTCGCGCACCGGCGCACGCGCAGCCGGGGTAACTAGTGGTGTACCGGTATCGATAAGTTGCGTCACTATTAATTGATCATTATGTAAAGTTTTTGATGTGAAGATTGCTTGAAGGAATGTAAGGTAATTAATTACATGTATATTTATTGTAATGATTTTGTAAGTAATGTTGGAATTCCTTTTTATAGATATTTTATTTAAAGTAATCGGTTCCCTTATGAGACTATGTAAGTAAAGTTGTTGCTCTGACCAACCAAGCTATCATAAACCTGTCCAGGTGTGTTAAATCCCTGTCTACATCTACAGTAATATACGACCATTGGAATATATTAGGACATAGCACGTTAAAAAATATACTGAACCATGTTCAACATTGTTATTGATAACGATGTTGCTGGCTAGCCACATTTTGAAATTTTTATTTATGCAATTTGCCTTTGTAAGTTCAACTTGTGTGATAAGTTATAAGTGTTATGATCATAAACTTCATAGTTCACTATAGTTTTCTTATTTACAAACCTCCGAAGCTCATTGAGCGACTTTGGGCCTACGAGACTTGTCATTATCAAGTGTGGAAGTCTTTAAAATATGTCTATGATGAAGAGAGGATATCCAATAAATGAAAAGATGACACAAAAGGCTACATTATATGTTTATGGACAGTGATTAAAAATCTATTTTACTCTTAATGACAAATAACCTTATTTTATTATAAGGAACAAAAATTTGCTTTGGAAATAACAAGGAAACATTAAATATTTATGTTACTGCAGAATATATTTTTATAATTAGATTTCATATTTTTTTTTATATGCCTGAAAAAAGGTTGATTTTGAAGATTGTACAAAACAAAACATATTATCCTTAAACATTCATAATATATGTATGATTTATTTTAATACAATTAAAACATAAAATATCAAGCACAAAGACAAAGTTGCAAGAATGGATTTTTTAAACATCGTTGCTTTTTAACCGCAAACTTTTGTCTTTGAAGTATTTATTAAAAAAAAAAAATACCTTTTTGTATTAAACATGTAAATAATGAATAATATCGTTATCGATACTGACCACTTCCTTGTCCCAGCCCTATCGTCCTGGGGCGGAAGTAGTATAATTGTGGCGCGTCTTCCCCTCGCTCAAAAAACTTCACTTATACCGACTGTTCTTACTTTACATCTATTATTACCAGTTTTTTGTATAGCTGGACTTGCTTACCTCTTTAGAAGGAAGATTCAAGGTGTTAGAAGAAGTTCTATGACAGGTATAGGTCGTATTGGAGTTAAATACATTAATATAGTTTGATTTGACTGGCTTGTTGGACTAGTGGTTAGTGACCCTGACTGCTAAGCCAGAGGACGTGTGTTCGATTCCCACCCAGGACAAATAATTGTTTAATGAGCATTAATGACAGTAGAGGAAGATCGTGAAGTATGTGAGGATAGAAGGAAGTGGGACAGCCATGCTATAAGTGGGAGAGCCATGCTTCGGCACGTATGGGCCGGCTCGACCGTAGTGATACCGAAAACCAGCCTCATAGCACCACTATCGTTGTTTCGCCGCGTGAGTGAGGTTACCGGGGGTCTTAACCCTCCCCTCTTCAATCCTCTCCGCCTTCCCCTTTTCTTCCCCTCTACCCTTCCTTCTCCTACTCCCACCATAAAGGTTGGCAACGCACTTGTGACTCTTGAGTTGCAAGTGTCCATGGACAACGGAGTCTGTCGAGTCAGAGTAGTCCGCTCGTTTGCCATTTATACCTACCATAAAAAAAAAGTGGCGGGCTGTTGTCTATACCTACCCCGAAGGGAAAAGGCGTGACTTTATTTCTTATGTATAGATAGTTAATAAGTTCCCTTGAAGTAATTATAAATACTGTTTACAAAGCAATATTCCTTTGCATTCTTATATCGATAAGGATTTTTTTCTTCCATCAATCAAGTACATCATATTGCTGCGGTTGAATAGTATAATGAATTATTGAGGGTTTGTGTTTAATTAGAAATGCGAACTTTTTTACTTACAATATTAACTAAAAATTTTGATCACAAGTTTCCTATTAAACTTTTTGAAAATTGATCGTCTAAAAATTTTTAGTCTTATAGACCTATTCTTTTAGGACAGGTTTATAAGACGATCAACAGATCTGCCGTCCTGTATTGATCTGAAACCTGACATATGTGTCGGGTCATTCAGCTCCTTTAATATGGTAGAGCTGGACGATGGCTGGCGAGTGCGTCATGCTCGCCAACGAGTGCCATTGGTCGGGGTTGGCCATCTACGGACAGCTATTACTGGAATATAATAGTATTTTTGCGCGATTGTTTATATTTTAGAGTAGCAACCCGCCCCGGCTTCGCATTATATACCAAAACCTTCCTCATGAATCACTCTGTCTATTAGTGAAAACCGCATGAAAATCCGATTAGTAGTTTTTCAGTTTATCGCGAACAGACAGACAGACACACGCGGCGGGGGACTTTGTTTTATAATATGTAGTGATATTACATTGCGCTCACATAAAATTTTAGGGGTATAAGCAATATAACAAGTAACTTGTAAAAAAATATATTGAAGGAGTGTCCTTGGAGTTTCTTGCCTGTTCTTCTCCACAGGATCTACGTATTGGAACAGGTAAATAGCCTCACGACTGACTTATACTGACTGATAATTCATAAATACCAATTGGTTTAATTGGCCCCCAAAGAGAACGGATGAGAGTGTGGTGTGACTAGGATGGACAAGGTGAGAAATGAATATGTTAGAGGAAGCCTGAAAGTAGCGTTGGTAAATGAGAAGTTGAGGAGCAATAGGTTGTCGTGGTTACAGCCATAATTCCAAACGCTCTTCTGCTGTCGGTTTTTAAGAATTTCTTCAGATTCTAGATGGTCCTGCAGCATCAAAAGAAAGATTCTAAAAATATCTTTGACGAATAGAAGTTGCTCAAATCCTATCAACAACCAAAAAGGAACTGATGATCTTAAAACTTCTTCACATATTTTCTTAAACGTAATCCTTAAATAAAAGAAGAACTATTCGTCGTAGGATTACACGTCAGAAGTGAAAACATATATACATACACACACACACACACACACACATACATCTGTATATATCTGAGCGTGACAGTCACGCGAGTTCAGTGCTTTTTTCCCAAAATGCTCAACGTGCTTAAAGAAGTTTTCATTCCAAAAATACAGTAATTCTTAACCGAAAAACTCAATGTTGTCATTAGGATCAAACCTAGAACGTTACGTACGTACGTACTAATTGTTGCACGTAGGCAATCTTATGTGTTATCAGTATAAAGGTAATTTATTTTCCTGCAACCGTTATTAGGGTTTTATATAGATTTTTTACAGTAGGAACACCTCTTACTTTAATTTAAAAAAAAATCTTTTACTATCAAGATTGTTTACCACCTAAGCATTACAATAAAGAAAAAGACGCTTTACTCAGGGCAGCCTTAATTACCAAACAGTTGTTTGACAGCTGTAGTGTCTCTCAGTTCACAGAAAGCTATTATTACAACCATGGCCCCGTTCGCTTCCACCTTTTTGCTACCTTATTGGCGACACACTTAATAGATTATTTATTTTTTAGATAAAAAAGTCGAGGAGTTAAATCATGGTTGAGTAACCAAGTGGACATGTTTAGACGTTGTCTCTAACGTCCAATATGAGACAGAGTCTTAAGAGATTACGCCACCTGAGCCTCACCCTGCTTTTTAAAAAAAAAAACCTTTACGTCACACGATAGGTAGTAATCCTAAATAAAAAATACCCCGTCTTGAAAATGACTTCAACGATTAGAAAATAGCTGAAGATCTTTGAACGACTGAACAGATTTTCTTGAATTATATCTAAGAACTCTCGATCACGTTCATACAAAGAAAAAAAACGCACGTCAAACTACAGTTACCTACAGTTCATCCTACCATCATAAAATGTGGCACACTCGCTGACAGGGATACGGTACCTTTCATCTACCCATTCTCTAAATTTAATGGCTTCTTTAAAATATAAACCTACCTATTTTTTCGAGTACCAGATGGTATAACTCCTTAAGATAGGCATGGTACAAAGCAGAATATTCACCTCAAATTCTACTCATACCAAGTACCATTGCATATTATGAAGATGCTACTGAGAAAAGTAAATTATTGAGGTAGTAGTAAGTATAATAGATTTTTGTTCGAAATGGCTCAGAAGAGACTTCATTTCTATGGAAGAAAGTAACATACTCGTAGACCAAGATAACCAGTGCTATTTTTTAACCCTCGATCGGGACTCGGGACTCGAGACGCGGGTGAAACCGTGGGGCGCTGCTGGTAGTTATACAATATCATTAAAAAATTATAACTATATTCCTCAGGTAATAAAAGAATTACCATTACAGCGTTTAAATCAAAACTAAAGTTTTGGCTACTAGAAAAGTGCTTTTACACCGTAAATGATTTTTTAAATTGTGAAACCTAATAGTTTTAAGTAAAATTTCGCATACCTATTACAGGCGAATATGTCGGGGCTGCTTTTTAATGTTATCACCTCATGTACCATGTTCTTGGCGAATAAATATCTTAACTTATCTAGTATCAAATCAGTAGAAGTTTCTGAAACGTTGATCAAAGAATATATATGATCAATTTCATTCGCATTGCATTTTTGTAGTAAAATTGGACAGCTCTGTTGACGGATCCGATGATCAAA
The DNA here is from genome assembly GCA_963859945.1 of Euplagia quadripunctaria. Taxonomy (NCBI): domain Eukaryota; kingdom Metazoa; phylum Arthropoda; class Insecta; order Lepidoptera; family Erebidae; genus Euplagia; species Euplagia quadripunctaria. Next base: position 12,919,768 of record OY982584.1, on the reverse strand, counting down.
TCAAAGTGCCTAATCATATTTTCAGCAACTCAATATGTACTTGACAAGAGATTTAACATACGATTACTTAATTTTTACGTTGATTAGTCTTTCAGAAACCAGGCGTAAGTATGACAAGAGGAGTTGCAGTATATTATTAATTGAACATTCTGATATTGAAAATATCATCTAATTGAAGCTATTACTCATAATACACACATATGCATTCATACACACACAAACATGTATGTAAGTTTTAAGTAGTTAAATAAAAGTTGATGTGCTGAGATATTTGTTTTAAATTATCACCTAAAACTGTTGTTGCAAATTATTTATTATGTTGTTAGTTGAATAAAGTTTCTAGTTGGCGGAGTGGCAACGTTATGTTTGTAATACTATCGGCGCACGCGCCTTTTTAACTCTTTGTTAGAATACAGTGGTGCTCAACTATATTTATACTTTATTCGTGGCGTTATATTCATCACTTATAAATGGTTTTTACAAAAGTTGATATACAAATGTCTGTAAATTTGGATAGCTTATGCAAAGGCAAACATGTTATATATCGGAGATATTCCGGGGATTATCATCCATAAATTTACATACAACTTCATAAAATTCGAACTCTTGTTACCTGACTGCGGTAAAGCCAAAAAGGATTGTTATTTGTTTAACCTGTATGTATGAATGGCTGTTCCTTTGTTTCCTTGTAACTACTAAACGCCTGATATGTAGTTAGATTGGTCTTCATGGCGGCGGCATGGCAAAATGGCGGCATTTCAACACCAAAAAATGTTTTTTCCCAAACCAATCGAGTGTGTGGCACCTATTAAAATAAATGGTTATTAAACATGCGTACAAAAATATGTACAAGTTATATGATTATTAGTTAGCATTTATAACAAAATAGAGTTTCTTGGTTCTTTTAATTATTTCTTGTTTTATAAAATTAGTAATGATTATGATGAGATTATATGTGGCGTGGCAATAACTTATTAGTACCAGCTTCTCTCTGAATGCAGTTCGCATTCAACAGAGAGTGACTCGAATCGTCGATTGCCAAGATATTTCAGATCGGCTTGACCCCTTGGCATTGCGTAGAGATTTAGCTCCACTCTGCATTCTCTATCATCTATATTATGGGGAGTGCTCCAAGGAATTGTTCGGACTTATACCGGCCGTAGTATATCGCCATCGCCATCGTTCAACACAATAAAACTATCATCCCCATCTCCTGGATAATTGGCAATCCACCACTGTGCGGATCTCCAGAAACTGTTTGCCTCGCACAACCAATCTGTGGAATTAATTGTCACCTGTGGTATTGCCGGACCGATACGGGACCATCAAAAAAGAGCGTACTCCCATCTAAAAGGCTGGCAACGCACTTGTAGGCAACGATAGTCACTTACCATCCGGTGACCTGTCTGCTCGTTTGCCCCCTATAAAACAAAAAGAAACAAATTAGGGTCGCAGGTTCAATTACTGCTCAGAAATCGTTGTATGCAAGTATATTTGCATTGGTCTGTATGTTTATCTGTATAATGTCTATCTATATATATGTATATATATTTAAAAATAAAAAGTTATCTATGTATGTATATCCGTGTTCTAGAGCCCATAGTACAAGCCCTGCTTAGTTTGGGTTTAGTGTTATATGTCCAAGGATATTACCATATTATTATTAAGCCGCCGATTGTTTAAATTACTTAATAGTCATAAGTTATATAATATATCGCGTACAATAAAGATCTATTTTTAGTAAAGGAGTATTAGCAAGTACATTTAAGTTACACTTAGATGTGAGTAACATTTCAACTAAAATTGGAACTTATTTACACAAAAACTTTGAGACCCACTGCCAACAAAAGTCAGTTACGACAACCGTCCGTTACACTTTATCCATCAACTCGGCCTTCCGGTAGAAGGAGATAGCAGTATATATGCTTCAACGTGACGAAGCGGGACAACACATCCACCTGTCTCAGTGGGTTTTTGTTGGGAGAGTTTTTAGTTTTAATTACAAATGAAGGAATGGTGCAATATCGGTAAGTACTTTAGTAATATAACTGTTGGATGTCTTCTTACAATAGTTTAAATATGATTTCAACCAGACGTCTGAAATCATACTTAAAGTATTGTAAGACGTGTTGTTTTTACTTGATCTTATAACAATAATATACCTCTTTATCAGGGGCGGCCTTAGGCGTTGATGGGGCCCCGGGCGATAGATCTTTGCGAGGTCCTTGTCCTGTAAAGAATTTATGTGAATTGAACCTATATTTAATGCTGATGCTTAATGAAAAATGCATTAATGTTTATTTTTTAAATTGTATATAGGAAATTGACAAAACTTATGTCAATTTCTTTCACTTTTCTATGGAACGGTATTCACTAACCAATTGACGATCTGTTTTATTTGCCGCTAAATCTTTCATAGCATCACATATTTCGCTTAGTTGATATTTAACTGCCTTCATCGACTTTACCCTGCATTCCCGCGTAGTTTCAGATGGCAGTTTTGACTTGACCAGCAAAAAGATTTTTTCCTTGGGTCGTTGCGAGGGCGCGGGCCCCTGCAAGAGCGAGGACCCGAGCGGTTGCCCTGCTTTCCACCCCCTAAGGCCGCTACTGCTCTTTATTGTACACAAGAAAAATTAATAACGATGGCGGTTTATTCAATTGGGACCGAGGATAATTTTTTACCGCTGGGTCTCATGAATGATACCAAACCAGTGTTGCACTACCATAGTAACAATTTAAAGAAACAAATTAGCTTGTGGCCGCCGCCAGTATAACCTGGACGAAACGTCAGGCAAATCGAAGGCATGTAATACATACGTTTACGTAATCGCATTAATTCCCGTTAGCAGAGATTCTACACAGACGAAGTCGCGTACACCAGCTGGTATTGCAAATTTTCATAATCATATTAAATAATAATATTTTGGGATATATTATACAACGTTAAATGGCAAGGAAAAACTGGTGAAGAGAGCTGATGATCGACCTCAGTGATGTACATTAGAAGAGGCCTATGTCCAGCAGTGGACGATGAAAGGCTGATGATGAAGATAATGATATTTTTTTTTTTTTTTTTCTTTTTTAAAAAGACAACTCCCGTATTAGGGATGACTCCTTTGTCACGGTGGACTTTACAAACATACAAACAACGGGCACAAAGAACACTTAGACTCGGGTGGGAATCGAACCCACGACCTATGGCGTAGCAGTCAGGGTTACTAACCACTAGGCCAACAGGCAAATACATACATATTACATAAACAAACACCAAGACTAATGTAAATAGACAAACTTTATGCATATAAATATTTGTACAAAACGGAAATCAAACTCGCGATATAGATGGTGTTGTAGTGAGTGTCGATAGATGTCAGTTACAGCTACCTATAAGCGTTTTTACAGCGTTTTTCACCTACCTACGTTTAAGGTCACTGCTCCGCTTCTAAGGGTCGTAGCGTGATGTTACACAGCCCATATCCTTTCTAAGTAGACACTCTATCTAATACAAAAAGAATTATACAAATCTGACTGATAGTTCTAGAGATTAGTGCGTTTAAACAAACAATCAAACAAAAAACTTTTCAGCTCTATTTTACAACTAGCTATTCTCCATAGTTTCACCCGCGTTAATGGTCCCTGCTCCACTCCTAAAGGACGTAGCGTGATGTTATATAACCCATAACCTTCCCCAATAAATACTCTATTCAATATATATATTTTTTTATGTCATAGGTCGCAAACGATCAGACGGGTCACCTGATGGTAAATAACTACCGCCGCCCGTGGGCACCTGCAACTCAAGAGTCACAAGTGCGTTGCCAGACTTTAAGATGGGAATAGAGGAATGAGGAATAGGGTACCAGGAGGGGGAGAGGGAAGGATTAGGGCCTCCGGTAACCTCACTCACTCGGCGAAAAGCAATGCTGCTTGCATTGCTTTTAGATCTATACCGCAGAACCGATTTCGATGTTTCAGAACCTCCGCCAAAAAACCTGCGTTCAAATCGGATCACCCGTTTAAGAGTTACGGTGACACAGATAGACACAGACTGACACACACACACATAGTAGTCAAACTTATAACGTATCGGGGGTTAAAAAGCGTTTGACAATAGCAACAGGTTACAGACCCATCTTAGCCTTTAATCGCATTCTTTGATCCCCTCCAGATGATAAACAGTTGATGTTTTTAATTAGTGTACAGGACTTAACACCATTTTCAATTAAATAGCCTATAGTTCTCCTATAGCCAATCGATGCCATAAGTTAAGCCGTTACCGATGTTTGAAAATAATCGCGACACTAGTCACATCACTCGCTCGTTCGACCCTCCCTTTTAAAAAAAGGGGGTACTCCTACCTCAAAGGCCGGCAACGCACTTGTTACTCTTGAGTTACAGATGACCATGGATAGTGGTAGGTACCATCAGGTGACCCGTCTGCTCGTTTGCCCCCTATACCATAAAAAATAGATTTCGTCTTTCGTTAGCGTCAAAAAATGGGTAACATAAAATGAACGGGCTTCTTTGAATCGCCTTCAAGGCTACCAACACCATTAAACTAGTTGGGGGTAAAAAAAACTACCCTAATGTATTTAAGACCTTTCTACTCTGAGTTGAACAGTTACTATTGTTTGTCGTTGAACAGTCAAGTGAAGCGGTTCCCACCTGTCACTAATTATGCAAGATTTGGATCAGGTACCGCGGTTGTACTTTAGTGGCACGTGCTACGAGGGTTTAAGATTCGTTGTTTTTTTTTTTTTGAAGAACGAACGTCTTATTTTATTTGTTTTTTTTTTTAATATTTTGGATTGAAGTAAATATTTTTTGGAGTAATTTTTTTACTCAACTAGACTGGCAAACAACCTTATATCACTACATATTATAAAACAAAGTCCCCCGCCGCGTCTGTCTGTCTATCTGTTCGCGATAAACTGAAAAACTACTGAACGGATTTTCATGCGGTTTTCACTAATAGACAGAGTAATTCATGAGGAAGGTTTAGGTGTATAATTTGTACCCGTGTGAAGCCGAGGTGGATTGCTACTTAATGAATATGATATAAGGGTGCTTTCTTATTAGACAGATTTTATTATGAAAATAAAAATAAGTCCTGATTGATTTCATATTAGAATAATAAATGAAAAATATAATAATACCGGAGACCCTAACCCCTCCCTCTCCTCCTCTTCTCCTCTTCTCCCCTCCCTACACACTTCCCCCTTTCCTCTTTATTGTGACTCTTAAGTTACAGGTGCCCATGGGCGCCTTTGTTTTTGTCATTCCAGGGGAGGGGGTGGCAAAATTTGTTTTTGTCGGTCCAGGCCCCCCCCCCCCGGTTGATAAAAAAATTTAATCTTAGTACTACGCTTAATAGTAAGCTTGCTAAAGCCAGGGAGGTAGCTGCCATCTCCTGCCCCTCCCCCCCTCTCTCGGTACGCCAATGGAGTCATCCTTGGCAATTTTTAAGCTTAGGTCTAAAAATCAGTTTTAAAAGTCTTTGAACAATAGAATTGACTTGGATATATTTTATTTGAATATTTAGTGCAGCGATATAATGAGACTATAAAACTTTCTTACAAGAGACTTCAACGCGCGCTGCACTTTCTCGAAGAAAGTGGACAGTTGATAAGTACCTTTGTTGTATTACCAATCAAAGAATACCATTTTATTAGGGTTCCGTGTCTTAAATAGAAAATAGGAAACTTTTTAGGAACACTTCGTTGTTCGTCTGTTTGTCTGTCAATATTCTTTTTCTCAAGAATGCTTAGGTATCACGTTGATACTAACATCGAATATTAAAGTCTACTTCCGCTTGGAGTTTTCGATTTTTTTTCATGTTTTGGGTGTATATATAAAAAACACCTAGGCATAGAACAAATGATCGTGCTCATTACAGAATTATTTGTCCTGGGTGGCAATCGAACCCACGACCTCTGGTTTAGCAGTCAGGGTCATTAACCACTAGACCAACAGGCCTGTCAAATAATTAACATCTAGACCAATGCAATGCTTGCACTGAGCGGGAATCTAACCGGCGGTCCATGACGTTACAGTCGAATGGAGTACCGCTGTCAAATCAATGATCACTACATATTATAAAACAAAGTCCCCCGCCGCGTCTGTTTGTCTGTTCGCGATAAACTGAAAAACTAAACAGATTTTCATGCGGCTTTCACTAATAGACAGAGAGATTCATGAGGAAGGTTTAGGTGTATAATTTGTTAAGATTTAGTGTAAATTGATTGAAATATGTTGATGATTGTTGAAGATGTCTCTGCTACCCGTGTGAAGCCGGGGCGGGTTGCTAGTTAATAATAACTTAACAAACTTTTTAATTAACTCAAATAATAAGAAGTAGCACCGACTTCAATGCGCCCTAAATCATAGAAAATTGTATTAAGATTCATCCCTTAGTTTACTACCCTTAGAGGTATAACACTCGTTTTAAATGAAATCGGAACCAACTTAGAGTACAATCAATGCAATTATTTTTAAATTGAAATTGTTTCACAAAAGGCAAAGATATCGCGTATAAATTAAAAATTAAAAAAAAACCCCTACTCAAAATAATAAAAATAGTGATGAATGAACGGCCATCTTGGATTTGAAATTTATCATAGTGTATAGTATCCTACTAATCAAGCCCTTTCATTTGATACCAATATTGAGGGAGTTGTGAAAAAATATGTAACGTAATATTTTGTGGCGGCGGCCATCTTGGACCGATTTTCATCAAACATAGCTAAGAATACCCCCGACTAATTCACCTTCAAACAAAAAAAACAAAATCAAAATCAGTTCATCCGTTCGGAAGCTGCAATGCCACAGACAGACAGACACTACACACACACACACACACACACACACACACACACACACACACACACACACACACAGACACATCAAACTTATAACACCCCGTCGTTTTTGCGTCGGTGGTAAAAAATACACACAAAAAAGAAAGCAATATTCAGTCGAATTAAGAATCTCCTCTTTTTTAAAGTCGGTTAAGAATCACTTTTCAACTTAGTATCATAAGTTGTGCTTTAAAAGTAAAGATTTTCCATCTTAATACCGTAACTTAATTAAATCTCGTTAATTATAGTCAGAAGGCTAATTGCATGCTTGAAGTGATTTGAAACGGTTTTTTTTTTATAACTTAACAAAGACTTAGTTTATGGTAATATATGCGCATAGAGCACAGACATTCAACTTTATTTTTCCTTAGTTTTTTTTTTATGAAATATGTTATATTTTTAATTAGTTGTTTTTCGAATTTATACGTCATGGAGTGATGTAGAAATAACTTGTGTTGTTATGTGTGGCCCCGAAAGGTTTTAATTGTAATTGCTGTTGAATAAAATAAATAAAAAAATATATCAAGAAACTTAAATAATGAGACTAATAATAAAGTTTTTTAACAAAAAAAAACAATAAATACCTAATCACTACATATTATAAAACAAAGTCCCCCGCCGCGTCTGTCTATCTGTCTGTTTGTCTGTCTGTTCGCGATTAACTAAAAAACTACTGAACGGATTTTCATGCAGTTTTCACTAATAGACAGAGTGATTCATGGGGAAGGTTTAGGTGTATAATTTGTACCCGTGCGTAGCCTGGGCGGGTTGCTAGTGTATTATATACTGAAACCTTGATAAATATATCTAGAATATATAAGTGAAACAATCATAAAAATGTATTAATCACTTTTTAAGAAAATCACGGACATACAAACATACATACATACGGATCCTTTTTTGAAGAAAATTAAATACTGTATGACATTTTTTTATCTAACTGTTGTAGTAGTATTGTCTGTTGTTTTTTTATATAGAGAAGAAATGGGACAACCCGTTATGCGTATTCTATCAAACATATTATTATCATTATCTCAGAGACTTTATAAAAAAACGTGAATAACTTTGTGTCCCAAAAAAGCATCTTCACCTCCGTCAATCTTACACTCTTCTTCTCCTAACGAAGAGAGAAGGAAAAAGAGAAGAGGCGCAGTCACTTTCGTTCCCTAGAGTTTAGTGGAAGAAGGATTTCCAGCATTGATTTAATTATGGATGAACCTTCAAATACTGAAGTTTCTTATCAATACGCTCTCTCAGGCCCCCCATCTTATGAGGAGTATTTGATTGCTAGCTTTTGACCGTGGCTTTGCTCATGTAAAAGTATTTATTTTTCCCTCGGGAACAAATAGTTTTTCTTTAATAAAAGGTACCCTGCTAACGTGTAAGCAAAATGTCCAAATCAAATCAAATCAAATCAAATCAATTTATTGCACTCCAAATGGTTTAAGGATGTTGAAACAATAATTCCAGTACATTATGGACCCTGTAGGGCACACCTACATTGAAGAGAGGAGGAAGCGTTGTTAATTTTGTTTATTTTTTATTTACTTAATTATATCACAGATCTATGTTAAATGTTGGGTCTATATAGACTATTGACCTGTTGGTCTAGTGGTTAGTGACCCCGACCGCCAAGCCAGAGGTCGTGGGTTCGATTCCCACCCAGGACAAATAACTGTGTGATGAGCACGATCATTTGTTCTGTGTCTGCGTGTAATTTACCTACAATAATGTATGCATTTAGAAACTCATAAGCATGTTCATCAGCTGTCCGGTCACCATAGCACAGGCTCGGCCCAGTTTGGGATCAGACGGCCGTGTGTGAGATGTGTCAAGTTATTATTATTATATACTTATTTTATGTCCAAGTATTATTTTATTTTATTATATATATATATATATACACATACATACACACATATATATGTTATTTGATAATATTATATTATTTAAGTTCTTTATCGTTCATGTATTCTTTGATATTGTAATAAGCTTTATTAATTAGCATTTGTTTTAATTTATATAAAAATGTTTTATCACTATTTTCTGTCTTTATAGATTCAGGAAGTACATTATAATTTTTTTTACACGTTACATATGGACTATTTGAATGTAGGGTCATATTAGAAGTAGGCAACAATAATCTATTATTATGTCTAAGCGATCTATTTGCATGTTTGTCTCCACGTTTTCTAAAGAAGGTAATGTTGTTTCTTACAAATTTACATATTTCCAGAATATAGATGCATGGTAAGGTAAGTATTTTATATTTTTTGAAATAGGGTTGGCAACTTTCGGTTTGTTCTATGTTTGTTAGGATTCGGATTAATTTCTTTTGAAGAATAAAGAGAAGTTGTGTCAGTGCTATTTCCCCACACGATGATTCTGTAGCTAAGCCACGCATATGCGTAGGCATAGTAGGTGGTCAATGCCGTTTGTAAGTCAGTGGTTTTTTTTATTTCTCTGAGGGCATAGGTGAAGCTGGATATTTTGGATCGGATGTTTTTAATGTGGGTTTTCCAATTTAAATTCGTATCTATCGTTATACCCAACAGTGTGAAGTCTTTAACAGTTTCTATTTTTATGTTGTTTATTGAAAATTCAAGTTCTAATGGTGTCTTCTGATATGGATAAAATGTCATTAATTTAATTTTCTCGTAGTTGATTTCCAGATTGTGTTCATTCATCCATTCTGTAATTTTATCAAAAATATTTTTAAGCCGTTCATTTAATCCGTCTATTTTTTGACACGGGGTGAGCAGAGATATGTCATCTGCAAATAGTACACACTGTTCTTTGACGGTTTTTGGAAGGTCATTTATGTAGATTAAGAAAACAAGACATCCGATAACACTACCCTGAGGTATAGACGCGTTTGTTATTATTCTATCCGATCTAATATTAGTAATTTGTTTAAGGTTAAGGTCATAGTTATCCACTTCCACATATTGTTGTCTATTACTCAGATACGATTTAAACCAATTGTGTGCTATTCCACGAATTCCTATTTTATATAATTTATCAAGTAATATTGTGAACTGGACTCTGTCATATGCTTTGGTCATATCCAAGAGTATTCCAACTGCATACTTTTTGTCACTTACAATATTAATAGCTTCTTGTATATATTTATAAACAGCTAGGGCTGTCGAATGTTGTTTACGGAATCCGTTTTGACCCTCATCGAAGATTTTATATTTTTCACAGAAGTGATATACACGGTCACACATGACTTTTTCAAAGATCTTGGAAGCTGTGGGTAAAAGAGCTATGGGACGATAGTTGCTGGGATCTGTCTTAGATTTTTTCTTGTGTATTGGTTTGATTAAAGCTACTTTTAGTAGATCAGGGAACACACCCTCATCAAAGGATTGATTTATAAGTGCACAAAAGGGTGGTGTGAGTTCTTCTGCACTTTGTCTAATAAGAGAAGGAGGAAGTTCGTCAATACCACAGCTTAGCTTATTTTTAAGGTTTTTAATAATGTTATGGGTTTCACGATAGTTCACTGGTTTAAGAAAGAAAGTGTTTACAGTGGACTGGAGAGAATTCTGCGTTCCATTGCGTGGTATTTGTGTGCTTTTTTCCCCAATGGATGCAAAAAATGTGTTAAATTCATTGGATATTTGATAGGCGTCTGTAGTAAGGGTGTTATTTATTTGAAGTTGTATGTTATGGTATTCTCTAGTTCGCTTTTTATTGGTACGCTCATGTATTATGTTCCACATAGCTCTAGTTTTATTTTGTGACATTTTTATTTTACTTATATACTGTAATTTTTTGGCTTTGTTTACCAATTGTTTTAATATTTTTTCATAGTTTCTATAATATTTCTTAATAGTTGGATTATTTGACTTTATACTTAAAATTTTTAATAGTCTTTTATTTTTGCATAATAGCTTTATTCCTTTGGTTAACCAGTATTTTTTAGTACATTTATTTAATTTTATTTTTCTTTTAGGTATTACTTTATTTAGAGTATTTGGCAACACGTCGTTAAAGGCTGTATAGTATTGGTTTATATTATTAATTTCTAGTATTACATCACTCCAATTTATTGACTTTAATTCTAATTTAAATTTATCTATGTTATTTTTATTATATAATCGCTTTTCGGTATAGAAATTAATTTGTTTTCTTTGTTGCGGTATGTTAAAATTTAGTTTTTTAATGCAATGATCTGAGAAGCCAAGTTCTTTAACAAATGTATGTAGGTTTTTAGTATTGAAGTTAGTGAATATTAGATCTAAGCGTGTAAACAAAGAGAGTACTCATACTAGTAACAGAAGAAGCGAACCCTATACCAATCCTATACCTATTAACAACCAAGAAAATTATACCTTTCGAAAAACCAGACCAACTCTTTAGCATATTATTCCAGTACATCCAGAGCCTACATAACAAACAACACTTAATGGAAGCATTCGTCAACCAAAACCCAAAGTATCAAGCTATATGTCTAACTGAAACTTGGTTATCTCCAGATAAACTAAGCATGATTCACTTTAGTGGATATAAAGTTGCTTATTGTCGACAGAACCGAGGAGGCAGTGGTGTCTGCATCCTCCTGGATGAACATTTGGAATCATTCATCTAAGATGTAGTTTGTGTAATATGTGTAGGGTCCTTTATATGTTGTGTTAATTTATACTCTGTCATAAGGTCAAGAAAGGAGTTGGTTTTTAAGTTATTTTTTAGTAGATCTATATTTAAGTCTCCTCCGATTATTATGTTTAGTTTAGAATATTTTTTATTTATATGAGTTAATATTTGTGTTAGTTGTTGGTAAAATGTTTCCTCCTCTCTCCTATTCCAGTATATTGTTACTAATAATGTATTTTCTTTCTGTAGTTCAATAGCGCAGGTTTCTATTACGTATTCCATTGATAATTTTGAAACATCACTTCTTTCTATATATTCCAAATGTTCATCCAGGAGGATGCAGACACCACTGCCTCCTCGGTTCTGTCGACAATAAGCAACTTTATATCCACTAAAGTGAATCATGCTTAGTTTATCTGGAGATAACCAAGTTTCAGTTAGACATATAGCTTGATACTTTGGGTTTTGGTTGACGAATGCTTCCATTAAGTGTTGTTTGTTATGTGGGCTCTGGATGTTCTGGAATAATATGCTAAAGAGTTGGTCTGGTTTTTCGAAAGGTATAATTTTCTTGGTTGTTAATAGGTATAGGATTGGTATAGGGTTCGCTTCTTCTGTTACTAGTATGAGTACTCTCTTTGTTTCCATGGTCGGTTAATATATGTGTCTTTATTTTGTCTTTGTTATAAATTTCTTTTCCTCTATGAATAATCTGTTATTTCTAATCACTGCGTGGAGTCCTTGTTTTCGTGCAATAAGCATTTTTTCCCTTATAATACTTCTTTCTTTCCGTTCTTCTTGATTTAAAAACTCTTGAATGTTTAGACCGGTTCCATAGAGATATCGGTTGTTGCCCATGATATACTTCGTCAATCTTTTACTAATAAGTTCCTGATGATATATCTGAGTAGTTCAAGCGTGAAAGCGCAAACGAACTCATATTGATATTCATAACACTAATACTAGCTGATGCCTGCGAGTTTGCTACAAGAGTACATTTTTTCGGAATAAGTAGTAGCCTATGTGCTATTCCACGCTATAATCTATCTCTGTGCCAAATTTTAATCCAGATCCGTTTAGTTTTTGCGTGAAGTGTAACCTCACAAACTTTCGCCTTTATAATATTGGTCAGATTAGTTAAAATAATTTCTGAGTAAGTACCTATTCAGCGTATAACGAAACAAAATAACCAGTCTAAACGTACTGCTTTATAATAATGTTACTTAAAAGAGGTTTAAAACATGTAATTATAGTACGTAAATTAAAAAAAAAACATGTCTTAAAGTTGCCCGTTTCATTTAGTTCGTGCTCGCAGTTCATGTACTTTTAATGATTACGATGTCACACATTAAGCCTTCTCAAGAGGCCGTAATATCCCCAAAGGGATAGGCAAAACAAAGCTTATTGCCATTAATCAATTCAAGATGGGAAAATTGGGTGTTTGGGAAATAAAAATGGGAAAATTGGGTGTTTAGAAAGGGAAAGGTTGGTAAGAAGAGAAGGCAACGGAAGGAAACGGATATTGCTTATACGGATATATTGGTGTTTAAGTAAGGAACTTATAATGTTTTTTTTTAATTTATTTATTGCTTGGTGTTTTACAGGTTTTCTATAAATATAAATGAAAATATATTCTTAGTTTGGAAACCACAATGATGTCAACAGAATACACATTATCGAATTACTGAAGACAGTTTCTGTTTATCAGGTGTGGCACACTACTTTTTTCTGAATAAATGGTACCCTGTGCCTTTTTTGTACACCTAGCAACGTGTATATGCAATTTTCATGATTATCGGTTGAGTAGTTAAGTCGTGAAAGTGTAGCAAACAAACTTACATTTATATTACTAGTCTTCGAAATTCTCTCCTTGCTATCCGGGTGGGCTGGGTACTTGTTTGCCAACTTCGTTAGATATGAATAGTAAGCTTACCTTAGTAGGTACCATAGACATCGAACGTTGTTATAAGTGAGTTTGTTGATAACAGAATAAAAAAAAATACAAATATGTATTTGAACTGAGTGGGAATCGAACCTGCGACCGCAAATAATGAATTCAATCACGTTTACCTTTCTCCAGACCTAGTTTTAGTTAGATCTCAAGACATGGTGGCTGTACTGTCTATACAGGTTCAATCCGTCAGTGTCTTTGTTCCTACTAATAGTTTTTTTTTACTTTTTAAATAATGTATTTTAACCATAGATTAATCTAAAATTATTTATTTATTTTTCAGTCTGAGTAAAATCGTAAAATTAGTTTTTAAATCTTTGTCGAACACATACTCTCACGCGACTATACCTTTAAACAAATGTAGTAATAACTATTAACTGAAAAGACGCACAAAAAATGTCTTCGAAGCAATTATTAAACCGCTAGTCTACAGGGACAAAACCTAACAACAGACAATCACAAGACACATCCTTTAACCAAAAATAACAACGTCTGTCATCACGAAAATCCCGGCCTAATAACCATTTTCCGTCCACCAAATAACACACTGGCCATTTTACATAAGGACGCCTTACATAAGGCTACATATGTGTGAGTGCCAGGCTGCGCCGGCGCCGATTTTGTTCCACTCAACCGCATTTGAGTCGTGGCCATTGCCGCGAGCGGTTGTACATCGGACAATAACACGATAAAAGTATATTTAAAACTAGAAGAGTGTTTTGTGAGTGCTTGTGGTACAGTGGTAGAAAGTTGGTTATACAGAGATATTTAATTTTTGTTATATATTTTTTGTTGTTACGTGAATAGAATTGCTGTTTTTCCGGCGTCAGGTACGTTGTTTCCTTGTTTTTTTTTTTGCTTGAGTTTTAAGTTGTATAAACTTGTTATATGTAAATAAAGTTCTCAGCGTCAGGTAGAAAATTTGCGTCTAATATTAACGGTACAAGATTTCTAGCACACCAATTCGATACATAAAAAGCGGCAACGAACAGGTGAAAACTGTTTTACTATGAGAACTATTTTCATTTCAATTACTTACTGAAATTTTTTTATCAAACATTACGTCAAGAGATATCTAGTCAAAATAAAAACAAATATTATTGTTTCAAATTTTCAATATAGTGATTAACTTCAAGTAAATTCATAGAACCTTAAAAATAATCTAATAGCTTTAGATTCTTGTTAGTAAAAACCTTTGTAACTTCTGACTCATAGGTATGACATTCAAGGTTTTTTCATTAAAATAAATTGTTGGATATTTATTCAGGGAGGATTTAGTTTTGTGTTTGAGGGGGTCATTGGCCTGGTTGTTCAAAGGTCGATTGTAAAATATGTTACTATATATTCAAGTAATACTTATTAGTATTTTATAAAATGATATATTTAGTTCTTAGTCTCTTAATAGTAGTATATTTATAACTCTACGCACTTATAGATCTGTATAAACTTTTATAGAAAATTGTGGTAATATTTTAGGAGTTTTATATAATTTTGTGATGATCAATCACTTTTTTTTTTTTTTTTTAATTCTGTACATAGTTTCATAATTAAGTCATTCATATTCAATTCAAAGTTCAATTTCGATTTATCGGACAAAGCATTACAATATAATGTCTAGTAAACTAAATACTCACTTGCCTCCCGGCGGAAGGTGGCATCCCCGAAGGGGCCAGGCTATTTTTGTGAAGAAGGTTATACACATGTAACATCACCCTATGACCCTTAGTAATGACCAGAAACATAGGAGCAACGGCTAGTAACTCACTCATGTGAATACTAGAAGTTAAGTAAGTACTCTATAAATCTTACAACGGTTAGAAATATAGCAAGACAAAGTTTGTTCTGATCACACATGATCCATTTCATATTTGGTACTTTTCATTGTGGATTTTTTATACCTCCTTGATCATAAGCTGTTGATAAAATGACAAATTCTACACTTTGGAAATAAACAATACAAAAAAAAATAGATTAAAAGTACATTACTTGCAGTGTAGAACGACTGCTCGTGGGCCGACGCGGCAGTGATGTCAGTTTAAAGACACCTGAGGGCTTACTGTTAACTGAGCGTTGTAACTTAGCCCCTTAGCTATTTAATTGATACAACTGTTTTAAAAAATCACATACTTAATACTAATAATAACTTCACAAATCTCAGACACGGCCGTCTGATACCAAACTAGACAGAACCTGTACTATGACAACCAGACTGCTGATAAACATACTTATATATTTCTAAATACATACATATTATAGATAAATTACACCCAGCCACAGAACAAATGATCATACTCATCACACAATTATTTATCCTGGGTGGGAATCAAACCTCTGGCTTAGCAGTCAGGATCTCTAACCACTAGACCAACAGGCCAGTCAACCCGTCATTTTTTTAATTATTAAAACTAAGATTAGCTTGTACCATGACTTCTACAATATAAATATACAAAAGTACATTTCTTTTAATTAATACCTACAAAATATACATATAAATACCCAGATATATACCCAGTGGTGATAGACCACGAAATAGAGTGGCTGTCGAATGCCCTACCACCGCGCTAGCTTTATGCAAGTCAAATTATTCAAAATGAATACCAAAAAAAATCAAGTAAGTTCATCCACCGAATATTTGTAACTGAATAACTTAGGTAACACTTATTTGCAATGGTTTACGTAAACACTATAATACTCTTGTACTTTTTACTTGGCCGACTGATTGCACAAAACTGAGCCGGTTCGGGTACGTCGTTCTCGCTGAGCAGTTGTGGAATGTACTGGAAAATTTTGTTATATTGAAATAGGTTTACTAGGGAAAAACCTTTTCTTCCGTTGATGACTAGGGTCAACATACCTTCTTCAAATAGGTTAGAAGACTGTCAAGTCAAATCAGTATCTTTTTAGCAAACATGAAAACGTTAGGTATAAAATTCTAAGGTATGACGTCATACCTTACTGTTGTCAAATCATTCACTAAATTAAAAACATTACAGAAAAATTTGAGGAAAATTTTCAAACTATTCTAAGGTATTTTATTTTTTATTGCCCGACTTAGCGATATAATTTATTTTGTGCATAGGCAGACCGTATACTTTTCATCTTAATATCTGTATACTAAGTAAGATGACAAGTATACGGTCTAAGGTAATTACATTACTATCCGTTCAGCCGTTTATGCCCGGTTCCTATAATCAAGAAACGATTCGTTTTGCTTACGGACGGTTTTTTTTTAATTTTACCGTCCGTAAAGCAAAACGAATCGTTTCTTGATTATAGGAACCGGGCATTAGTCGTGAAAAGGTTACAAACAAACAGAGTTACTTTCGAATTTATAACATTACTAGGAACCCGCCCCGGCTTCGCACGGGTAGCAAAGCATATTATGTCTACATTTTATACATACATACATATAGCTTTCCTATATTGTAATGCCTATTATTATGAGGAATACCTCCGTAATACATTTTTTTCATACAATTATTGGTTTAAAGCGGCGAACGCCAGTAAAACTTCCAGTCGGCATAATTTTTTCCGACATCTTCAACAATCGTCATTATATTTCAGCAAATTTATACAAACCCCTAATAAATTATACACCTAAACCTTCCTCATGAATCACTTTATCCGTACGTGAAAACTGTATGAAATTCCATTCGGTACTTTTGCAGTTTATCGCGAACAGACAGACAGACAGACGTGGCGTGGGACTTTGTTTTATAAAATGTAGTGAAGTATGAAGTTAAGCAAAGGTTTTATTGGTATACAATAAAGTTTCCATTCTATTCTACTTTCCAACGCCTATGAAGTCTTCCTACCTAGTCCGACTTCCCCTTCTCGTAATGGAAGGGGAAATAGTGCCATTTTATAAGGCGCTACATAAGGGACTAGTATAATTTTATTATATTTGATTATTAGATAACTTTACCTAATTGACCATCAAAATACTGAACTTACATAAGTGAACAAGTGAAAACAATATTTTTTTTATATCTTTCAAGTGTGAGAGCCATTGTGGTCGGTTCTAGGTCATAAGTCTCTTTGTCTATATTACGTGAGGTTCTCATGGTTTTACTGGTGTGATTCTAACGTAATTGTTTTATTTACTAGTAAAAAAACGAAGATGAAAAATGTTTTTGAGGAGACGTAACTAAACACTGTATTTTGAATGTACATGTGTGATAGCAATGCCTATTGTATAATTTTATGAGGTTATGGCATCGGGAAGTCTTAGGTTCAAACACACTCAAGTACCAGGAAATGGGGCATGGGAGACATCAGTCGGAACTAGAACTGCCCAACTGGGAGAAGCACTTCCTACAAAACAATCCGCGGAAGATGGTTTTTCGAGCAACTTATCTGCAAGTCTTACCCCAGAGTTTTCCAGCATTAATGGTCACTGGTCTTCTCCTAAGAGTCGTAGCGCAATGTTACATAGCCTATAACCTACCTCAATTAATACTCTATCCAATAAAAAAAGATTTATTCAAATCTGACTGACAGTTTCAGTGATTAGCTCGTTTAAACAAACAAAAAACTCTTTAGTTTCATTATGGTATGTAGTATAATTGTCTTAGACAACCACTAAGGGATAAATTTGAAAAAAAATAACGTGATATATTGACTAGGGCCTAGTATGTACTTTTATGTATAGATTTCTATACTAATATTATAAAGCTGAAGAATTTCTTTGTTTGTTTGCTTGAACGCGCTAATGTCAGGAACTACTTGTTCGAATTGTAAAATTATTTCAGTGTTGGATAGTCCATTTATCGAGGAAGGCTATAGCCTATAAAACATCACGCTACGACCAATAGGAGCGGAGCAGTGACCATAAACGCAGGTGAAACTGCGGGGACAACTATTGCAACCGACTTTAAGGCGATTAAATTATACCACTGGAAATTTTCATTACCTGTATTGCGGCCCTTGAAATTGGATGTTCCTTTACAAGTAAATATCACTTTGAAGATATTTTTTTGCCTCGCACAACCAATCTCTGTAACAAATTGTCGCCTGCGGTATTTCCGGACCGATACGACATTCAAACCTTCAAGAAAAGAGCGTACTCCTATCTCAAAGGCTGGCAACGCACTTGTAACTCTTGATTTGCAGGTGTCCATGGGCGACGGTAGTTACTTACCATCAGGTGACCCGTTTGCTCGTTTGCCCTCTATAATATAAAAAAAAAATTACTTTCTAAAAAAAAAAGAATATTTAAAATCCAAGTGGAATATTTAAGATACAAGTGGCGAAGATATCATACGTAAATAAAATAGGTAAAATATATCTTTTTGTTCTTTTAGAGTGTTTATAAATAAAGATAACCGTTTAACAAGAAGACAATTCTATATTCAGGCGTTTATATTAAATTCAAGTTAAAATATATTTTTAGTATTTCATTTTCTTCTTGCTTCTGTTGTTACACACAACTCATTCGTCATTAAATCTTTCATACAACCCAGTTAGTTTTGGGTACTTCTGATTTGCGCTTTCTTCATAACATGGCCAGTTTGATCAGAATAATGTTCTACGTGGTCTATCCCTGACGGCGTCACACTTTGCCATATATGCTTGTAGTGATATTGGAAAAATGTATTATTTATGTAGATATTTTCTTCATAATTTAACAATTGTATAACTTTTTATCTAACTAGCAATGCCCCCGCGGTTTCACCCGCGTAAGTCCCGATCCCGTGGGAATATCGGGATAAAAAGTAGCCTATGCGTTAATCCAGATGTACAGCTATCTACATACCAAGTTTCATCGCAATCGGTTTAGTGGATTTTGATTTTAAGGACCATTTTTGTATCACACATAACCATGGGAACCTTATTGGTATTTTTTTTACCTTTGTGTGCTAGAAAAACAAATGTCTACTTTCTTTCTTTCTACTAATATTCGTCCCGAATCATTCTTTATACTTATCTGGTAAAAAAACAATACTTTTTCATTTTAGCATCATTTCATTTTTTCGTCATTATTCAAATTTTATATAAAAATAATCTGTCAGCTTGCGTCAAGTGACAGTAGCACCTTTCATCAGTTTTCGGAAAAAAGAAATAAAAAGCGATTAGTGAGTACAATGAACGATAGCACTTTCTAAAACGATCGAGCGACCGGCGCTCGCGCAGCCGCCGGCGAGCGAATATCATCGATCGATACAACATTGTTTTGATACTTTGGATATCTACTTTACACGGGCTCTAAACTTAGTTATATGTACTTTATACAAGATATTGTAAAATGGGTTGATTAATAAAAAAAATATATATATTACTACTTAATTTTTTTTTAGCTCAAGGAGTAAGTTTTTTTTTATATATTTTGTTGACTCGTTCATTCAACTACAATGAGAAATGTCTCTTATACTTGCAATTGACATTTATATTTGATGCTAATAATTTAACATAAACATACGCATTACTGCTTTTTCTACCCAAAGAAAAGCCCCAATATTGGGCACGCCTCCAAACAATAAGGATAACTAAATACCTAGTTTTTTTCTACAGTCATCTTGGCAATGCACACACAGCATATATTTTTATTAATAGTACTCTCAATTATCACATAGTTAAAATAATTAGAAAAATAGATAGAATACTCTTTATACATATTTTAGGTACAACACTAATAACATATAATTCAATTGAAAATTTATTGCAAAGTTACAAAATGCGAAGTTTCTAAATACAAAATTTATTTTCAAACAATCAAAATGCAAGTCATCATCCGAATGTAAGTCCGAAATATTTAATCCATACATCCAATACATCCGAAAGTATTTAACTCCTCTTAAAATTAAAAAGTGACGATTCTATTACTTACTAACTGTTAATTATAACATACGGGTATTATTAAAATAACGTGTTAAAACATTAAACTTGCATAGATCCTAAACGTCATATACGCTTCTCTTCACTGTTTATAGCATTAGCACTGCGATGTTGTGATATCGGTTTTGACTGCAAAATAAATAGTAAGCTTGCTTAGAGTCTTGAACTATAGACATAACACCACCGTGGCAAGTCACGAAACTGCCTAAAATTCTGTAACAAAATAGTAAAGCACTATAAAAAGGTTTGTAAGGTAAAAGGTTAAAATTTGCGAGGTATACGTGCAACGGAAATAAATTAAGGTATTTGTTGTTAAATAAGGTAGCTGTGCTAAAAGAAGCCTGTTAAAAACTAGCACGCAGACTGAGAAAAAAAAGAATTTCTTCCCATTTTGTTTGGGAACTTTTATTACTTTTCACTCTAACGATATGATGACGTACCATGGTTTTCTCTTGTTATTCTAAACTATGTAGGAACTGAAATAGAATCTTCTATTCCAGTACCTACAACAAGATGTTTCATTCTGAGGTTCTGGGATTGTTACTACACCTACCCATAGAGGAAATCTAAATGTACTAAATCCTCAACTCAATCCATTTGTTAATTAACATCAGTATATCATCTTGTCTGCAGTGATTAAAAATTTTCATAAAAAAAAAGTGTTCAACAATAGTACTTTGCTACTACAATTACCAACCAATCGCTTCGAAAGCGACGAACCTCAATAAGCGGCGGCGCGGCGGAAACCGAACCGGCGCGTGCTCACATCGCGCCGTTGCACCAGGATCATGACGCGGCCAGCGTCATCACTCCACACGAATGATTTTATATGAATGACTGGCTGCTGAGTTGTTTTTTTTTTTATTGTGATCGGAAATGACGTTGGTCACGGTATTTTTATCACACTCGTTACTATGCCACTTACAAATACTTTATAGTCATCAGTGAAAATTTAATTTCTGATCCAATAATGATTTCCAGAATCTCGCAATACCTACTTCATTAGATGGTCAGTAGAGACTGAAAGACGTACCTGAAGTTTAGACCGAATGGCTCCGATCGTAGTCACAATTGGATTGCTGTTGGTCGGGGTGTTATTCAGTCGAAACATCAGATAAACAGAAAGGTATCGCACTTTATAAAAATAGTATCGCAATTAATTTCCGAGTTCCACATCTAATAAGTACCAAATAACAATCTAAACTGTACACTGAAACTGTAAAGTACATTACCAAAATAAGCATTCAACCTGCCGTCCATTGACTGCGGCTACCGTTGCCTCAACCTGGGCCTGCGCAGTCATCGTGCGAAACAAACAAGCGTCCTGCGTGTATGACTGTATGCTTCAGTGAAGCATGAGCCACGTGGGGCCACTGGACCAACGCCAGCGGCTTAACAGAAGTCATTGAGAAGGCAACACTCTTGAGCATTATCTGTTTTGGTGCGGGATACGGGAGGGGGGGTTCAAATAGTACTTCACTGAACTCTCGTTTATTTCTAATTCGTCGTATGTTTTAAAAGCTTCTGGCTTTATAATAATTTTTTTTTGACCTGAAATGCCACACTGCTCATTCTCTTCTGTCTATAAGAAGATAAGTTAACGAAAACAAAAAAACTAAGACACAAATACAAGGTTTTTCTGACCATGTGATTTCTACAGAGTGGTGAATCATATCTATGGGGGTAAAAGCTTCATAATTATGGGCTATAAGGGACCCTTTACCACCAGATGCTGTGTGCCAACTTGTAACCTTAGTTGTCAATCAAATCAGATACAGGAATCAACGACAATCAACAACAACAATGTGTCACAATGACATTCGATTTTTATATCGATTTACCGAAAATACCCAAGAAGTCTTTAACTAAATAATGGTATACATTTTGCAATATCTGTGGGCAATTTCTATTTAAATCATTGCATATTTCAATTCAATTATGCAAATAAATTTATCATAAATTTAATTAATATAATATTGCATGCACAGAAAATTTCATCAACAATAAAAGACAATTGAAATTACAGAGGTCGAAATCTAAGCATGTCTTACGGTCAATAACCGTTGTTACTTTTTGGGGTAGGTCTACATTATGTTAGAGCAAAAAAAAACGTATTGTATGATATTTTCCATCGAAAATTATATGAGCAGTCATTGAGCGAATCAAACAATCGTCCTGTATGCTCCAGTGAAGCAGAGTCCACGTGGGGCCACTCGACCACGCAGTGGCCAACGGGTTGTGATACAATTCAGTTGGCTGCACTGGAGAGGAAACATCAAAACAGTTTCGTATACTTCTGTGATGGTTGGGTTGGCTGCACTGGACAGTGACCACAGACAATGTTGAAGACAAGTCGTTGATGGAAATGGATGGATCGATGCGCTGGTGAAAGTGAGTAGGCATTGGAAACTTTAAAAAGACAACATTTTTTTCCTTTTTTTAATTAACTTTATGGAAAGTCAAGTAAAGCACTATAACTTCTGAGGTAAAAGAGAAGTATCTCCATCCGATGAATTGAATTTTAGTTAACGGAAAGTAAAATGGTACAATTGCTCTAGATTAAATTGTATGAAGCTGTGACTTATTCCATGCGGTACATATGCTAGTTGACAGAAGTGTGTTCAACTAGAAAGAAAGAACTTTTTTTTTTTTATTTTGGCAAAATAAAAAAATATTTATACATAAACTATTTTTGCAGCTTGAATTACCGTCAGTGCCATAATTTAAGTATTTACTAGGTATTTAGGTAGTTATTGGGTCATACAATGTGGACTAGGTTACCCGTCCTTTAGCAATCAAAACGTAGGCAGTTAACATAGTATCAATTTGTGTAGTGAAATATCAACCTTTGAAAAGTTTAATAATTCCACTAATATTATAAATATGAAAGTTTGGATGGATGGATGTTTGTTACTCTTTCACGCAAAAACCACTGAACCGATTGCGATGAAACTTGGTATGTAGATAGCTGCAGACCTGGATTAACGCAATGGCTACTTTTTATACCGATATTTCCACGGGGTTGGAACTTACGCGGGTGAAACCGCGGGGCGCTGCTAGTACATAATAAGACAAAACAAATGCAAGTGGAGTGGAGTTGTTAATTTCACACTAGTAAGAAAATATGATATTTTGGAGTGATTAAGAGTGACTGTAGGAGTGATTTAAAAATAGTTCGATATTTAAAACTAGCTTTTCCATGTTAGTATTTTAGACATATTTATAAACTGTCAATGATCGAATTCTATGTTCAAATTTATTTATTTTTTGCAAAAATCAGATAAATCCTGAAGGCCAAAAATCCCTCAGACGATGATTTGTTTAGCTGCTTACAAATAGCATAAAAGTAGTTCTTGGACTGCCTTTTTCCCAATTTTCATTCAGGTCGCCGCAATATGCAACATTGCAATTTTTTTTAATTTGAAAGAATACTAGCACCGTGGGTCACACATTACTAGTATTCTTGTTAACCCCTCCAGCTAAGCGAAGGGAAAGAAAGAAAGAAAGAAAGAAAAAACATTTGTTTCGGCACGACGAGACAATCTTAAACAAAACGATACAAGGAGCAAATAAAATACAAAATAAGAATTCACAGCAGATGAGAAATAAAAAACATTAAGGGATATTTCGTGACGGCACCGAAATGGTTCAGTTCAGCATGCCTGGTACGGATATATATATATATATATATATATATATGCTTGTGTTAGGAGTGGGTTCACGTCAGTAGTGCACTGGATGGGATTCGAACTCGCAACCACTTGATCGCAAGTCCGACGCCTTAGCCTTTACGCTACCACCGCTTCATTTTGCATTTGGCTGTTTTTTTTTTTTGGAGCCAGCCTCTTGCCTGACGCTCCCTCCTTCTGAATATAGTCATTTTAAGACGGGAAAGATGGAAGAAAGTAAATTTGTTTAAGGAAAAATGGGTAGCGCGAGGAACCTAGGGTAAGGGATACCGCAAGTCTCGGATGGGGAACAGGGCTGAGACTGCACTAGCTCACAGAGGCCGGTGTCGCGTACCCGAATGTCCTGTATTTCTTGTGCCTGGAGAGGCCACTAGGACAGCAACACATGCTGGCCATATCTATTTAAATTCTTTCATAAATCTGACCAGCAATAAAAAATGGAACGAAATTTCGAAGTTGGTATTTTTATGACAGTTGCAGAAATGAAAAATATTTTTCCACAATAGTCTATGGGCCCTGCTTTTAAAACTTCTTTTACAATTCTTTCATTATAGCTATTATTATTTCAACTTTCGTCTTCATACCTTAACATACACCTCCAGTCATGGTTCGCTGCCGTCCCTCTGTAGGGATAAACACCACGGTTGGCAGACGCTACAATAAACTTGATAAGTAAAAAATACACAGGTGACTAGTATCTACTACCTCTGTCTACCCTCCGAAGCGTTTTTGACCTTGAAGGTATAGGGTCAACTTTATTAGTTATTTATCTATACTAATATTATAAAGCGAAGACTTTGTTTGGTTGAACGCGCTAATTGAATTTTGGTTGAATTCGAACCAGTAGTTCCTGAGAACTACTGGTTCGAATTGAAAAATTATTTTAGTGTTGGATAGCCCATTTGTCGAGAAAGGCTATAGGCTATATAACATCACGCTACGACCAATAGGAGTGGAGCAATGACCATAAACACAGGTGAAATTGCAGGGACGGCTAGAATTCATAATACATATGTCAACTAAATTATCGATTTAGTGTACAATACCATCCTATCAAAGCTAATCTTTGAAAGGACCATCCTTTCAAAGATTAACTTTGACTAAAGATCGCGTGGTGTTCGAATTTCGACCATGGTTTATTTCATTGGCCAATATTACTTGACCTGTCATTGTATAGACTTTTGTACCATGACAGGTCAAAATATATACTGGACACTCATAGCTGTATGTACCCGTTTTTGCATTTTTTTTTTAACTTTGTAGCAAATATTGTTCAAAAATTTTAGCATTCGTCACTTCTTCTCTGTATAAACTATAAGTGTGCGAAATTTCATACTCCTCCGTCCGCCCAATTCTCGTAAAAAGGGATCCAAAGTTTTCGCTTCACGTATTAATACATATATAAATTATCTGGTCATTTGTCGAGAGCTGCTAATACCTAAATTACATTATTTTTATTTAACATAAATTGACGGGAGAAAACATTAAATATTGAAGGAATTCAATATTACAATAACTACTTTGCCAAAATTTAATTAAGACTTATAAATGTATAAAAACTATTGAGGATTGATTGAGGTTTTTCAGTTGAACGAATCTAGATCAGTTTCAACAAAACAGTTGGACCAAAGGTGTACGGAATTGTGCCAGATATGTGGGATCTAACAAAAGTTAACGTTAATACGTAAATTGTTATCATCAACCTCAGCTTACTTCTTCAAAAAAGGCTTCAATTTAAAGATAAACATAGATAGATAGAATATTCTTTATTTATACACCTTTAATAAAATACAGTTGAAAAAATTATTATCTTACAAATCAGAGTACAATAGGCGGTCTTATCGCTAAAAGCGATCTCTACCAGACAACCTTAGGATGGAGATAATATCAAAATTATTTAATAAAAACATAGTAGTTGATGGCGTACTATTCGAGATATTAACAAATACTTATACACATACACATATACAGTTACTTAGTGGAGAAAATGCAGTATTATAGACAGCAATTTAGATCTTAGTTATGGTAAAGAATAGGATAATAGTATTATAGTGACGGATAATGTTGCTTGACCAAATTTTTAAAGGCTGTAAGGGTTTCAGCTTGCCGAATTTGTACCGGTAATTCATTCCACAAACGATTTTTTGATTTATATCCACTAACTATTGTTAGCATTTATACTTAAAGATTACACATTCAATATTATCGAACCTAATATAACCACCACAAAGGCAGACACAACATCTAATAGAACAACAGAAAAAAACAGATTAAGCTAACTTTCTATCTCAGTAACTATTCACAAGTAATAAGTATTTATATAACAATTTAATGAAGCTTTTTCAAGTAACATTTTCAGAATTAATCTAGTAAATTAAACCAGGTCTGGCAAAGAGTTGAAAATTAATTTACACTTGTTAAATGATTAGCAGTGGATATTAACTAGATCGCTTCAGCTTGTGCTGTACGTGGTGTTTACGACCATGTCCCGAGTACATAGCGTCGCCTTCGTTCTTATTTGTCCTATCGACCAAATTGATCGAAAATTAACTTTAAATGCAATATTGTAAAGTCTTAAATTTCACACCTGTTGGTTAAGAAGGCTTCAAAACTTTTTGCTTTTAAAACAACAAAAAAACCATTTGAATTTTATTTGTAGCACGATACTGTAATGAAAATTGGTGGTTATTTGTTCTATGTTCAGTTTTTGTTCTATATCCCACATTGTAAGAGGCGTTGAGTGCTTGAGTATTCTATGTCCACTGCATTCACCAATCACACCCCACAACGCAGTCACTTGGTGCTATCTCTAATAAGGTAGTGTCCTAACTCCACATTCGTAATTTTATTTGTGAATTTATTGTTCTATCTCCATACAAAATCTGTAAAATAAGGTATATTTAGTTACCATCAATAGATGAAAATTATAACAATCAATTCATTGGTAACTCATGTATTGGGAAAGACTTTAAAATCTTGAAACTATGGTTTTTTTTTCAATAAAGCAAAAAAGCTCTTCGTCCTGTAAAAATCAACCGATGGTAGTAGGACAGACATGCACATAGGCGACGGTATAGGTTGAAATTAATAGTTAAACGAATACTACTCTGTCCTTTTAACAAAATCTTTTTATTACGATCCCAACTCTTCGATAAGTAACCCACCACAGTTATCAAACTCCAAACAATTCATAAATTAAGTAATTGGTAGCATTGCACTTGAATTACAATGAAAATCGTGATTTCAACCAACTAACAATTACAAAGCAAATGGAACCGTGTATTTAACTACTTTATGACTTATAAAATAAGAGCGATTGTTGAATGTCAAAGTATATTACTCAAGTGGTAATTACAGAGTATGTTTTTGGATCTTTGGGCTAAATACTGTTGCTATTATAGTGCTTCTACGTAGCAGTATGTCGGTGGGTGAATATTCGTTCTTTTTATCCTTAACTAGCCGCTTCACCTGCATTTATGGTCACTGCTCCGCTCCTATTAGTCGTAGAGTGATGTTTTATAGCCTATAGCTTTCCTCAATAAATGGGCTATCCAACACTAAAAGAGTTTTTTAATTCGAAGCAGTAGTTCCTGAGATTATCAACTAAACAAACAAACAAAATCTTCCGCTTTATAATATTAGTATAGATTTTTCTGCGCAATTATTCTCCTACAGAAATATAATTCATTGTCAAATTTAAATCAAGTACGTCACACAATGACAAGGATTTAAATATTTCTAGTTTATTTTAAGAGATTAGTTATATTTTTGAAGATTTTTGTGTTACTAACAATGACCCGGAAGTAAATAGAACGAAGAATAACCCGTGCTCACTTGGTTTATCCGGAAAAGTGGTGTGTACGATGATGCAAACGGAATTCTGGTTGGCTGTAATACATTCATATTGGGAGCGCAAACAAATTAGAAATACACAAATCTTCATGAAACTTTCGGTAGACTTAAAAACTTCTGTCTTCTTTTTCTTCTGTCCTTTACAATATTTTCCAATAATAACTGAATTAGCTTACTTCTAACACACCAGTACGTTACGCAATCCGACTGCAACACACCAATAAGGTCTACACAAGTCTTATTATACATATATTTTAAAGGACAAGGCGATAAGATACTCGGATCATTTAAGGAAGCCCATACTCGTAACAGAAAACAAACATCAGCTTGAAAATAATATCATAATAGAACTGAGGCCCGAAGGTGTTTCACCAGCCCGTGCGAAGCCGGGGCGGGATGCTAGTTGAATATAAATAGGTGAATGTAAGTATTTCTCTAGTCAACGCCTCTTAAAAGATTTTTCACAGATATAATATACACATAGAAATATATAATGTTTACTTTAAGCCATTTCAGGGCAAGATTGCACAAAATCAATAAGGTTGTAACCTTGTCGACAATCGATATCGACAAAAAAGCGTTAGTCAACTGACCTCCGATTTTTTGTCGATACACCAGGGATGCTCTGTGATGGTCATATTTTTTTATAGATAATTATTAAGGTCACTCATTAATTCGGAGTAGGGCGTAACCCTGGCTTTATTAGGGCACAACTTAGATTTAGCCTAGATAAAAATTTTTTGTTACTTGTTTTTTTGTTACAATCGCAGTCTCCTGATTAGCGCAGTCCACTTTTGCTGGCTTTCAGATTGTCTAGCACATGATTAATTCTCCTCCTTCAGAAGAGTTGAAGGTCTTTGGATAGTAAGATACACAGTAGATACTCTCTTTCAATAACAGTATAGACAGTTATGTAAAATATAACAATTTTTAAATCATTCTTTACTGGTATAATAAATTTGAAACAAAAAGATATTATATGAATGGCCGCCTTATTTTTTAATACCTTTCAACGGCAAACCAGCTTTAATCCCCTCACTATCACTGACTGGCATATTGGTCCATCTCATTTCAATATAGTTATATATAAGAAAAAAAAAAAAATAGGCAGATTAAGGCTCCTAGAAGAAGTCTGAAAAACGTTTCATCCTCTGCATTTGGTTCTCTCATCTCCTTTGCCTATTATCACCATGATTTCCAACGGCAAGAACTATGTGGCTCACTTTAGTTCTGTTTAAGTTTTCTTTTCCTGAAGTACGCCAATTTTCTTTCTAGGTAGTACCCTTATAGAAATTAATACTTAATGGCTATCTTAATTAAGTTGCATTAGAATTAAATAGGTTATGGTTTGTGTTAGGTAAATGACTTACAGTTTATAAATACCTTGGATTAAGAAATAATTTCCAACTCATCGGCAACCTGTAACCGTTCTAATTTGTTTGTGAGGTTACCGGCAACCTTACTAAAAGTGAGGTCAAGTTTAGTTCACCGTGCGAAGGTTGCGATTGTCTCCGCTATTTAATCGTTTTTTTTTGTGTTTATTTACTGTTACGTCATTTTTAATAAACTAGTAGTTGGCCAGAGATTGTAATTCGACCATTATTTAAAAAAAAATAACAATACCCCCCAATAGCTATTAAACAAAGTAAAGGAAAATAGATTGACAAACATGGGAGAACTGAACTGTTTTCTGTTTGCCATTTTTTACATGTCCAACCTTCTCATTGTCCAGGTATCACTATTTCTCGCTTGTAAAGCATTATAACTTTATAAATAAGTTATAAAATGTTGTATAAACAGTCATTGCTTAACAATATACACACGTATATTTATTATTACAAAAATACTACAACAAATGGAAACAAATTTTCAATTTCCCGATTTTGTGCATTAAAGGACTTTGCGGTTTTTGAAACTACGCCCCTCAATTATATATAGTTTTGCTATTTTTAGTTATCAATTAATTCTTTGGAACGAATTTCATTAATGATTGTAATTTAAACTAAACGAGTGAAATATAGTAAATATTCAAACGTAGATAGTTTTAATGATTCAGAAAAATATATGTACAATGAATATAATTATAGTTTAGTAACACGCTTTAATGGCGATCCGAATTAGAAAGTAAAAAAAAAAAGGTCCACGATCCACCATGATGAATTCATCATGGGACCATCGGCATCATTACCAAGCCCAATCTATTTGACTCGTCAAACTCGAGGAGTTTACCTACATTTAAGAATTCCAATATCTACCTCCTGGCTTCGTCATCAGATCAATCATCGCCAAACTTTTCTTTCTTATACAACAATTAGAAGTAGGTTAAATTGACAATACTCATTGACAATACTAATTACAAGATTTGTCCACATCCTGTGCACATTCTATAGTAATTGATTCCTTAGTTCATGAAAATCACTACATCACTACATATTATAAAATAAAGTGCCTCACCACGTCTGTCTGTCTGTCTGTTCGCGATAAACTGAAAAACTACTGAACGGATTTTCATTAATATACAGAGAGATTCATGAGGAAGGTTTAGGTGTATAATTTGTTAAAATTTTGTGTAAATTGATTGAAATATATTGATGATTGTTGAAGATGTCTCTGCTTCCTATGCGAAACCGAGGCGGGTTGCTAGTAAATGTATAAATTAGAGAGTAATAATAGCGATGTTGTCGCTTAAGTTCTAACACTACGGATGTGAAAATCGAGCAAAAAACTGTTTCGTTTTGTATGTGTTTATAGTAAGGTTATTCCATATCCAAATTAAAATTCGCGGTGTGAGAACTTAGCGAAGATAAGTTGGATTTTTGTTTGCAAGTAGTAGACTGAAATATGTGATGTTCGGAGTCTTCATAGACATCAATAGCGGCTCACTGTCAGTCCGGCTGTGTATTTGACTGCTGGACACCGGGATTGCAAATCAAATCACTGGTACAAAAAAAAACGGTCAGTCGTAGGACGGCACGTCAGAAATGAAAACATAACTTCACAATGTATATATACATACACACACACACACATCTGTATATATATATAATTAGGTTAAAAATAAAAAGTAGGTAATAACATATCTAAATGTATATCTAGGGTACACTGGAAGTCTGCGCTCTTGGCTGCTCATAAATGTTTGTTATACTTTTTTAAATATTAGAAACTCGGCTCCGTCTTACGAATTTTCGATCAGGTCACGTGTCCTGACGCGAGCTTAACATTTTTTACTACTCCCAAAAAGTGCACAACGCCGCTAAAAAAGTTTTCAATTCAAAAAACCAACAACACAATTATGTATAAGCTTTTAGATTAAGAACACTTCATACTTATATTTGCAGATAAATCCGTTTTATGATGTAGTTTACCAATGCTGCAAGTG
Organism: Euplagia quadripunctaria; assembly: GCA_963859945.1. Taxonomy (NCBI): domain Eukaryota; kingdom Metazoa; phylum Arthropoda; class Insecta; order Lepidoptera; family Erebidae; genus Euplagia; species Euplagia quadripunctaria. The sequence goes on along the minus strand of OY982584.1, from coordinate 12,888,601 downwards.
ATCAGTCCTTGAAACGTTTGCATGTCGATAACGTACGTGCTCTGGAGAGCAATCTCGTTCGTGCCAGCTTCGGTTGCCATGTGAATATCTCAGATAGACGGGTACTTTATACTGCGTTAAAGGAAAATGTTATTGAGTGACCTGCAAAATAACATTAAGCGCTGAAAATATTAGGGATAAGTAGAGGGTTTTTAATGTAGAATGCTTTGTTTGTATACAAATATGAAAATAAAATTATAAAAATCGAATTACAGACATACGCATTCCCACATTTTACCAATTAAAATTTGGATTTTTTTTTTCTTAATAAAGACATCTCCCGCATTAGGAAAAACTACTGTGTCGCTGGGGACTTTACAAATATACAAACAACGGACACAAAGTATACCCAGACTCGGGTGGGAATCAAACCCACGACCTATGGCGTAGACTGCTACGCGATAGGGTCGCCGTAGGGTCAAGTTCCCAATAAGTAGAGGGGTGGGAATAATATTACTTACTCTGGTACATATACTTTGGTATTTTTTTTTATAAATTCGTTTATAACTACGTCAATGTTAATATTGCATAATATGTATAGATATTATTAGTTTATCAATAATATTCACCTGTATTTTTAATCACCTATTTTTTTTATGAGTACTGGCAACACTATTATTATTCTGGTACTTGTTAATATTCTTGTACTTGTAATACTAGCCACCACTAATATTTATGTATTCATTTCACAAGCATTAATCTTAGTTGAACGGTTTAACAACAACTGAAGTATTAAATGACAGACGCTAGGTTTTATAAAAAAACACGGTATCGAAAAATAGTAGTCATTTTTGCTTAACAGTTTATTCTCATCACAAACTAACCCAAAGACCAAAATAGACCACTTATTGCTAATTGGTTTCAGTGCTAGATGCAATAAAAAATATTGGATGTACTAAAAATACATCAGTGTTCAAAATTAAAAGTTTTGTTCTAAAAGGACGTATGTGTACAAAAGTTACAAACAAATGTGTTACAAAAGAACACGAGTTTCAAGTAAATAGATTACTTTCTTAAAGCTCTATGACACTTATACACCTTATTAAATTAGTGTCCAAAATTACAAATGAACATGCTACAGAAACAATCTCAGATATCATCACTATCATCATTATCATCAACGTCATCATTACTAATTATACGTCGATAATAAAAACGATGATTAAACGATGAGTAAGTAATAACAAAAAAGGTTAATAAACAAATTATTCCTCAAACAATTTCCTACGGGAAACAAAATTTTACATGCCCCCATTTCCCATGAAACCGACAATAGTCAGAGGTGCGCAGACGCCGACGGCAAAATGGCGGCGTTGACGTCACACCGGAAACGGCTCCGTTTTGAATTTGGAACGGTCGAGCGAGCAATGGCGGAACATCCGGCGCGCGAAGACGTTACAATGAGTGCGCGTGCGACGGTAAAATGTTCTATGTAGATCGATTGATCATTGATCTTTATTGTTTCGAACTCGATCTATACTGTTAAATTTGTTTGTTTAAATGTGTGTCGTAAATCTTCACCCCTCATTTTATATTATTCATTATATTAATAATTGTAGTCTCAACTGTATCCGGTTATGGCATGCCTTCAATAGTCAATGGAAGGTAGAAAGGGCAAGTATTTCAGATTTCTACACAAATCGGAACCACTTGGCTGGTGAAGTTTTTTATATTACAGAAATAATAAAAATATAATAAGATATATAACATGACAGCCAGTTTGGGTTCTAGAACTCAGAGGTTTGAACGTACGTTTTGTACATGAAATAAATGATGATGAAAGGAGATATATGCTTGACCAGCCGTCCCTGCAATTTCAACTGCGTTTATGGTCACTGCTCCGCTCCTATTAATCGTAGCGTAATGTTATATAGCTTATAGTCTTCCTCAATAAATGGGCTACCCAAAACTAAAAGGTTTTTCAATTCGAAATCGTAGTTCCTGAGATTAGCGCGTTCAACCAAACAGACAAATTCTTCAGCTTTATATTATTACAAGGAAAATATTTATTATCATATATCATACACATGATAAATTAACCTAATACTAAATATTCGATATCAATCAAAATATTCGTGTTTTTATAACCTTCAACACTATTTCCTAAGTTCCTTTTTATAATAGTACCTACCTAGTGTAATGAACCCGGAATATAATTTGGACTATGAACCACCTGGTCTACTCTGCTGGTGGGATTTATTTGTTAGATAGAAACTTGTAATGGATCGAAATGGTAAACAGACCGCTAATTGTGCGGTTACGGATAGTGATGGGAAAGCAGATGTCGATAATCGTATTTTTTTAAGTACAAAGTGCCGGGGTAACGCTAAATATATATGTAATATTTTGATGGAAAAATTCTTTAGTATATAATAATGATTGTTATTTTTAATAATTTTTTTCTTTCTTGTCTGCGCTGCTTATAAACTCTATAACTGGTAAAATAAAATTATATTAATGGTGTTATACCTTTCCGAACATACTTCATACTGCCTAATTAGCACTCAGTCATTATAAGAATATATTTAAGATATGTTTTAATATTCAGGGCATATATTTTATGACAAAAACCTTTAACATACTTAAAAAACAAAACTTAATCTAAAAAACACTACATTTTGTAAAAAATCTTGTTTTCTCTCAATATATATTATTTTTATATTATTTTCTCGCAGTTTCACCTGCATTTATGATCACTGCTCCGCTCTTATTGGTTGTAACGTGATGACATATAACCTATAGCCTTCCTCGATAAATGGGATATCTAACACTGAAAGAATTTTTCAAATCAGACCAGTAGTTTCTTAGATTAGCGCGTTCAAGCAAACAAACAAACTCTTCAGTTTTTTTTTTCTTCTTTGAAAGACAACTCCCGCATTAGCAATTACTTCCTGTGTCGCGGGGGACTTTACAAACATAGAAACAACGGACACAAAGAACACCCACACTCAGGTGGGAATTGAACCCACGACCTATAAGCATAGCGGTTGGGGTCACTAACCACTAGACCAACAGGCCAGTCAATTTATATATTAGTATATATTTAAAACTAGACACAGCATAATCCACCAGTTTTGATTTTATTCGCTATGCCTGCAATTCTAGTCTGAAACTGCTGAACCGTTTTATTTACATCACCTCGAGCAATAACAAAACATCTTCATTCAACTATGACTCAAATAATATAATTGGTTCCAAAACATCGATAAAAACGCCGAGCAAGTTCTCGATAAAGTTGCGTCACTAATTGTAACCGCTACCATCTAGACACAATATTAGTTTTTGATATTTCGATTCTTAATAATTTTATTAGCAAAAAAATAGAAGTACTTTGGGTTATCGTGGCATCCGAATAATACCTAAACTAAAATTATGTAGTTGCTTTTTACCCGACTACGGCAAAGTCAAAAGGAAGGGTTATCATTTTACCGTCTATTTATGTAGACATAAATAGATATATACTTTATTGGACACCAGTTATCACAGAAGCAGTCAGTTGGATACAATAGTTTTTAACAGTGTTACATTGGCAGTCTTATCGCAGGCTGCAATCTCTTCCAGACAACCTTCAATGGATTATATTAAAAAGGTAACGGGCATAGTGTGGTGCACAATTACAAGAAGGCTTTGGATATTTAACTGTTTAACAATCATAAAATTTATATGTGTGTACATTACGTACCTACTTATCCAGTTAAGTATAAATAAACTTGAATGAAATAACAATAAAGTATTTAGATATATTTTTTTTCGACGTGGCTAGCTGTGATTCTGATATCAAAAATTATTTAGATTAAAGTTACGTAAGAAGTAAGGGTAATAGGATCGTGGGAGAGCCATGCTTCGGCACGTATGGGCCGGCTTGACCGGAGTGATACCACGACCTCACAGAAAACCGGCAGTGAAGCAATGTTTTCATTGCTTTACACCGAATGAGTGACATTACCATTCCTCTAAAGGCCGGCAACGAACTTGTGACTGTTGACTGTTGAGATGCAGGTGTCCATGCAACGGTAGTCATTTACCATCAGGTGACCCGTCTGCTCGTCTGCCCCCTATACCATGAAAAAAACCTTTCCCTTTTAATATCCTCCCAAATTTCGTATCTTTAATTCCCAAATTATAATTGGCAAAATTTGGGTATTTATTACATCTCTGCTTAACCCTTTGAAGATAAAGACGAAGACGAAGTGTATGTATGTATGTAATATAAAAAAGACATCGTTGGTATTGTTCACATTTCTACCAAGGGCAAGTTGTGTGCTTGTTTTCCACCTACGTGTTATAAAAATCTACAATTCCTATATTCAAATGGTCATTCGAGGGTCGTCCGCGGAAGCGGTTGTGGTCACAGCTGCAGTTTCTTATTAAACAAGATTGCTCCTATTCGCCAGTATTGGGGTTTGATTTCCGGTATTTGTAGTTTACTTGTTTGTAGAATCCCGTAATTTGTTGTTTACGGTTTTGCTACTACTAATGTGGCAAATAAGATCTCGGTCTGATGGTAAGCGGTTATCGCTGTCTATAAACAGTTGTACCATAAGTGACTCAACTTCAATCCTTTCTCCAATAGGTCTCTGACAACTTTACTAATTACCTACCACAAAAAAAAAATCGTTATTAATTCTATTAAAAAAAAAAAATTAAACAACGTCTTCTTTATGTTAGAGGTTATTTACCACTTGGGCGGATCCAATTCGGACAGAAATCTGCTATTCTGCTACATGTATTATGGTTACGGTGATAGATATTAAGGTTTTAGTAGTAAGGCTATTGAATAGTATCACTACATATTATAAACAAAGTCTGTCTGTCTGTTCGCAATTAACTCAAAAACTATCGCACAGTTTTCACCAATAGATGGAGTAATTCATGAGGAAGGTTTAGATATATAATTCATGACTGGCCTGTTGGTGTAGTGGTTAGTGACCCTGACTGCTGAGCCAGAGGTTGTGGGTTTGATTCCCACCCAGGACAAATAATTGTGTGATGAGCATGATCATTTGTTCTGTGTCTGAGTGTAATTTATCTATAATATGTATGTATTTAGAAATATAGATGTATGTTTATCAGCAGTCTGGTTACCATAGTAGAGGCTCTGCCTAGTTTGGGATTAGACGGCCGTGTGTGAGATGTGCCAAGTTATTATTATTATTAAGGATTTGTGTAAAATGGCTGAAATATGACGATGATTATTGAAGATGTCGGAAAATTTTATATATGCTTTGCTACCCTTGCAAAGCCGGGGCGGGTTGCTAGTAAATATATAATATCAACAAAATAAAAAAAACCAGCACTTGAATTGCATATTTTTCCTCGCACAGGGTACAAAGTTTTAATTAATAAGACCGTCCCTAAACCTTCTTTTAAGGAAAAAGAATCTGTGGGGTTAATGCTGACATGTAATTCTGAGTATCGTACAACAAGCGATGTCTACGAACCCCCACACAGTCTTTAGTTATTGTTTGAACCTCGTTATCGACACTTGTCTTGTACCTTGTAATTCCTCAGTAAAAATAAATTATATTTTTGGTGACCGCTATTATCATTTCTTTCCTGCACACATTACCTTACACGCAGGTATAGTGAAGAAAGCCCATACACAAAAAATCTTTAAAAGCGGACATGTATGTTACATTTCACATTGAATACATATTATGCTATAACATGTTTAAATTTTTTTTTTTTGGTATCTGGGGCAAATGAGTAAACGGATCACCTGATAGTAAATGACTACCGCCGCCCATGGGCACCAGCAACTCAAGAGTCACAAGTGCGTTGCCGGCCTTTAAAGTGGGAGTAAGGGAAGGGTTAGAGAGGGGAGGAGAGGGGGAGGGAAGGGTTAGGGCGTCCGATAAATTCACTCACTCAGCGAAAAGCAATGCAAGCATTGCTTCACTGCCGGTTTTCTGTGAAGCCGTGGTATCACTCCGGTCGAGCCGGCTCATACGTGCCGAAGCATGGCTCTACCACGGTATAAAAAATTTATTAGTAGAGCGACTCACCCATTTAATCGACTTTAAAATTAATGACTTTCTTAATTTACCACGATTTATATACTTAGGTTACGCGATGTAGTGCTCAATTCCAAAGAGAAATAGGTTATAACCTCCAAAGAACACTTTCAAGATATGGTATAAACGCATTAAAATAAATTAGGAATACTTTTAAAACAATAATTCTTTAGAAGTAAGTTTAAAGTCTATCTATTTGCAAAACAGCGTGATATTTATCTATGAAACTAGGTACAGTCTCCAAATCTAAACAATGCTCCGATAAAGGAGACATCTCCCTCGGGCTAGATCGACCAGTTGGCCTAGATTATGTCCTAGCCAGACAAATACACCCCAGACAACTTTCTTTTATTATTATGTTAAGCCTCAATGCCTTTGAATTTTATATTTCGAATGATATTTCTTTTGAGCTACCAAAATTTGCTCTTAAACAACACGGTGTTCGTATAAATAGGTAGCCCGTCAGTACTATGATGAAACGGACCATCTTCATCAGACAGACAGTTAACAGAATATTAAGTTTATTCCATTAAACAAATCTGAAATTCGTATGCCAGTAGTATAATCTAGTTTTACGAACAGCGACGTACGATGTTTGGTTCTATTATTACAGAATAAGGTTATGGATTTATTTATTCTTATAACCATCGAGTTAATAACCGTTATTAAATCACTTATTTCAATTAAACCAATTATAAGTATAATAGGTATTTTTGAATTTTCAGGATTAGGAGTCAGCCAGACTAAGTCAGTCGTGAAGCTGGTTGCCTGTTCCAATACGTAGATCGAAGACCCTTTTTTCAACATATTTTTTACAAGTTTCTGGTTACATGGCTCATAAGTAATTAAAATGTGAGGACAATGTAACAAATTGTCCTAAAATATAAACGGTCACGCAAATTACTACTATATTTAAGTAATAGCAGCCCGTAGATGACCAGCCGCGACCAATGGCACTGTCTGGTTTCCATAGTACAGGCTCTGCCTAGTTTGGGATCAAACGGACCTGTGTGAGGTGTTTCGAGTTATTATTAATGGCACTCATTCATAAGCATGACGCCATTGTCCAGATCAACAATATTGAAGGGGGCCGAATGAACCGCCGCATACGCCTTTAGTTAATAGGTACAATCGTATATCATGAAATGAAAGTTTAAAAGCTACTGTTGTCGTCATAGTGTCTGCCCCTTAAACCACTTTCTGTAGAATACCCGCCAGGATGGCAGATAACTGCCTTATGACAATAGCTATAATTTATTGACAAGTACAGTTAATGTCGAGAATATAGGCTGTGGTACCGGTTTTGAAACATCTCATACAATTTTTAACGCAGCCATTGAACGCAGTTTACATTTTCTGTTTGTTTTTAACCGACGAAAAAAAGGAGGTTCTCAATTCGACCGTATATATATATTTTTTTTAAGAATGTCTCCTTTATTTCTCTTGCCGTCAAAATGTAACACGCTTTTATTATTATTTTTAACTTTTCCGTTATTTTTATTAACAAGTGATGAAATACTGTTGTAAAAATAATCTTAATTTATATTTTTAACTTTTTAGTATTAATGATTTGGGATTTACTATGAATCAAACGAGTTCAAACTCGATGGGGTTGCGTCGTTTCATTACAGAGTTCCTATGGCCACCTTCCAGCTCCATCATCAGATCAGCTCCATGTCATCATAATATTGCATTGTCACGCGATATACCTACATATGCGTGCAAAATTTCAGCTCAATCAGAAACCGGGAAGTGTGTCAAATTAAACTTGCAACATTTGATTACAGACAGACAACGGGACAAGTAAAACTAAATAAAAGCTTGTAATAATTAGGCGACCTGCATGCTTTTTTGCCACTGTAGAAGTCTATAAACAAATGTCTTACAACTGCCACTTGACCGTTTAAAAGTATTTATCACTGTTTCTTAACCTCTTGGGGTCGTTTAACCCTAAGTAGCAACAGGTGTCAACCCTAGTCTTCCGTTACATTCATAAAAACACACCCCTAATAGTTTAGTTGAAAAAAAAATGCATTTCCTATCAGCTGGTCGGGAACCAACTAACTAAGAATAGTTGATGAAAACAGTGTATCGCTCTTGTTCTTGTAAACATAAGGGTCATTTTTGGTTGTATATTTGTTCAAACAGCTGTATAACGTTTACATAATTATAAAAGTCGTTCGAAAAATTATTAAATAGATTCTCAGCAACAAACTTAAGGTTAATTTTTGCTTGATTTCATCAGAGTCTCGGTGTTTAAATAAATTTGTAAATAGACTAACAAGTACTTGATGATTGTTTCCTAGTTTTTTTTTAAATAATTACTTAAGTACTATAGATGACGTTTTCATTCAAAGCTTCATGCATTTAACTTCTTAGTGCGAAATAATACGAATATCTTACATATTTAAAATGATTTGCTTTCCTTTTTCAAATTCCATAATAATATGAATTTATTTCTTGGTAGTGCGCAACGGATTTTTATTCAAACTGACGACGCCCGACTGGTTTTATTTACTAATGAGACACCACTGGTAATACCAGTGTTTGTAGGCGCCGGAGACCGTTTATTGTTGTCTTAACAAAGTATATTTCATAAAAGTGCCAAACAAGTACAACGACCTTCTGAAAAGGTCTGGTCCGGTCACAGAATGATTCAATCCTTACCCCTGGACCCTAAACCTGAAAACGTGCCTAAAAGACGTTAGTAGGATTGCCGACAAAATTCCAAATATAAAATGAGAAATAAAATATTTAAACAATAAATTAAAAAATTGTAATTTCTAAACTATATTATTAAAAATAGAGACATTGAAAACCAATTTACAATAAAGTAGTTGTACATATGGACATGTTGTAGTACAATGACCTATTTGTACGACAAGGGCCGTCGTACATGTAGGTCACTAACCGACAACCTCTGTCGGAATTATATATTTTTAGATTTTTAAATTAAGAGTTCGCTTATCTGAATTTAAAAATCTAAGATTTATAATCATATTAATCTTATAGTTCTTAATTGCGTGTGAACGTGTGATTGTATGAGTGTGTAAGTTAATATGTTTGTCCTATTACGCTGAAACTGCTGTATGGATTTAGATTAAATTTAAAATGAAGCTTAGCATATAGGTGTACAGGATCCAAGTACTTTGTGAAGGTGTTTACTGTCTTTAACGGTACACGAAAGATTGGATACTGATTAAGCAAATTTTAACGGGAACAGAGAACCGTGTTCCCAACTTTCTCTATTTCTTCTTTAAGCAAAAAGTTAAATTTGGCAGCCCTAGTCATCAATTATAATAAAGTACTGGGCTAATAGGGTTGTCAACTTGTGTTCTTATAAAGCCGGGAAATCCTTCTCTACGGAAAAGGCTTACCGTAATACCACAGTAGGGATATGTCTTCTAAATTAAGTAATTTCTTTACAATCCAAATTCAATTTGAATCAACATCATTATGAATATGAAATCATTAAAAATAATTTTAACCTACAACAGAATAAAAGATCTATTCGAACTTTAAAAAACTGTTACATAATTATACAGGATGTACAGTTTGATATCATTGTCATCGGAAATGAGCTCACCCCTTATAATTGGTGTATCCACGTGCTGGATTGTGTAAAAAAAGTAAATTTTCGTTAGAACATGTGTTAGTAATGTATATTTTATATTGGAACAGACTTTTAGATTCTTTGTTATATTTATTAGGTTATTAATGTCATCTGTGTGTTTCTGCCTTTGTTGCCTAGCTATTACAGAAAGTTTATTAAAAAAAAAAAATCATGTTGCAATTTTGAGCGGGAATCCAACCCACGAATCCCGACGTGGCAGTCGAATGCAGTTCTACCGCGCCGCGAAGGTCATCACCTCTGAGAAAATATATCTGTAATCTGAGTACTTCATTCTACACTGCATCATATCTTACCACTATATTAAGACATTATCTACACAGGCTAATCATTCTGGTTACCATTTTTCAACACTCAACGAAAATCCCTACTTTACCGCCAACGATAACGTAAATCGAGTATCGAACCTGTTGACCAGCTATGACATTTAGCGCAACAAAAAATCACGAGGTGCACGTGGCATCCCACCTGCTTTGACCTAGGGCTGTCACGCGAGGTTCGTGTAAATGGTAATTTCAATTACAACAGTTATCAACTTCTAGCTTTTATATAAAAGGCCAAAGACCTTTATTATTAAGCTTCTGGAGGCAAATATATATGCTAGCTGTTAAGCATGGCTTCACCCGCTTAAAAAAATATTCTGTCGCTCGGGAACGTTGTTTTTTGAAGTGAAAACTTCTTTAGCGGCGTTGTGCACTTTTTGGGATGGGTAAAAAATGTTAAACTCGCGTCAGGACACGTGACCTGATCGAAAATTCGTAAGATGGAGCCGAGTTTCTAATATAAAAAAAAATATAACATTCGAAATTCAAACATTTATAAGCGGCCAGGAGCGCAGAACTTCCAGTGTATCCTATGTATACATTTAGATATGTTATTACCTACTTTATATTTTTAACATAATTATATATATACAGATGTGTGTGTATGTATATGCAAATACATTGTGAAATTATGTTTTCCCTTCTGACGTGCAGTCCTTTTAGATAAAAGGTTTATTACGCTATTTTCTGTTCCCTTGTCAAAGTGAATTCAAAATTTCATGATGATCGGTGGAGTAGTTTAGGCGTGAAAACGTAACATATTTTTTTAACCGAATTCAAAAAAGGAGGAGGTTTTATGTTACACTGTGTATATATTTTTTTATGATACCGATTACTCAAAGACGCCTGGACCGATTTGGAAAATTCTTCTTTTGTTTGAAAGGGTATACTTTCCAGGTAGTCCCATGGTCATCAGGTTAGCATCTGATGATGGAATCCTGGAGAAATCGAGGGAACTCTTCAAATTTTATTGGCATACTTGAAGCGATTTGGGTATTTTGAGGCGCATTGAAGTAGCTGATCCCGAGCTGAGTTAGTGAGAGTTGAGATTAATTGAGGAATGTTATTATAGGCTATAATAACATCACGCTGTGACTCTTAGGCGCAGAGCATTGAAAATAAACGCGGGTCAAACAGTTGGGACGGTTAGTCGGTTAAAATTCATTAGATTTTTTCTATAACGAAGTTGAAAAAGATGTATTATTGTTTGTGATGTTTTTTAAGCAATTTTTTAACCCCCCCCCCCCTCCCCCCTGGTGATACGTGGTGAGGTTTTAGACTTACCCCCCCCCCCAGCCAACATTAGGTGCATTTTTTTTTCAAAATATATTAAAGATTTTCAAAATATTATCTTAAAATACACATATAATAATCCCTCCCCCCCTTGTGATATGTCATGATTTTTTCCGACCCCCCTCCCCCCCCTTTCGAGCCTCACGTGATTAATTCATGACATTTGACAGCTTTGGGGGTGATTTCGTAGGATCTCGGTGGCAAATTATTGGATGGGTTTGATTTCTGCTTATGTATAACTATGTGTATACCTATACACATAGGTGTGGTTTGGGTCCAAATGGCGATGTGTAACATGTAGTAGAATATATATTATTATTATAGATATTGTTATTTTTATTATTGTTGTGTATTTTACTGAACTCGTGTGACCGTCACGCTCAGATGACAGATGTGTCAGTTATGTTTTTACTTCTGACGTACAGTTCTACGACTGACAGTTTTTTTTTTATATATATACTTATACCAAACTTACTAATATTATAAAACTGAAGAGTTTGTTTGATTGAACGCGCTAATCTCAGAAACTAGTGGTTCGAATTGAAAAATTATTTTAGTGTTGGATAGCCAATTTTTTGAGGAAGGCTATATAACATCACGCTACGACTAACAGAAGCCGAGCATCAATGAGAAATGTTGCAAAAACGGGGAAAAATTTACAAACACAGACGATGTGTAATAGTAATATTATAAAGCTAAAGAGTTTGTTTGTTTTGTTTAAACGCGCTAATCTCAGATTAGCTCAGGTGAGGTGATGACCTGAGGGGGTTTCCACACGAAAAAAAAAAAAAAAAAAAGGAACCACTGGTTTGAATTGAAAAATTATTTTGTTTTTATTTCTTTATTTACTTTAAACTTTATGCACATTTGGTACATTGGCGGACTTAATGCCTAAGGCATTCTCTACCAGTTAACCATGGGTGATGCAGAGAAAGGAAGAAGTAGGTGCAATTAAAGATTATGTTAAATAATTGTACAGTAAATGTAGTACAAACTAACATTTTTCGACATAATACACAAATATACGTAACCTGTAGCCTAATATATATTTATATATATATATACTATATAAATACATACCATAAACTTACATAAACATACATACATGCATAAATGTAGACATGATCACCATAAACTTATTATCATATACCTGAGTATAAATATATCCACGAATAAGTAAATATATTTTAACAATATTCAATGGTTAACTATTGAAGAGTTGAATCTGCTAACTCTTTGACTAACAGCTCTTTTACTTTCACTTTAAAAGAATAACGATTAGTAGGCATCCTGCCCTTAATCTTAGTGTTGGATAGCCCATTTAGGGTCAGCTGATGTAGAATACTTAGTAACTCACTTACTGCAGCTTTCTCAGCACAACTTTCTTGATCAATGCCATTGACCATTAGTTATAGGTCGTCAAACTTTTGACTGTCCAGTCAAAAGTCAATGATCACAATTTTATTCTTTTCCCCCCAAACGCTAGGGCTGTCGCGCTATTTAAAATTTAAATATTTATGTTCTACAACAGGTGCAGAATTTATGTGGGAAACGTTAGTGATTTGCATACCAACAGACAATACATGTTGGTTAGTATGTGTGTGTTGTACTCTGTAATTGGTGCGGACAAATTGTTCTTACTTTTATGGAAGATGAATGTATGAGTTTTTTATTGGAATTCTTGCGATTTGCGCACTTACGTTTTTATATTTAAGGTATAAAATGGCGGTTGTTATAAATTTAATGTACCTATTTGTAATTAACTTGTATTCAGTTTTTTTGCCTTTACTATTAAATTAACAAACGCGTTGTTGTTTTAGTAGAAGAAGAAAGAAGAAAAGAAAAAAAAACATATTTCATTTCAGAGTGTACTTCGAGTTTCTTGTCTGTTCTTCTCCATAGGATCTACGTTTTGGAACAGGCAACTAGCTTCACGACCGACTTATACTGACTGACTCCTCCTGACAATTCAAAAATACCTACTATGGGTTTACTTGAAATAAATAATTTTGATTTTTGATTTTTTTTTTGAAACACACGACAGCTTTTAATACAAAGTTTTATATCTTTAAAAACACTTTTTGACAAATGAATTCTGCTAACAGTTTAAATAAAACATATAATAAAAATAAGATACAAGTGGCAACACTGTACTGTATCCCTCACCAATAGAGGTCGATCCCATGGTGGAACAACTTGTAGCTTAAAAATGTCACCTCACCCTTTTTACCCCCGACGCAAAAACAACGGGGTGTTATAAGTTTGACGTCGATGTCTGTGTGTGGCATCGTAGCTCTCAAACGGATCGAACGATTTCGATGCCGTTTTTTTTTTCATTTGAAAGCCAGTTTCCTTGCGGTGGTTCTTAGCTATGTTTGGTTAATATCGGTAAAGCAGTGTTAGAGTATCAGCTCTTTTCCAAAATGATGTTATGCATTTTGTAATCGTTGAAGGGATTTTCGAGTCGGGTGTGTTCTAAATTTATAAAATTTATTAATTTTGTTACCTTTGGTTATAACTAACTAACCAACTAGGTAAATAACTATGTGAATACAAATCTTGGACACCGAATTTAACAAACTTCTAATTGTCGTAACGATTTGAAACTTTGCAAATAGATGTAATACCGATGATAATAGAAAAATAAGATTCCATCGAGCTGATCTGATGATGGAATTAAGAGATGGATAGTTTAACTCTTCAATGGCTACTAGTAAAACATTCGAGTTTGTGCTCATTTGGTTTGGTTTAACGAGTCGAATACATTCGACTTGGTGAAGAGGGTCTGTAAAGTGTATTTTTTAGAATTTTTTAAATTATAATAATATAAGTTTTAATACCATAAAGGTTTCAAACAAGCATAATGCCTTTCTGATAGAAATTGGCCACCATAGTCCATGGAAGTTATATAACAATTTCTAAAAGTAGTGGAGTATCTAATGATATCGTTTCGTATGTACTTATAACAACCACAACTCAACAAACAAACACATACTCTTAAGGATTGATAATGGACATTTAATATCATCATGTTGCAAGCATCCATACAGTATATCTTTTATTTGTTTTGCCACCTTAGTGCCAAAAAACCTACTACTAAAAATATATTCAACATTATTTTTGACTAACAGTCAATCTCAAACCCAAATTCCAAATTAATAGCACATTATTTATCAATAAATCACTTCTAAATATAACGTGTTTTGCCGCGCACGCGCCGGCATGTCAGGTTGCGCCGGCGCAGGTGGCCCAACGACCTTAGGGTACTCACCCCCTCGTACACTCCTTAAGGGTAGTCAACCCCTAGTATCTGTTTAGTTTTTTTCACAGTTTTTAACGGCCAATGTTTTGTTGAATAAGGTGGATTGGAAGATAAAGAAAGCTTATTTTAGGTTAATAGTGGCTAATTTAAATACAAAAATACGTTGTAATTCAACTATCTATGTGGTGTGGTAATGCAGAGGTCGCGTGTTCGATTTCCACTCAGTACAAATATTTGTATGAATGAATATATATTATATCTCCATAAGTCTAAATGTTTTTATGTATGTATTTGTAATTTATAAATTTTTAACCGACTTCAAAAAGGAGGAGGTTATCAATTATTCAACTGGGTATTGTTTTTTTTGTGTAGCTATGTTAGCGATATCTTTGCTGTTTGTGAGACGATTATAATAATAATATTTTTTTAATTGAATTAGAATGGTATTCAAGGTTGGTTCCATTTAAATTTGAACGAAATATTCTACCTCTAGGGGTGGAAAATTAAGGGATGAAGGGGAATGAAGGGAGGGATTAATTAATAATGATTTAGGCACATTGAAGTCTGACGGTGATACTTTTTTTAAAGTTAATTATTTAGAACCCATAGAACAACGTATACTCATACTTTGCTTCTATATAACTCTGTGGAATAATGACACATTAGAATTCTGATTTAGTCATATATTATAAGTATTTTTTAAACCCTTTAGCTAAACTAAACGTTTGTTTTAGGAGTTCACGTTGGGAGTGAACTTTGAACTCAGAACCACGTAATCGCAAGAACGACTTCTGCCTAACTACAAAAAATTCTTCTTTGCAATACCCGTCTCATCATTCATACAGTAGACAGTCAGTATATTTACTAAAAGCCGCCACAGATAATTAAATTTCCTTCGTCAGAGGAAAGATTAAACACATTTTTTATTCTACGCAAGCAATTATTCAATCATTAACAATAGTTTTTGCCCTATTGTCTTATAATCAAGCTAATAATTGAGGTTAATGAACCTGGTACGATCTTTACTTATACCTACAGATTTTTCCTCCAAAATGAATTGGTATCTAGTTAACTTAGTAGAAGTCGTATTCGTGGGAGAGCCATGCTTCGGCACGTATACGCCGGCTCGACCGGAGTGATACCACGGCTTCACGGAAAACCGGCAGGCTTTTCGCCGTGTGAGGGAGGTTACCGGAGGCCCTAACCCTTCCCTCTTCCCCCTCTCCCTCCCTCACTCCCTCTCCCCCTCTTCCCCCTTCTCCTACTCCCACCTTAAAGGCCGGCAACGCACTTGTGACTCTTGAGTTGCAAGTGCCCATGGGCGGCGGTAGTCACTTACCATCAGGTGACCCATCTGCTCGTTTCCCCCCAATATCATAAAAAAAAAGTAGTAATGAAGTTACTTCGTAGTAAGTATTGAGGTTTTTTTAGGTATTGACTTAATCTACAATAATAAATGGATTTTTAACACGCTAATATTAGCTCGACGTTTATATACCTATGTATATATATAGAATAATCAAAATCGGTTCATAAATAACGGAGGGGGCTGAACAGACATAAAAAAAAGAAATATGTATATATATATTGATATATATTGATGGCCGAATTGAGAACCTCCTTTTTTTCGTCGGTTAAAAGCGATACGTAGTTTAAAAAAGTAAATTATTTTAAATATAAAAAAGTGCAAAAAAAGAAAAGAGAAGAAAAAGAGGGGATGGGAGGTAGTTAAATGTTTTGACGTTATTTTTTTGCATTGATTGTATTTAAAAATGCACACGTTACAAAAACCGATGAAAATAACATCAGGATCAGTAGAATAAAAAAATAACCATGTTTTAGTTAGTTTTAGTTACTAGTTGTTAAAGGGTTTTTAGTTTTTTAACTTTAATTTAATGATACATTTTAGAGTGAGAATCATAATTTCTTTTGCTTATAATCGAATTTACATATGTAATGATAAAATACTAGAGTCTGTGTGATCCTTCAGAGCCAAGGTTCTAAGAAGAGGTAATAAAAAAATAAAACCTTTATCCTAATACTAATAATATATCGTAGTACACTTTCTAATAACAAAGCTAGAGGGAACAAAATTGATAATTATTTTACAAGAAATGCACTTTTTCCAATTACTAACTAAAATTTTGTAGTATGGAAAAACAACTTTGTCCTTCAAGTAAAATTTGTTTACGTCAAACATGTATTATGCGGTCCTCCAGAATTTTTTTAACTTGCACAACCAATCTCTGGAACAAATTGTCGCCTGAGGTATTTCCGGACCGATTCGACCTTTAAACCTTCAAGAAAAGAGCGTACTCCCATCTCAAAGGCCGGCAACGCACATGTGACTCTTGAGTTGCAGGTGTCCATGAGCAACGGTAGTCACTTACCATCAGGTGGCCCGTCTGCTCGTTTGCCCCCTATAATATGAAAAAAAAAATTGTCGAGATAAATTAATTTTATTATGACTTTAAAAAAATAAGTTAAAAATTGTTTTTAGTTAAACGGTTTTATTGTAAAGAAACAATAATTTTGCGGATAGTGCACTAAAAGCATAATATATATTATTTACTCAGATTACATTTCAGAATTATTTTTTGGCTTTTAGTTTATATCTGCATTATTACGTTTCTATACAATAAAATCGTATAACTTAAAAATATATTTTTGTTAAAGTTTATAATTTTTTATTTAGTTACTTATTGGGGAAGAGCGTTGTAAAAAGATAATGTACCTAATCCGAAATTTTGTAGTGGCGGCCATCTTGGATTTAAAATGACACTGAATACACATAATTGTATTGTCATGATAACAAAACGTGTGTACCGAATTGCACATCAATCGGTTAACAGGAAGAGATTAGAGGACTAGATTTTGACCCACAAGACACAAACTAGGCAAGCTACAAAAAACCGTTTAAAAGTTATTCCTACTAATATTATAAACGTGAAAGTTTGTGAGGATGCATGGATGTTTGTTGCTCTTTCGCGCAAAAGCCACTGAACCGATTGCGATGAAACTTTGTACGTACATAGCTGGAGACCTGGAGTAACACACAGGCTACTTTTTATCCCGATATTCCCACATATTCCCACAGCATCGGGACTTACGTGGGCGCAGCTAGTATTAAATAGCGCGGGAACTCCTCACCTTTCATGCGTCGGTTACAAAATGTTTATAATACGAAACGTCATTATACCACAGAATACATTAATAGTAGCAGTACTATACGTTAGGGGGAATGCCTTAAATGTCTTATTTCTAACCAACTGTGCGAATTAACGGGTTTTGTGTTATCTTATCGTGAGGATCGTGATAACGTGTAAGTTTATACGTTATTGGAGGTCAGCAGAATGTCAGGTTTTATATTCTGAGTACTACTACTTTATATTAAGTTGATAACCCCAGGTGGTCGAAATTCGACCATCATTCACGTTTTTTTTTTTCAATTACTTTCCATTAAAAAATAAACTGTCAATGTTAACCTTTCCTTATCATGACAGGTGAACATAACTAGACGCGTGTAGCGATTTTCTTGATGTGGCGATTTTCCTTAATGTTTAAATTTGTAACTTAATATTTAAAAATTGGATAATAAAATATCAGTCACCACGATATATTATTTGAAAAAATATATATTTACATATAATTTATTCGGACTGATACAAAACACGTATTGTAGGTTCAGAAACACTTGAATAAATATCGTGAAGTTGGTAACTTTTTTGAAAAACTAAAATGTTGACTAGCTAACTTCAGGGTGTCGGTTTTTTGTGACGGTGTGCGCGTGCATCGTGAAAATTTACTCTCATCATTTTTCCCTAACGCGCCAAAAGAAGTATAACTTCAAAAATATTAGGCCTTAATGGTTCTTTTTGCCTGTACCGTGAATCATACATTATGTAGGTACATAGTTTTGTGTGTTTCCAACAATAGTGACAAAGTTATCAAGAAAGGCTCGTCAAGGTTAATTGACATCAGACATTCAGTAACTATGTATTGTGATGCGGTTCTCTTTAGTTACGAGTAGTTCTTAGCTGGCAATATATATTTAAACAATATTTTTTCTGTGACTTCGTTGGCCTAAATAAAGAATTTTAACGAAATGACCTTTTGTCCCTCTCATAAGGACAATGTGTATGCAATTTTTGAAGTGAAAACTTTTTTAAGCACGTTTATGCACTTTTGCTATGGGGAAAAACCACTGAATAACCGTCACGCTAATAATACATATATATAGACCCACTAGAGGGCGCTAATCTAAACATTGAATTCTGTCAGCTCCTTATTAATTAATGTCACCAACCTGCTAATGCATCGTTTTAAGTTCATCATTTCGTTTAAGTTTTCACTTCTGTCGGCAGTCCCATGACTGCCGACAGAAGTGTTTTTAAAACCGATCATCATGAAACTTTGCATACATATTGAGTACCTAGTTAAAGAGTGAAAATGGAACAAACAAACAGCTGAACATACTCACACAGTCTGTGGGCTAACGCTGTGTAGACCGTTGAAGACATATCATCGCAACATCGACTGCCAACTTTTTTACTACAGCTTGTGCGGAGCGGTGTAGTCATTTGGGTAAATATCAACACGTATAAAAAAAAAGTTTTCGAGACGTAGGGATATTATTGTAGTAGGTTTTTTTTTATGGTATAGGGGGCAAACGAGCAGACGGGTCACCTAATGGTAAATGATTACCGCCGCCCATGGGCCCTGTAACTCAAGAGTCACAACTGCGTTGACGCCCTTTAAGGTGGGAATAGGGTAAGAGCGGGAAAACGGGAGAGTTGGATTAGAGAGGAGGAGAGGGGGGAAAAGGGAAGGACGGGAATAGGGGAGAGGGCAGGGTTAGGGCCTCCGGTAACCTCACTCACGCGGCGAAAAGCAATGCAAGCATTGTTTCACGGCCGGTTTTTTTGAGGCCGTGGTATCGAGCGGAGTTGAGCCGGCCCATACGTGCCGAAACATGGCTCTCCCACGTTAACGTATACAACTATCTTTTTAAATATAAATTCTTTTAAAATGCCTGCGTTTTTTCTCCGAACTACCTCAAACAAATCTTACATAACTTTTTCTGTCTTAAACAAAAGTAACCTACAAACTAACAATATAAGTGCTAGTTCACACGTCCGCTCCCACGAGTCAATGTCTAGGGCACCCGTGTGAACCCGCCTAACAATGACGTAACTTATGTCATGTACAGATAACGAAAGGAAAAATGCTTTTACTATGACCTTTTAATTACTTATATGACTACAAGCTCTTTAAGTTGCTTGCGCGGCTTACATTAAAGCTGATTGATCAGTACTTTTTCTCTGGGTAAAAGGTACTCTATGTCTTTTACTGTACCTCTTTCTGTACCTCTGTGTCTATGTGTGTTTTTTTTATGGTATAAGGGGCAAACGACTTAGACGGGTCACCTGATGGTAAATGACTACCGCCGTCCAGGGCACCTGCAACTCGAGAGCCACAAGTGCGTTGCCAGCCTTTAAGGTGGGAGTAGGGGAAGGGTGGAAGAGGGGAGAGGGGGAGAGAAGGAAGCGTTAGGGCCTCCGGTAACCTCACTCACTCGGCAAAAAGCAATGCAAGCATTGCTTCACTAACATATTAAAATTATAACACATCAAAAATAATGCCTAATTAATAAGTTACTAAAATATTAATTTATAAAATCAAACAAATCCAGGAAACACAATAATTGTACAATTTACATACCGACACGGGAATCGAACACGCCCCCATTAAAGTCAACCGTTTACACTCACGCGATGCAAGCGCATGGGGTGAATTTGACCATCGGTATTTGAGGGTTAACATGTAAATTTGATAAAATGCCATAATTTGTTCGAAAATTAATCGTTTATTAGTTAAAAGGAAATGGGTGCTATATGTTAAAGTCAAAATAGGGTTATTATATTATATTATTATATAATCAAAACAGATTTGATAGATAGAATAGAATAGATCAATCTTTATTGTACACCAAAGACATATTGCTTAAAATAAATACACAAAGTGGATATGTACAATAGGCTGCCTTGTCGCTAAGAGCGATCTCTTACAGGCCACCTTTCAATACGTACAATGGGCAGCCTTATTGCTAAGAGAGATCTCTTACAGGCAATCTTTGGATGTACAAAATAAATACACAAAGCGAATTTGTAAAAAGAGTGACCGTATCGCTAAGGATGATAGATCTCTTACAGGCAATCTTTGGATAGACGAAATCTATAATAGATAAAAGAATAATGGGTGGTTTATCTACATAATTCTGGCGTTGCGAGATTAAATCTAATTAAAAATAAACATTATTGGTAAAGAAATGTGTAGTCATGTATTAAGATTGAAATGGTTGCTGGGTGAATAGTAATCCCTTGAGTCTAATATACAATAGTATTGGGATTCAATAGATCTGCGAGAAAATACAACACAATTTTTTTTATATGTATAGATTAATTTCTTTATATAACAGTTTTTTACACGACTGCCCAAAAAAGAAGTGTAATAATTTCAGAGTTAATGTATGAACGTATGTTTGTATGTATGTGAGTTTCTTTATTAACCCCCGACGCTAAAAAGGGGTGTTAAAAGTTTGAAGTGTCTGTGTATCTGTATGTCTATCTGTGGCATTTAAGTGCGTTTTTTTTTTGTTTGAAATGTGACTTGACTGAGAGTGTTCTAAGATATAATTCAAGAAAATTTGTTCAGCCGTGCGAAGATCACCATCTCCTTTCTAATCGTTGAAGGTATTTTCAAGTCGGGGGTGGTTTTAAATTTTAAATTTATGATTATTTCATCATTTATTCTAAATGCCCTAGAAAATTTGGATGTATGGGGTAAGGTTAGAATCCTTAAATGATCCCGAGTGACACTGGCCATATTTTTTTTTTATTTCATATGTGTGCTGTACGGCGCGTAATTCAGTCTTTGGCAGGGCAATTTTTTTTTTTCAAATTAGTAACTTGTTTTTATCTTTTTCGTTTATTTTAACGTGCGCTTACGCAGGGGATGTATTTAATCTACCGTAAAATTGCTATTGTTTACAAAATAATTCTCCTTTCGTACAACAACCAAACGTTCTGCTTCAATGATAATTGGTAAGGCTTTAGCGAAATATCATAATTTGTTTATTTTATTTTTTAAAGTAAGTAAAACAGTGAGGGTTTATTTTCTAAACAAAATATACCTAAGTATTAAGAATTAGTAAATAAAAAAAATAAAAAAAGAATTTATTTCGGTGTTCATCTAATGAGACATAATGTTAACTGTTGGCATACAAGATAAGAAAAGTGACAATACAAGAAAAAAACATATTTGCTCTTATTGTATCTGTACCAAGGATTATGTTATGGAGAGATGTATCACATTTTAAAATATTAAACAATTTATCAGATAATTCACGAGCCTTTTTTTATTACAATATTATTTTCACTATGATATTTGATATAAGTCAGCCCCTGGATAAACACTTCAACATGCTTTCCTAAAGACGTAGGGCCTTGGATTACGTGTACGGTCACCCATCCAGGAATCAGCCTGTTAATCCATTGCTAAATCACACTCATCGCATAATATTCCATCACGGATCCGTCCCTACACTACGTTATAATATAAGCTCCATGAACATAATATGCGAGTCCTGCCGCACTTCAAATAGATTTTCATAAACTCTTTTGTTTAAACAAAGAAATCCAAAAATCATTTTGTGGATGACGATAACATCGTGTTCGTCCTTGAGTGATGTCGTGAATATACTGAACTTGTCCAAACGTGTTTATAGATAGGTGTGTTCCTAGTGTGTAGTGTGGCTATCAGTTGAAAAAAATACAGGACTCTCCCACAATAATACTTCAGCTACAACTGTTTGCCAAGAAGTTCTCGGAAACACTTTATTTACAATACAAAACAAAAATAAACGAAAATAAATATATGTATGGATTTAATGTGAAAACTTCGAAACCCAACGCGTTTTACCGTTGCAGGCAAAATAAATTGTTAAATACGTGCAAAAACGCAGTCTCTAGCCAAATATAAATCGTATAAAATGTATTTACCTTTTTTTAACCAACGGTCTCCAAGTAATTTACGTGACCAATCGCGAATTAATCACATCAATTTTTTTTTAAACAATTTTGACAAACAGTGCCTGTTACGAGTTACTGGTACCTATAAACTCTCACAACATTAGTGAAATCACTTGTGCGTCAATAAACCCTATCTCATCCCAAAAAGGGAGCGTTGGTGACCCTCCTCTAAAGCATGAAAAAAAACAATATAATCTTAATAATGCTGCTTAAATGTAGTCTAAATTTTGTCTATAGTAGAGAACACATTTTTGTATGTCATTAGCCGTCAAATTTTCATTTATTTTAGTTAAAAACTTGACCTGACTGCTCATAGCTTTAAAGTTGACCTTTGAGCAGTGAGGTCAAAATCCAAAGTTAAGTAAGATCCACTTTTCATTAATTAAGTGTTTGAACTATTCCAGTAGTACCCATAAATAATAGTCACCCTACTGTTAATTAAATATGCCTTTGTCTAACACTTGTGAACAATTATTTGGTGTTTTCAATGTCGTCTTTTTTGTAAATGCTATACGACGCCATGTTATCCGCCATGATGAATTTTCAACGTATTTTTATGAGTCATTTTATTTAAATAAATTTTGAATGTATAGAAATTTTTATTTCAAGTTTTGTGAATAACTGATATTCCTGAATTCTGAATGTTAACAGAAAATTAAAAAAGATAGTTTGATTTTTAATATCATTTTCCGGTATATAATCCCGAAGCATTAAGCAGAGGTACACCTAACTTCCAAGTCTGCTATTTTTTTTTAACTCACGTAATAGCTGCCGAGTCTATTGTTGTCTGGCAGACATCTTTAAAAACTCCAACTGTTACCTCTGAGAATTTGTAAACAACAAATAAAATGTCATAATTTGCTCGTCTTAGAAATCGAATCTAGGGCCTCAATGATCACACATAAAGAACAAGACACTGTTTTTTCTTTTATTAATCTGTCACGAATGGTTATTTTTCTTCTAAATATAAATACAAGTGTTTGAAAGACAAATTATGTATTTATTTTGTCATCCCAGGAATATAATGCTTCTGTTATTGTTGGACAACTTATATGACGCAGTGGCAGAGTTCCATTCCCGCTCAATGCAAATATTTGTTTGCACGAACATGTATTTACATTAACCTCTATATTTCTATGTATAATTGTATGCAAAATTTAGAAATATATAAGTATTAAATATATTAGCAATTTAGTTACCATAGTACAAGGTCTGCCTATATTCGGGTCAGACGGCCCTGAGATGTGTCAAGTTATTAAACAGTTCTAAGTATGTTTATCCGTGTACTAGAATCTATAGTACAAGCTATGCTTAGTGTGGGTCGAGATAGTGATGTGTTCTATGTTACAGAATACATTAAATGTCAATGATGTCGACAACTGCTTTATCACATCGCAGACAGATTTGTAACTCTTTGTTTTTTAACAAATAACATATTATTATTATATAGTTAGAGTGGGAAGGTGTGGACAGTTTCCCACACTCATCGTTAATTTTTTTATAGAAACAGTAGTCGTAAAACTTGAGGATACATTGTTTTTTTAGATTTTTTTTAAAAGTCCGTATGTTCTAGTTGATTTGTTTACACGTTGTGGGAATACAGCACATATCTAATGTAAATATTTTATGAAAGAAAAAAAAAATATTTATTTTGACAGAAAACAAGACACGATATTATGATAATGTAAGGTAATTTTTGCGGCTTGACTTTACTTCTAGGCTTCACTTTTCCTTTTTTTTTGCTTGAGCATATAGGGGGCAAACGAGCAGATGGGTCACCTGATGGTAAATGACTACCGGCGCCCATGGGCACCTGCAAGTCAACAGTCATAAGTGCGTTGCCGGCCTTAAAGGTTGGATTAGAGTAAAAGGGGCAGAGGGGAGGGGGAGAAGAAGGAAGGTGGCTCTCCCACGAACAATTTCCTTGTTAAATATTGTACTGCTGATGAAAGGTTTTAGTTTTACTGAAATATATAATTCAATAAATACAATATCATATTTAAACTGTGCACTTCACAGTATAACAAGCATAAATGATTTTTTTATACTCTCGACTCAAAAATCCTTTCAACGATTAGTAATGAACTGATGGTCTTCGAAATACTGAACGGATTTTCTTAAATTACAAGTGTACTCTCGATTAAGTCACCTTTAAAAAAAACTTAATCAGAATCAACGGACTGACTTATAATAGCCCTCCTCTTTACGTCGGGAGTTAAAAATATAAAAAAAAGCCAGTCGTAGAACTACACGTCAGAAGTAAAAACATAACTTCACAATGTATTTGCATGTACATACGCACACACACATCTGTATATATATAATTAGGTCTGTATCTGTCTGTAATCTGTACATATATTATATTAATTATTAATAAAAAGCAGGTAATAACATATCTAAATGTATACATAGGGTACACTGGAAGTTCTGCGCTCCTGGCCGCTCATAAATGTTTGAATTTCGAATGTTAAATTTTTTTAACTAAAAGAAACTTGGCTCCGTCTTACGAATTTTCGATCAGGTCACGTGTTCTAACGCGAGTTTAACATTTTTTACCCATCCCAAAAAGTGCACAACGCCGCTAACGAAGTTTTCACGAATCTTCTTAAGCTTCTTCTATTCAATTAGAAAAATTGTTAGTACCATCTAAGTACCTATCTAATTTGAAATTACACGGTGTGTCACAGTTCAACGATCACTATAAGGCTTATAGATAGGTTCAGATTAATAAAGTCCATTGGCTCGATAGAACGAAGGAATATAATATCACCTCGGGGATCTTCTCTCAGACAAACGTCTAGGTCACAATTCAAAGCACTAGGAACCATAGATAATTTAGAAGGCTTTTTGTATAATTTCCGAACGTGTCTCACGATGATATCCTTCACCGATTTTTTTGGGGTTTTTCAACGTTACAAATCAAAGTCTAAACAAATATTTCGGTTCAGCTATTATTGACGATCTTTGTAATGCGGTGGTTTAGCACTCGACTGCGCTGTCGGGGGTCGTTGGTTCGATTACCGCTCAGTCTAAACATCGATAGGTATACATGAATCATAAATAGGTTAGTGTTATTAATAGAAAATAATCTTTCTATGTTTCTTTCTATGTTTTGTTTTAGTTAGTTTTCGCGTTCGCGTTGTGTACACACGGAAAGACAAAGAACGAAACCTGTTAAAATATTAAGTACAATAGGAAGCAAGAGAAGAGGTCCTCGTGGCTAAGTGGTAACCGAATAGGTTAGCACATTACAAAGTTATGTAATACTAGCCAGCCAGTCTAGGATGGGTGACCATTCTTAACACATTGAGACCCCTCCATGCTGGGTGCCATACACACATCTGTGGCATTCGTTACAGGTAGTTAGAGCCGTAAAAAGTCCGACAACTTGGTCTAACTACAGAACTTCGATATCGCATAGTCCTTGGGTTGTGGAGGTCTGATGGCAGTCGTTTAGCGTAGTTAAACTGAAAGCCGACAACCACTTAGATGGGAAAAGGCGCAGAGGATGATGATGAAGAACGAGTTTCTGAAAAAAATCGCTTCTCGCTCTTTCCACTTTAGAAATTCATTGTGTTAAAAACTTAAAACTCAAATTGTATTTCATTGTTTATATTTTTATTCAACCTTACCAACTAAATATTTGCATGCTATTTAATGGCAAAATGTGTACTGTACTTATTGTTTTATCTACTCATCATCTTTTGTACTACATTTATGCAAATAAATTCATTATTATTATTATCTGCTTACTTAGGAGATACAGGCATCAGTAAATGTATGTGTGTACCTTACTTTAGTGTAAACCTTGAATAAATACGTCACATAACTACCTAGCTTGCTTCTTCACAGACATTAGAACTGATAAAGCCTGACAAAAACATGTGCTTCATTTGCATAAGTCATTTAAAGAATTAATGGAACCGAAAATAGTATTGTGCTTACGGATATCAAATGTACTTGACATTGAATGAAAACAAATAATAAAATGTACAAATAATAAAACATACAACATACTATAATGCGACGGGAATTAACGTGAACACGCTTGACTGGCCTGTTGGTCTAGTGGTTGGTGATACTGACTGCTGAGCCAGAGGTCCTGGGTTCGATTCCCACCCAGGACAAATAATTGTGTGATAAGCATGACCATTTGTTTTATGTCTGGGTTTAATTTATCAATAATATGTATTTAGAAATATATAAGTATGTTTATCAGTAGTCTGGTTACCATAGTACAGGCTCTGCCTAGATTTGTATCAGAGGGCCTGTTTGTGAGATGTGTCAAGATATTTAAAATAATTAAAAGGTACATAGTACATACCTTTGATTTGCCTTTTTTTTTTTTTTTTTTACGTGTGGAAACCCCCACGGGTCATCATCTCACCGGGGCTAACGGTAAGATGGTATGTCGGACTCGAACCGACTAAAACCACACGGTGTTCCGTCACGGGGTCCTGATGCCGGGGACTCAGGTGTACCCTAGGAAGGAAGTCCCTGTGAGCCCCGGCAGACTTGGCCGCCTGCTAGACAGCAGGCGACCCCGCAATTTGGTGAGGGGGGCCTTGCCCCCTCCGATTTAGAGAAGTGCGCGTGGAACACGTCGCGCCACCGTCTCGGGCCTGCTTCTGCTAGGGCGACGGGTAACCCATCCCGTCACCCCCAGGCAAGCGCTCATGGAGGCCGGAGATCGTCTCGCTCTCTCCGGCGCCTGGTGCGTCTTCTTCGGGACGGGAGAGTACTAGTTCTCTCCCGTTCCCTTTCCGCCGCCTCCTTGGTACTCATCACTTCCTCGCAAAAC
Source organism: Euplagia quadripunctaria (assembly GCA_963859945.1). Taxonomy (NCBI): domain Eukaryota; kingdom Metazoa; phylum Arthropoda; class Insecta; order Lepidoptera; family Erebidae; genus Euplagia; species Euplagia quadripunctaria. The sequence continues at coordinate 12,861,148 of OY982584.1, read as the reverse complement.
GAGGCGGCGGAATCCCATGCGCTCTCGTGCTGGACCATAGCCATCACCATGGTTTCCAGTGAGAGGCTGCCTACACTCAAGGCCATCGCGAGGTCAGCACGTTGCCGCGCCCACGCAGGGCACTCCACCAGTGTGTGGAGTGCGGTGTCCTCGCGACAGCCCATGCAATGGTGGCACACAGACGTTGGCTCCCGGCCTATCCGACACAGATACTTACCAAAGCAGCCGTGTCCGGTAAGCACCTGTGTCATCCTGTAGGAGAGTGCGCCATGTCGCCTCTCCAGCCAATCCTCCATGATGGGTCTTACCGCCACAATTGTGGCGTGCCCCGCGCTGGGTCGCTCAAGTCGTTCCTTCCATTCAGCCATGAGCACCTGATGGAGCTGGGACCGTTGTGCCTCAATAGGTCTCAGCTCCTGCTCTTGCGTCTCTCTGCGCCATTGATAAAGTGACGCAAGTGATTTAGCCTCCAGGTCCCATGGCGGTGTCCCGGCTAGGAGACTCCCCGCTTCGAATGAAACCGTGCGGTACGCTCTTATGACCCTGACGGCCATTACCCGTTGCGGGCGTCGCAAAATTGCGATATTGCTGGTCGTCAAGGTCTCTGCCCATATTGGGCACCCATAAAGGGCCATAGACCGCACGATTCCAACGTAAAGTCTCCTGCAGGAGGCGTCCGGGCCCCCCAAGTTAGGTAACAGCCGCGAAAGCGCGGCCGCCGTCCTCGTAAGCTTCGGGGCCAGACTCCGGAAGTGAGGTCCGAAGTTCCATCGGCTGTCGAGTACGAGGCCAAGATATTTCATCGAAGACTCGACGCCGATACGAACACCTCCCACAACAAGGCCGGATCCCCTAGGTGGTCCCTTGCGAGGCCCATGAAAACAGAGAGCCTCGGATTTGCTAAGAGCCACCTTCAGACCCAGCCGCCGAATTCTAGCAACGACTTGAGCGACCCCGGCCGTGGCCTTTATGGTCGCGTCGCGGTGCGTCTTGCCTCGCGCCGTCACGAGTGTGTCGTCGGCGTAGCATGTCACGACGACACCTCCCAGAAGCACACCGCGCAACGCCCAGTCGTAGCCGATGTTCCACAGGAGAGGGCCCAGTACCGAGCCCTGCGGAACACCGCACGACATTTCTCGCCGACCGTGTCCCGCCCGACTCGGGTAGATCACGGCTCTCTCTGACAGATACGCCCCGACAATGCGACGGAGGTAAAGAGGCACTCCGTGATAAACAAGTGCCTCTCTAATGCAACTCCAAGGCAAGGTGTTGAAAGCGTTGGCGATGTCGAGAGACACCGCCAACATCACCTCGCCCCGAGACACCGCTTCCTCCGCCAGGGACTTTACGCGCATGATCGCATCCACAGTGGAGCGCCCTTTGCGGAAACCGAACTGATTATCAGCCAGGTCCGGCCCCACTACCGAAAGGTGCTCGACGAGGCGTCCCGCGATGATTCGCTCAAAGAGCTTACCCACCTCGTCGAGCAACACAATGGGCCGGTAGGCGGACGGGGAATCCGCTGGGCGCCCCTCCTTTCGGATGAGGACCAGTTTCCCAGTCTTCCACATTTTCGGGAACTGGCCTCGTTCAATACATGCGCTAAAAAGTCCTCTTAGTCGGGGCTCGAGAGCCTGAAGGGCAAGGACCCACGCTCGGCCTGGAATGCCATCGGGTCCCGGGGCGGTGCTCTTGGTTTTAAGTCGTTGCACCGCTGCCCTTAATTCTACCTGAGTGACTTCGGGCACGCCGTCATCATCTTCAACGTTGGACGCTTGAGACGGAGCCATTGGCGGAGCCACGTGCTCCACCACCTGAGAGGGGAACAGGGAGCGTACAACTCCCTCAAGCAGCGCTGGTTGGAGACTCTGGGTCAATGGGGGGGCCCAAGGGCGTAGCTTACCCCTCACCAATAGATAGGGGCGACCCCACGGATCTCGTTCCAGAGTCTCGAGAAGCTCCTGGCGGGCATCTTTCTTAGCCCGCTTTATTGCTGCTTGAAGGGTCCTTTTGGCAACCCTGTAACCCAGAAGAAGCTCCGCCTCTCGGGCTACCGCATCGTCTGGGCGGCGATGCCTCCTGCGGAACCTGGTGTAGAGGCGGCGCGCAGCTACACACGCTCCTCGCAGCCGCTCTATCTCCGGCGTCCACCAGTACACCTGGCGCCTCGCAGATCTGGTCTGAACCCTAGGCATAGCCGCATCACAGATGTGCGTCATAGCCTCCCGGAACCACTCCGCCTCCACGTCGACATCGACAGGTCTGTCCGGTGTAGACACCCAGGCCTGTACGATAGAGGCTTCCAGGAGGATCTCCCGATTTAAACGCTTGAGCGCCCAACGCGGACCGGATGGAACCGTCGCGACCGGCGCATCAGAGGTCTGGGTAGAGACGTCGAACCGAATGTATCTGTGATCAGACAACGTCTCCACCTCCTCCATTACGCGCCAGCCTTGAACATGGCGCGCTAAAGCAGGGCTTGCGAACGAAATGTCCACGATCGAACTGCCCTGCTGACGCACGCATGTAGCGACGGAACCTCGGTTCAGGAGGGCTAGGCCTAATGACACGGCCCACTCCTCCAATGCCTCACCCCTCGCATTTGTGGCTGGGGAACCCCAGGCCGTTGACTTGGCGTTGAAGTCCCCCAGAACAAGAACAGGGTGAGGTCGACACCCTTCGACGACGACGGCTAGCTGAGTGAGCCAATCCTCGAACTCAGCCAAGACACGGTTCGGCGAGAAGTAAACGGCCACGACCGCAACCTCATCCACAGTAACCGCCACGCATCCTCGTCCCCTTGTGATGACCGCAAAGGGGGAGGAGCCAGCGGCGGTACCACGAACAATGGCCGCCAAGCCGTCAAGGTCCCCAGCCCAGGTGTCACCAGGAGGGACGAAGTACGGCTCGGCGACGACGGCAACGTTAATCAACCACTGCGCCATGCTCTGGAGCAGAAGATCCTGAGCATTCGCGCAGTGATTTAAGTTTCCCTGGAGGATACGGAGCTGCAGGTCCATTATAGGATATCCATATTTGCTACACCTCTCTGTGATCTAGCCTGCTCCTCGGAGGCACTCGCCATTGTTTCTTCAGGCCTAGGGGCAGATGGTTTGCTCCCCGGCTTCGGTCTTGATGAGGCGCAGGCTTTCGTACCTGCCCGGTGATCAGCCGGTTTGCCTTCCGCTGTGCATTTAAAGCAGCGTGGCGGGGCACTGCAGGAATCGGCTTTATGACCGTGCTGGCCACAGCGGAAGCATCTATCTCCCACGGTAACTTCCGCCGTGCATTTGACTCCGACATGCCCCACCGACAGGCACCGGAAGCACCTGGTTTGGCGAGGTTGCAGAAGTCGCACCTGCGCCTTGAGGAAATCTCCAATTAAGAGGCTGTGACCATCAGCTATCTTTTGGGCCGCCGCGACTGGGCAGCTGATGACTGCCGTCCCCATATTGCCGGCACCGAAGCGGATTACTCCAGCTTTAACTTGACCCGGGGGGCAGCCTCCGGCATTTGCTACAGCGGACACCATTTCATCCGCTGTTACAGAGTCATCCAGGCCCATGATGCGCACTTCTGCGCATTTTATAGGCCTGGACACGCTCACTTCAGCTGCATCCAGCGATTCCCTCAGCTTGGCTGCTAAGGCATCAGCTTTGGGGCCGCTGGTGGCGCCGGGGATCTCAAGGAGATGAGCCCCAGTACGGGTTGGTTTGCAACGAACCCCTTCGATATCTAGGACCTTGAGATTTACGGAGGCCTTAGCTTTTTTAAGGATCTCAGCGTACCCCACGCCCCTTTCCGTGGCTTTTGCCGTCAAAGTTAAGACAACGGCTGTAGAGCGTGGAGCAAGGAGTCTCTTGGGAGCCTTTGCCGTGGTAGTCTTCTTGGCGCCTTCCTTAACCGCCTTTTTGTTGTTCCTTCGGTTCTTTTTTTTCTTCGAGCCGGCTATCTCCCAGCCTCCATCTTTGGAGGGCTGCGCAGAATCTGCAGGCATAGCCGGGGCAGGCACGTCTATCATTCCCTTCTTGTTGCAGTTAGCGTTTGGGTTAGGAATAGCAGGGGACGCTTTAGGATTTCGTGGAGTAGCCGGTTTTACATTATGAGGGGTTTTAGGGCCCGTTCCGACAGCGCCAGCGTAAGTCACCGCTCTGGGTGGAGCTAAAGGTGGGCGATCTTTTATCATTTCAATGGCAGCGATACGCTTCATTATTCGCACCTCCATCTCCGCCATTAGCTTGGGAATAGTGGCATCTGGAACCACCTCCTCCCGCTGCAGTGGTGCCGCAATTTCACCAGTAGCGCTGCCACTGCGACGCTCTTTACGGATTTCTTCTCGAAGTGCGCGCATCTCTTCTTGAAGCTCCCTACTGCCTTTCTCGGATTCGGCCAGGCGTGTTTCAAGGCGGTCAATGTACTGGCGAAGCTTGGTCGTCTCATCCGAGGATGAACACTTAAGAAGCGCTTCCGTTGCTTCTTTGATTGAAGAGGCCGCCTCCATCAGAGCCTTCTGATAGGTACTTTTAAGACCTTTGGATGCACTAGCAACTTCCCCAATGCGCTTTAGCGCCTCGCTTATTTGCCCCCCCAGATCAGGAGTAGAACCATCTTCCACCGAGGGGGGGAGATTCCTAGTGATCAGAGATCCTCGGAGTCTCCCTCTTTGTATCTCCGTCTTTTTGGTGGAGATGTTCAGGAACAGGCTTTTAAGCCGTTGCTCCTCTTCTTCCGCTTGTGCTGCTTTTTCGGCAGCTCTAAGAGCTGCTGCTTCCTTTCGGGCCTTAGCGGCGCCGATGTATGCCCCAGTCGTAGGCGGTCGGCCTCTGCCACGTTGCGCTTTCGGTACTTTTGCAGGTAACGTGTCATCGGCATCGCTCGAAGAGGCAGTCTCTAAGCCTGAGCGACTCCTGCTCCGTCCAGTTTCGGAATTTTTGGAGCGTGGACGCTTCTCACCCCGCCAAAATTTTGATGAACCTGCTGCAGCGCAGCTCATCTCACTCTTTTCTGACTGGCAGTCAGACATCGCCATTTCTAAATGGTCCTTATCTGTTTCCGCGACCTTCGCGTTGCTGTCGGTGGTCGATTTACAGCTGACCAACGGGCTGTTTAGGCATTGGTTGCTCCCCCCAGAATACGACTGGGAGCTGCCGGAGCCAACTGGCTCCGGGAGGGATTCCCCAGACACAGAGTGCCTGGGACCCTCCTGGGTAGACATTACCGTATTTTCCTTTGCCATTTTTAAATTAGTTTTACGTCCTACGACGGGGACACCCTCGGGACTGAGTTCCCCTCAGCCATTCATCTCATAGCCGGGCGTCAGAGCGTGAGATTGGGGTTATTTTTTATAGAGGTTGTTCTTCCTCGCGGCCCCGAAGAGCCACCGGCCCTGTCAATTCAGAGTTACGGCTTGGCCGGACGGTGGTCTGTATCAGACCGACGTCCACCGCCTCGGAAAGAGTCCAATGACGGCAGACCCGTCCGCCCCGCGCTAGTAATTTTTTAAAGAGGTTTTCTTCCTCGCAGCTCCTAAGAGCTTCCGTGTCTTTCCACTACCGGATAGAGTTACGGTTGGGCCGAACGGTGGTCTATGTTAAACCTGCGTCTACCAACTCTGAGTGATGTCAGAGACGGCAAACCCGTCGCCCCATTTTTGTTTCTCCGAACATTGTCCTCTGCATATATCAGAGAACAGACAGAAAAACTAAGAGTGGCCTTCGAGGCTGGCCTCTCCTTGCCAGAATATTTGCCGTCGGCAATGGCGCCCTCTCCAATGGGAGAAAATAAAAGCGCCACTGCCGACGTTGCCCAGGGTGCACCACAGGGAGGTTTTCACGGCCAGCACCCCACCTTTGATTTGCCTGACGTTGCGACTACGTTGCACCATATTTATAATACCATGGAACGCGAATACAACATACTGATTTTAAAGACAAATGATTTTTCGGAATTCCTAAGAAAACTGTTTTTGTTAAAGACCGCGGATGGGGGAGTGATATGCGATAGATGAATAAAAAAAAAGTTGCCATACGTTGTCCTTCGGTCTCTTTTTAGCTTTGACAATTGCGCATCAACACAGCGCATCAACATACATATACACACGCCACGTACACGCCCTAGACAAGGATAGACCCCGTATAGCAGCGTTCTCTTTTCATCGATCTATCGCATCCACTTACACGTTATCCCCCCACTATCGCGGTCTATACTTATGTCTATGGTTTGAACTGAGCCCAAAAACTATTATTTTCGTATGGTAAACATCGCTAAGATACAAAACCATTAATCTCAATCCTATCACAAAATAGATAATACTGTCCATACGTTGAAACGATCTCCCTCGAATTCAAAATGGTTAACACAACTGTGACGTCATTCAATGATTCATTAGGTAAAACATAAGCAAATAAATAAGTTTGTACATGAGATAAGTATCGGCGGATACGTGTGAATAACTTGTGGGAAATAATGATACACACGGTATCAGAAGATATGTCTTAAGATTTACTTTTTCACATAAATCTTCACTTACTGACGGTTATTTTTTTAAATTTTACATTTAGCCTTTTCGTTTTAGTTATGTAGAAACTCTGTAGTAAGGTGGCAAATAAGTAAAATACTTACTTGGTTGTTAGTGGTTATTATCGGTGACTGTAAGCAGTCTTTAGGTGCGCCGGTAGAGCATTCGACATGCTATATCTGGAGTCATAGGTTCGATTCCCGCTCAATTTAAATATTTGTATACATGAATAGGGCTATCAGTCTTTGTGTTTCTAGGTATAATGTATATATTTACAAAACAATGTCTCTAGGTATGTTTATACACGTTCGAGAGCTATTAGTACAATATATGCTTAGTTTAGGTCTATATAGCGTTGTGTTATACAATATTATTGATCCTGACTTCTGAGCCAGAGATCGCGGGTTCGATTCCCACCCACGATAAATAATTGTGTGTGAGCACGATCATTTGTTCTGTGTCACGGTGTAATTTACCTAAAATATGTAATGTATTAAGATTTCTCTACTGTTCCGCCATTTATTTAGATGCCATCTAGCAGTCTAGTTACCATGGTACAGGTTCTGCCTAGTTTGAGATCAGACGGCCGTGTGAGGTGTCTCAAGTTATTATTATTAATAATTTCATTAACAAATGAAATCATCTATAAAATAAACCGGTTAAATATTAAATGCTGTCTTTAATTACTTATGTTGACATTAAAGTTAACAATTGTATTTCTGTTAATCATTTTTTTTTTTATGTTAATATAAACAGTTTGTGTGTTATGTGAATAAAATAGTCCTGAGAAAAAGCGCTATGTATATTCTGGGACGTATAACACGTCACTATGTAGATCCAAAACAAGGAGACTAAAACAAGGATAAACAGACTTATATACATTTTTTTTTTGTTAAGACATACATATTCTACTTAGAAACATTAACAAAACAAAAAATTTACAAAATAATGAAAATAAACATATTCATGCATACAAATATTTGCTCTGAATGGGAATCGAACCCGTAACGTCTAAATCATGCTTGTTTGCCATGCCTCGGCACGTATGGGTCGGCTCAACCGGAGTGATACCAAAGCCTTACAGGAAATCGGCAGTGAAGTAATGCTTGCATTGTTTTTTGAGTGAATGAGGTTACCGGAGGCCCTAACCTTTCCCTCTGGGTCTTCCCACTCTTCCCCTACTCCCACCTTAAAGGCCGGCAACGCACTTGTGACTCTTGAGTTACAGGTGCCCATGGTCATTTACCATCAGGTGAAAAAATCCTAATTTAAAAAAACTTTAAATAGAGACATTTCAAAGCCGCAATAATGTATTATAGTACAAGTCGAGTAACTATTTCATACTTTGTAATATTTTTTTGCTTTTGTAATAAAATACCTATTATTTATTTTACAAAATAATTTACGAATGCTAAGAATCGATTTTCAAATTATGCTCCTCCATATCCCGCGATATATCCTTAATACTTTATCTCGTGTGTAGTACTAAAGTATTGTATTGTCAAATTATTTCCCACAGCCTTGCGCGCGCGCATCGCCTTTTTGTGAACACACGGATAGACAGTGTTGTGTATATTCAAGTTTAAAAGAGGAATGGCAGGATACTAACCGTTGTACTTTGTTTAGTTTTATCAAAGATTTATGTTTTTTAAGTCGTAATATGAAATTATGTCTAACTTTTTTGGTGTAGGTTTGTCGATCTAAAGCTAATGGAATGCTTGCCTAAAAAACCTCCTTGCGGTACACCCTGGGCCGTTAGCCATAAATTCAGAAGCCAATGCAAATGCCAGGATAAGAAAGAAAAAAAACGAAAAAATCTAAGAACAATAACACAATAATTATAGTAATAATAACTTCACACATCTCACACACGGCCGTCTGATCCAAAACTAGGCAGAGCCTGTACTATGGTAACCAGACTGCTGATAAACATACTTATATATTTCTAAATACATACATATTATAGATAGATTACACCCAGATAGAGAAGAAATTATCGTGCTCATCACACAATTATTTGTCCTCGGTGGGAATCGAAGCCACGACCTCTGGCTTAGCAGTCAGGGTCACTAACCACTAGACCAACAGGCCAGGTAATAACAAACTTGCATTTAAAAATAATAAACGTGCTTGTAACTAGTGTACTTCAGTGCCTAACGAACCGGATCTGGGTCAGCATTTGCTGGAAATGTTAGGCACATGTCCAGAAAATGCTGAACAGCTGAAATTCGCGCAGGTTCTGCGGTACATGTGGATCTGGAGCCTGTGCCGCAGAACCTGCTCGGATTTTCAACCTGACCTTTTATACCCACGGATATCAATTAGCAGAAAAATAAACAAGTAGAAAATAAAACTTGTAACTCAGACCAGCAATTTATGGCAAAGGTGGAGAAGTTTTTGTATCTCAGACTGGCCTGACGGTTTGTCAGGGTTCACAGGGATTTCCTTTTAAGGGTACATCTGAGGCCCTGGCAATATAGACTGTGACGGAACACCGTGTGGTTTTAGTCGGTTCGAGTCCGACATACCACCCTACCGTTTAGCCGTTTAGCTCCGGTGGGGTGATGACCCGTGGAGGTTTCCACACGTAAAAAAAGACTAGCCTGGTGGTTAGGGTACTCATCAACGAAACCACCGGGTTAAGCAACTCGTCGCGTCATGGCTTTAGGTCGTGTCCCGGAAGGGAAGAAAGATTTACAATTGAACGGGTCGCCAAACATGTATCGCCGCGTTTAGTATACAGGCAAATATATATACATGTGTGTAAAATGTCGAACTTGGAAAGTTTTTCTTAATTCCCAACTATGGGAGTACAGGAAACATGAACAAAGCCTTGGTATGATATGATTCAGTAAATTCACACCGAAGTTAATAGTGGAAGCCCTCTGTAATTTAACGTAAACAATTTCAAGATCTTTTGTTATTTTTAGAGTTCAGTGCGTCAAAAAGATAAAATGATCACTTTTAGGATCACTTTGGTGTCTTCTATCCCTATTGAAACTAATATTTTGCGATTGTATTGTTGACTTTATGTACAACTAGCTGCGCCCCGCGGTTTTACCCGCGAAAGTCCCGATTCCATGGGAATATTGGGAAAAAAAATAGCCTATATATTAATCCAGGTCTCCAGCTATCTATATACCAAGTTTCATCGCAATCAATTCAGTGGTTTTTGCGTGAAAGAGTAACAAACATCCATCCATCCATCCAAACTTTCACATTTATAAAATTAGTGTGATAAAGTCAACCATCCAATCGCATATCGATGATGAATGGGAGATAAGTTTTTGAACTGCAAAGTTAAGTGTGTCTTTCTTAAAAAAAAGGTCGATTCCCGAGATGGACGTACTATCTACTTACAAGTTTCTTTGTTTACGGAACCCTCGGCGCGAGTCAGACTAGCATTTGTCTGTTTTTTTTTGTATTCAGCCCCGCATTGGCACTTAATTTAGGTTTAAAAATGGTAGAAAGTTATTTTGATCCAACCAAGTACCTACTACTTTTAAAGGTTGCACATAATAATATGTATTTATTTTTATACGTTTTTTTTTTCGTGTGGAAACCTCCACGGGTTATCACCTCACCGGAGCTAACGGTGAAGTGGTATGTCGGAATCGAACCAACTAAAACCACACGGTGTTCCGTCACAAGTGGGTCTATTGCACGGGACCCGGAAGACCCATTTTTATCTATACATGCATATCTTGACGATCTATATAGCGCAACAGTAGAGCATTCGACAGCAACATCAGAGATAGCAGGTTCGAATTTCGTACAGTGCAAATATTTCTATGCTCATGCTGGGCGTTTCTACATAATATATGTATAATATTATGATTAATAGGTATTTTTATTAAAAAAATATATATTTATGAAAGTTCCAATCATGACACTTGGTGAGTCCCAGAGAAATTTTAAGTTTCTATGAATCCACAAGGAATTTATACCCGGTTCACATTATTTCAGGCGCAATGAAACTAAAGATGTAATGGTACTGGAATAATGTGAACCGGGCATTAATCAGTATTTTGGAGAAGTTGGAAATAATAAGAAGAAGAAAAATAGCGGACTTGTCATACTTATTTGGCATTATGAGAGGAGCGATCGATTCCTCAGAACTGGTGAGCAAAATGACTTTAAATGTTCCGTCAGCACATCTTCGACGATTTAACTTGTTACATGTTCCCTCTGTAGATTCTAACTACAGACAAAACTCATACCTGATCAGAGCGAGTCGAATGTATAATGCGGCATGCCGGAGTGTTGATGTTGATATTGATATTATCTCCACTAGTGTCACGAAATTAAAAAAACAACTATGCAATGCTTTCTTCGACCAAGTAAGTATAAACAAATAAGTTACACATATAATTATATACCTATATCGACTTTTGATTATATTATCTATATTATCTTATCTGTGAAACCTTGTAATTGGCCTTCACCTGTTAGTATTATATTAAGTTTATTTCTAGCTGTAAGTTTTCCTAAAATTGTAAAATAAAATAAAATAAAATAAAATAAAATAAAATAAAATAAAATAAAATAAAATAAAATAAAATAAAATAAAATAAAATAAAATAAAATAAAATAAAATAAAATAAAATAAAATAAAATAAAATAAAATAAAATAAAATAAAATAAAATAAAATAAAATAAAATAAAATAAAATAAAATAAAATAAAATAACTTAAAACTTGACACACCACACATACAGCCGTCTGATCCCAAACTAGGCAGAGCCTGTACTATGGTAACCAGACTGCTGATAAACGTACTTATATATTTCTAAATACATGCATATCCCACTAATATTATAAATGTGAAAGTTATGATGGATGGATGGATGTTTGTTACTCTTTCACGCCAAAACTACTGAACCGACCCACTAATATTATAAATGTGAAAGTTTGGATGGATGGGTGGATGTTTGTTACTCTTTCACGCCAAAACTACTGAACCGATTGCGCTGAAACTTGGTATGTAGATAGCTGCAGACCTGGATTAACGCATAGGCTAATTTTTATCCCGATATTCCCACGGGATCGGGACTTACGCGGATGAAACCGTGGGGCACTGCCAGTTATAGATAAATTACACCCAGACACAGAACAAATGATCATGCTCATAATACAATTATTTGTCCAGGGTGGAAATCGTTCCCAATAGATAAATTATGTATATGCACAGGAATTAACGTGATCATGTAATAGATTTTCCATACCTTTGACTTGCTTTGAAATGTTCGGATGAAGAACCTATACTACCTATACTACTACCTGCCTTCCTATACTACCTACTACCTATGCTATCTACCTACTACATAAACTACCTCAAGGATTCGACAACGGAGGCCGTGTATCACTCAGCCAGTCAGCCTGTGACCAGGTTAATTCTATTTATTAGGTGATTGCGTTAATTCCTGTACGTAAACTGGGTGTATATGACAATGGAACACTTACTTAAATCACTGAAAGGGCATGATTATAGCATGCAGTTACAAAAATATTTTTTTGAAAAAAAATATCTGTTTACAAGTTATGGCCGTTCGAATTACCAGGTATTTTTGCCTCCGTTTCTCATAAAAGCAGTAGGAATGTGTAAAGTAAAAGATTCGACAGAATCGTACATTTTTTTTTATTTTAGAATTTGTCATTCCGTTACTAACTTCAATTTTTTTTTAAAGTTATAATTATGTATTTACGGGAATTAACGCGATCACGAAAAGTTATTACATACCTCTGAATTGCCTGACGTTTCGACCAGGTTGCACTGGCCGTGGTCACAAGCTGACTGAGTACGGTCACAGGTATTTTTTAAGTTAGTTTTTATGGATTTTTTAAATAACTGAGTGTTAGCTTAAAAATATCAACCTAACCTAAGTAAAGAACAGTTCCCTACAAAACGTAGTGGTTGAATGTAGCTAAGCTAACATTACAATTTAAGCAAATGCAGCTGAAAACATTAGTGTAGAACAAAGCCTCTAGCGCGGCTGCAATGAGAAACGATCTGCCGGGAATGGCACCCAGGAACCAGGTATATATAGATCTGGTATATTTGCAAAACTGCTATTGAGAGTATGTAATATATCATCAAATTAATATTATATCTACTATTATTATCGGCCGAAGGTAGGGAAAAAACTATTTCCATTTTTTTAAGTTATACTTCTTTTGGCACGTTAGGGAAAAATGTTGAGAGTAATTTTATTTTTTACGATGCGCGCGCATACCGTCACAAAAAAACCGACACCCTGAAGTTAGCTACTCAACATTTTAGTTTTTCAAAAAAAGTTACCAACGTCACGATAGTGATAAAAATGGTTCTTACATATTACTTTGAGTACGTTTGTAGAATTTGAGGTTAGTTGACGGTATGTATTATTTATGATAATTTACTGTGATTATAAGTGATCAAAATGGTTTTTACATATTACTTTGAGTACGTTTGTAGAATTTGAGGTTAGTTGAAGGTATGTATTATTTATTATGATATTTAAATAAACTTTATAACTTCTAACGTGCGTACATAAGTACACACACACTTTTTTTTTAGATTGTAAATAAATAGCCCAAAGAGCTGACCATTTTTAGGTTTTAAAATCCTATTCTACATTGAACATGACTACGTTTTTCTGTAATACATTGCATTAACGTGTTACAAAAGCATGTAATTACACGACTGCCCAATAAAGGAGCGTAATGTTTTCAGGGTTCAAATGTGTACGTATGTATGAATGTTAGATTCCTTTATCCCACTAATATTATAAATGTGAAAGTTTGGATGGATGGATGGAGGATAGATGGATGTTTGTTACTCTTTCGGGCAAAAACCACTGAACCGATTGCGATGAAACTTGGTATGTAGATGGCTGGAGACCTGGATTAACGCCTAGGCTATTTTTAATCCCGATATTCCCACAGGATCTGAACTTACGCGGATAAAACCGCGGGGCGCTGCTAGTTCTACTATAACTTCAAAATTCCTGAACAGATTTGGATGTATGAGGTATCGCTAGAATCCTTCAATCATCCCGAGTGGCATTCACCATTTTTTTTTAAATTCTCTATTGCGGCTGTTTGACGCGTATTTCGATTTTTGGCAGGGCAGTTATTTTTTTTTATTAGTCACTTGTTTTATTTTAAGATCACAGCCTAAAAACGCTTCACTTTTTTTTTAATCGTACAGAATTGACTTGCATGTCTGCTAGGTATATAAACTCTCTTTCTCGATACCCATTTCATGAGGATCTGCTCCTTCTACTGTTCTCGAAAGAAGTTGATAACTGTCAATTTTCAGATACCACATCCAATTTTGTACAATTCTCACATCTATGTAGAACACGAAACAATGGCTTACCGGGGCACGAACCCGGTTGTTTTAAATAATACATAGATACACATTTTATTTGCAAAACGGAAGCCGCCGTGATTTATCTGCGTACGCGCAGCTCAGTTAATCGGTGTAGCAATGTAGTATGTTAAAGCTATGGAGTTTGAATTAATTTTATGAAATTGCTACCGAGTAATATTTATCTGTTTCTATGCATGGCTTGGTAATAAAACTAGTTGACCCGCGCATATAAATACCCCCCGTTTTTGCAACATTCTTCATTGATGCTCCACTCCTATTGGTCGTAGCGTAATGTTATATAGCCTATAGCCTTCTTCAATAAATGGACTATCCAACACTAAAAGAATTTTTTAATTCGAAAAAGGAGTTCCTGAGATTAGCGCGTTCAATCAAACAAACAAACTCTTCAGTTTTATAATATTAGTATAGATTAATGACAATACCAGAAGCAATACCAGTCCCACTAAAAGCTCCAATACCAGTCCCAATCCCAATATTACTTACGCCTTAGATCCTTATTGCCAGCAATAAAAAAACAATAGATAATAGTGCTTTCAACTGCGTTTATGGAGCTTTAAACTAGTCGCGAGTTTCAATTTGAGAGATCTACTAATCCCTACCTTCTGATAGATAAAAATGACAACCGATTTATTTCATTAAGAATATTTGCATTAAGAATAAATTTGGATAAAACTTTTTGGGATGGGTAAAAAATGTTAAACTCGCATCAGGACACGTGACCTGATCGAAAATTCGTAAGGCGGAGCCGAGTTTCTTATATTTAAAAAAATATAACATTCGAAATTCAAACATTTATGAGCGGCCAGGAGCGCAGAACTTCCAGTGTACCCTATGTATACATTTAGATATGTTATTACCTACTTTTTAATTTTAACCTAATTATATATATACAGATGTGTGTGTGTATGTATATGCAAATACATTGTGAAGTTATGTTTTCACTTCTCACGTGCATTCCTACGACTAACTTGTTTTTTTATTGAAATCTGCTTACAAACGGCGAAGTGTTGTTTTTATATACAATACTTAAAAGATACTTCAAATAAAATGGTCAGTAAACAAGCATACGTTAACATTATTTTGTTTTTTTTTACAGGTACAATGATGTTAAAACGCCAGAAAATTCGCAAGAAAATCCGATAAGACTGACCAAGATCAACAGGACCATGTCACAAAAAGTGACGAACAAGCAGTTCAACTACAACAATACTCTGAAACAATTCTCGTAAAAACTCCTAATCTAGATTTTAGTAACAAAATTTAGTGCCAATTGTTATAAAAAAAACTATAATTACATGACAGAAGCCACATCGAAAGCAACGACAAAAAGTGCCACATTGTCTACTGCCAAACTCGGATATTCAAAAATAAAATCTATTTCATAAACAAAAATTAAATTTGGGAAACAAAAAGGTTTTATTCTGTGTAAAAACTTCGAACGTGAACTGAAAGTGCTTTTATGATTTAAAAAAATTAAAATTGGAACCGAAAAGAGACAATATATTTTGAGTTTATTCATATTAGGAACTTCTTAGTGAACCGGATAATAATTTTTCTAAGTTAATTGGACAGTGATATTTATTCAAAATTGTGTATTCAAATTTGGAACTGTTGGGTGGGGATGCGTTAAGGATGGATCTCCACGCGCCGCAGTTGGTTGTTCACTCATACGAGCCTCATGCTCCATTGCTGGAGGTTGAGGGCTTAGATCCTCACAGTCCACAGCAGAAGGTACTGATCCATGCACCAACGTTGCAGAGCCAGGAGTTGATAAGTAATGACCATCGGAATGGAGGTGAGTTGATGATTAATATTTTAAAATAAGAATAAATTACAATTTGCTTTACATCATCGAAGTTAACTTTTAAACTATTTCTGTTAGATACCCTTATTTAGTTCTAGAAGAGAATATTTTGAACTCACAAGTTTTTTCGCAACATAATATCTATCGTTTTTTTTTCTGAAAAGATAATGGGTACTTTTAATGTTGGTTAAATATGGTCATAATAAATGAAACCCGAATAGATGCTTACAATATTAGTAAAAACAATCCTTAAAATCAGTGTTCATATTTTGAAAAAAAAATACGTATCGTAAATCCTTGTGTACCTGTAAAAGGAAGTAGATACGGTCTTGATTGCTGTATTTTGCTAATATGCTATAAAACTGTAAATTACCTTTTAATTATTAAAGAAGAAAAAACATGTTTTCCCATATTTGTATATTATATAATTATTATTTTTGTGTTTTAATACCTTATCAAATAATGTACATAAATCTACAGAATTATTTGCATTTACAAAAATCTCTTCAATCTATGTGATCAGCTATTTGTATCAGTAAATTCACCGTGCAATTTTAATTCTCAAAAGACCTGTAGTCATAAAAAAATGTCACTCCAAAATTTAATGATGTCGAGAGCAGATGTGTCTAATCTGACGTAGAGTATGACTTCACAGATGAGCAGTACCACGCGCACAGCAGCAACCAGTCCGGAGACGGTGAGTACTCAGTTTATTAATACAATTACTTGTTTAGAAATTCATGAATTCATCCATGGACGCGTAGCTGTGGACCTAAGTTAGCCTGTGTACTTTTAAATACCCTAAACTTAGTTTGTCAATGGTTGTCTGAAAAAGATTGCTGTGAGACATAAAGGCCCATTCACACATATCAGTGAAGCCACAGTTCCGGCACAGTACTGGCACAGTATTTGTGAATCGGCTTTTTAACTGCCAATTGTAAATTAATGTTTATAACATAGGTGTGTTACATTTTTCTATTGGCTATATGACTGGCCTATTGGTCTGGTGGTTAGTGATCCTGACTGCTGAGCCAGAGGTCTTGGATTCCCATCCTGGACAAATAATTATGTGATGAGCACGATAATTTGTTCTGTGTCTGGGTGTAATTTATTTATAGTATGTATGTGTTTAGTAATATATAAGTATGTTTATCAGCAGTCTGGTTACCATAGTACAGGCTCTGCCTAGTTTGGGATCAGACAGCCTTGTGTGAGTTGTCCCAAGTTATTATTATTAGTATATTATTATTGCAGTCAGGTGTAGGTCATCAGTCCATCTGGCTAAGTGGCATCCCACCTTCTGTTTAACCAGTCGCGGTCTCTACTCTAGGACCCGTTTGCTCCCATAAATAAATGTATAAAATTAAAAGACAAATAAATAAATATTCAATATCATCATCCTTTTGCCATGTACTTTTGCTTACCGTAAAACCTTTTTTCCTCCAATCCCCTGATAATCACATGGCGCCTACTTCTGTTTCTAATCTAACTATTATATGCAAATAAACATCTTTCAATTCATTTCATTTCATAACTATTTCCTTCGGTTTTCTTCTAATGCCTTTGATTATATTTATTTTAAAAAGGCTCCGTACAGCATTACTTTCAGCCTGTTTGATTGACATATCCGTACAGTGATAGAATTTTATTTCTTAACTCTTTGGTCTCTGGCAAAAGTTTTAGACTTCTTTAAACGATTTCGTTATTATGTGCTGTCTTATCAAATTATTTTTAATTTCTTTATCCTACATATCATCTCTTTCAAAAACTACTTTCGAACACATTCTAAACCTAGCTACTAGCTTGAATGACATACTTCAAAACTTATTACTTTTATCTGTTTAAATATTCTCATTGTCAAGGACAAATATAAAATTCAATAAATTAAAAAATCTTCTCAAATGATTCTACAGTGCGTGTCGAAAACTGTTACATGTCGCAGAATTAGCGTCATTGATTATTTCGTCATTGAAAAACGGCTTGCGCAAATATGGCATGTAGGCATGACTCATTAAAATACATTGTGAATAAAAAGTTATTGACCCCTTCTATTAAATACCATTGAAGTCTGCTGTCCACAAGGCTAAACTACAAATTAATCTAACGTATATTCTATTTGTGCATAGATATGTATGACACTGATCAGTTAGTACTCATCGCGTTTAATGGTCTAGGCATCGTCTCTTTTTAAGTCTCAGACTTCTGTGTTTTTTGCCGATCCTTTCCGCATTATTTTTCGGATTCCCTTCGATCCGGTTTTTTCTCAAGTTTTCTGCAGTATAAAAAGGATTTTTTATATTTTTATCATTATTATCTCCTGCCAACCACAGAATGGCTGCTATGCTGCTGGCTGATTAGCTCTGCCTAGATTTCTTCACTTCTACAACGAAAGATCTTACGACACTTTGATTCAATTTATTTCTAACTGAATAAGTTCTGGATTCCAGTTAACTTGGCTTATTATTCTTCATTATGAATTACAAATTCTATATTTACATATTATACAAAGGATAATAATTCGGAATCAACGGATTTATTAACACTACGCAGTCACACTGCCCCATGACGTGAGTAAGTTAAATCAAAGTAAAAAATATTCGTATTAGGAAAAAAAATATGCTTTTTCAAAATAATATTTAATAAATTTGTATTAGTATAAACGGCTTAAGTGTCTACCAAAGACCAGTTAGTTTGTAGTTCATTTGGCGTATTAGTGTATGGGACCTCTTGCTGTATGGAGCATCACTGCTGTTAGTGCTTCTAACCAACAAAATTTTTACACCATATTCCTGCGTGGAGTCGTTCTCACCTGGTGCTTTTTCCTTTCTTGCTCCAGGAGCGAAGAAATTTAACAAGGTTCAGAACGCTTAGGTAATTTATCTTTCTACTATCGTCATAACATCTCCTTAGATAAATTTTTTAGTTTTATTTAGTATATTATTTCGATCTATGGCATTGAAAATCTCACAATAAGCTTTCTAATTGCTTTTATCCGTCACATAACTTGGTTCTCCCCTGTCTGTAGAATACTAGTTTCTTTAATGTTTTATCTTTTTTACTTTTTTTTTCTTTTTTTCCCTCTGGTCTCTCAGTCATTATGACGGTAAATTCTATACAAACGTTACTGATTTCACTAACATTTCTCTTCCTTGTCAACAACTAGTAAATAATCAATTCGTTACAATATTTAGAATTATTTTTGTAAGTTTATTGTCCAAGTTCTAGACAAAAACTAGTGAACTGACCCCCCATTGAGTTTGTTTAAAATATAAATGGATACGGTTCCGTTTTGAATGAATTTTTATAAATAAACTAATTAAACTTTTTGGAGAGAAAAAAAATGTTAGCGTTATAAAGTATGTAGGGGTGACATTTTATTTTGATGACGCAACATTCTCTCTATTAGACTAATATTTAAAATCGGGCTTGTAGGTTTCAATACTTCCATCGCTGCTATTGAAAATAACCTACTTCAATAGTTTATTAGTAGAATCAGTATCTAGTAGTAAGTATATCGATAACTTATCATCTTTAAGAATATTCATTTACACGTCCAAAATCTTATGATCCAATTGATTTAGCGACATTATTTCGAATTATATTTTCTGAAGTAATATTATTAAACAGATAATTTATCTCTCAAAATAATTTTGATTCAAATATTGCAATAATTACTGTTTAGAATTAAGTGGAATTCAGCCTTGTTAAAATTGAGCATCTGAGCAATTAAAAACTCCAGATCTAGAATCTTGAGATTCGTCAGAAATATAACTAAGTACACATTACCAAAATCCAAGTCAGTCGATAATTCGGTCGATATTTGATGCAGTGTCATCTTAAAAACTCCCGGAGCACCTGCAAAATTGTATATAACACAAGTTCGAAAACCTACAAATATTAGAAAACATATTTTATACAAAATTATAGTATGTTGACTTAACGTTATAGTTTTGAATAATTGTATATCATCATGTAACTTATTATTGCGATGTGATGTAATGAGCTAACGAATATTTGCCGGACAGCGTTCTCGTAATTCAACCGAACATAGCCCACGTTTGAACTAACAAAGTCTATAGAAAAAAAAACATATTTGACTTTCCAATTGATACTTTAGAAGCTATTAAATGACATGAATAATTTAACAATGTGCAGTGGTCTATCTACAGTTTGATAATTGAGTGAGAAAAAGAATTAGCAGAACGAAAAGTAGTCGTACGTATTTATGATAACACTGCTTCTACCGCATAAGAAGAAAAAGCAAGAGATTGAAAGCATGCAGATAAGAAAGTGTAGCGATGGCTACACAAACGGAATAAATATTCAAGAAAAACATCTGAATGTATAAAATCGATACTTCTCAAAAAAAAAAGAATTGAGGAATTGAACGATACTTTTAAATTCAAATGATTTAAAAGACGACGTTCATGCCGTATTAAAGTATATTGAAGATACTCGAACTAAATAGTGGAAACTGAATCCAAAACTAATCTAACAATTCTACACAGTGTAACTTATAGTTATTTGGCATATTTGCCACCGGTTCAAATCTTGCTTGACTGCTATTTGATACTCTGTTACTAAGCGAATCTTTGTAGCTTGATAATGACAAATGGAATTGAATTGGATGAATAAAATAAAATGATAGATAGTACTGGCGAGACGAGAATACTCAAATGTACAACCATTTTTTTTTTCAATTGTAAAATAATGTGATAAGACGTGCAAGGGATTGGTATTATTATAATAAGTATTCGCGGGAAGAGAAACTTAATGTAACCATTTTTAAGTTTGAAATGATTAATTGGACTTGGAATGTAGAAATAAGGTGGACAAAGGTGAATGTTTCTTTGACAAGGCTCTGATATTTGAGTATTGACTGGCCTGTTGGTCTAGTGGTTAGTGACCCTGACTGCTAAGCCAGAGGTCGTAGGTTCGATTCCCACCCAGGACAAATAATTGTGTGATGAGCACGATAATTTGTTCTGTGTCTGGGTGTAATTTATCTATAATATGTATGTATTTAGAAATATATAAGTATGTTTATCAGCAGTCTGGTTACCATAGTACAGGCTCTGCCTAGTTTTGGATCAGACGGCTGTGTGTGAGATGTGTGGAGTTATTATTATATATTATAATATTGTTAACTTCAAATCAAAGTCATCGGGTTATATTTTTACACAGAGTGTTACAGAAAGGTGTGGTCATAATTTTAGGGTCATATAGAAGACAACATGAATGATTTTTAATACAGAAAACTTTTTTGAAACAGAAAAATTAAACTTGGAAATTTACCGATAAAACTAATATTTCGTATGAGAGAGGGCTGACATGAATGAAACTATAGGTATTTAATACCAAGGATGTTGATGGAATGTCCATATTTTTTATGGAAATGTCTGCATAAAAAATTTTTATTGACATGAAAATTAATGACGTGTTGTTCAGAAACGTGAACCTACATTAGGAAAAGATTTTTTTTATCAATTTTTTTCAAGCTATGTCATCTATTTGTATCTATTTGCACGTCCCATTTTATAGAATATGCTGTGAACTATATTTATTTATAAATATAGATGTTTACACCTGTAATACCATATTCGAGCAAATAAATCATTTCATTTCATTTCATATTTGTAGGCTACTCACAATTTTTCAAAAGAACAATCCATTGTCATGCCGCTAATAAAAAACTTAGATTCCAAAAATTTAATTCCGTACAATATCTTAAATGCATTCAAGTAACCACAACTTTGCTTGATAAAAAAAAATCTCCATGTCAATCTTAATCTTTAAAGAATATCAGTATATCATCAATATATTTTTTATCATCGGCTCCTCATCCAAAAGTTTTAGATAGTAAACTTCAACATTCCAGTAGCTGAGTCAAACTATCTCATTCATAGAACATTTCTTTGCAAGTTGTCTGGTCACATCGGTGTGGCGTGAATGGGCCGCTTTTTGTTACCAGAGCACTTGACTAAATCACTGTGAAATTAGTTGGGCCGGACGGCGTGTACAAGAAGGGATTGGTGCCAGTAATAGCGGGCAGGTTCAAGCTGATAATATAATTGTTATGGGTGCTTTGTTTGCAGACACTATGAATTTTGCCAATTGTTTGTTGCTACTATTTTTAACCACAAATAAAGCATTCATCGATAAAAGTGGTATTTTATTGTAATGTACATTTTACTTTAAAAGAAAACACAGTGTACGGTAGAAGCGAGCGACAATGTAGTGAAGAAACAAAAACATCATCAAATCGATTTCAAATACTTCCAGAAAGTTGCATTTCGCTAAATATAAGTAAATATATTTTTGATTATTTCTTTTGACATATTTTTTAGCCATAGTTTTTTAACAACTTACTTAGCATTTATAAAATTTGGCATATCTTTAATCTTGATCAGAATGTTATAAAAATCAAATTCGACATAAGAATTTTGACATTTTATTCAAAGCCAAAATATGGCAGAAATGATTTTCTGACTTTTTTGTTAATAATTATAAGACCTAAAATAAACATCCAAAAAGATTTAAGATCTTGATATTTTACTCCAACTTTTCTAGCCCTGAATCAAACTAATCGCTTCGCTTATAGACCCGCTCAACTCAAACAGAACTCTTACCCCGCCTCACTTGATATCAATACTCCCACACACAGTGATAGCACTATACGTACACGAAGTTATAAGTGTGTGTGTCATTGAAAAAGCGTTCTCAATCTTTAACACTTTTTCCACGACGAGAAGGCTTTGTTTATTTATTTATAACATGTCTGAGTTCGAAAGACTCTTAACTTTCATTGCGTTTAAGTCTTCTTTCTTCTTCTACCAAGGCCTGATGCTCTTCTATATACATATCTATATTATGTATGTATTTAGAAATAAATAAGTATGTTTATCAGCAGTCCGGTTACCGTAGTACAGGCTCTGCCTAGTTTGGGATCATACGGCCGTGTAGAGTACAAGGTGTGCTTAGCTTGTATTCTAGGCTCTGAAACACGGATAAACATCTGTATCATCATTATTGTCGCCTATTTTTTTCTTTTTTTATGGGGGCAAACAAGCAGACGGGTCACCTGATGGTAAGTGACTACCTCCGCCCATGGGCACCTGCAACTTAAGAGTCACAAATGCGTTGCCAGCCTTCAAGGTGGAAGTAGGGGAAGGAGGGTGGAGAGGGAAAGGTTAAGGCATCAAGTAACCTATTATAGATAAGTTACACCCAGACACAGAACAAATGATCGGGGTCATAACAAAATTATTAGTTCTGGGTCCATTAGACCAACAGCCCCGTCAAAAGTCAGTTATGAGATATAAGTAATTTATACTTACAGTAGGTAATCCTGTCTTGTTAGTTTTAATAAATAAAATTAGCGGCAAAGAAATAGAACATACATATTTGATATTTAATACCAAGGAATAGGTTTGACTTCGGTCACTGTCGTATTGTGGTCATAAAACAAAGACTACAATATCTTTTTGGTTACCCGACGTTTCGATCGAATTGCACCGATCGTGGTCACGGGTCCGGTGTGGTTAATTAGTATCAAAGTCGTGAAAGTATAAAAACATTTTTTCATTAAAATTCCGTCCATAAATTAACACGCTCTATGTAAATACTATCTGCGCCCCGCGGTTTCACCCGCGTAAGTCCCGATCCCGTCTAAATATCGGGATAAAAAGTAGCCCATGTGTTAATTCAGGTCTCCAACTATCTACATACCAAGTTTCATCGCAATTAGTTCAGTAGTTTTTGCGTGAAAGAGCAACAAAGATCCATACATCCTCACAAACTTTCACGTTCATAATATTAGTAGAATGTATGATATCTTTCAATGTTATTTTGAGTAACTTAAAGGCCTCTGATAAACTTCAAAATTTGCAAATGTGTCAAGGGCCGATGACCGTACAATAATATTATAACAAAGATCTTTATAATAAAAAATAGTAGGCAGTCATGGGACTGTCGACAGAAGTGAAAACTTAAAAAGACGTGTCGCGTCAACGAAATTTTGAATAAAGGTTTTCGCTATTGAGCACAATAGACATTATAAATTTTCACCTTAATTACAATTACGTTTTTGTTTATTTTAACATATGAACTCCGCACACAATAAGTACTTTATTGAACTAATTATATTTTGAAAGATTAATTAATAATGAGCTGACAAAACTCAATGTTTAGATTAGCACTTCTAGTGGATCTATATATGTATTATTAGCGTGACGGTCACGAGTTCAGTGCTTTCCCCATAGTAAAAGTGCACAACGTGTCTAAAGAAAAAACTTCAAAAATTACTGTTTCAAAATCTAAAAACATGCTTTAATAAGTAAACTATGTTTTTTGAAACTAATTTTTTATCAAATTGATATTAAAAATCGAATACTCAAACGTGAATCTAAAATGTCTAACACGGTACCACACAGCATTGATCTTTTTAAATATAAAAGTGACCTGTGCTCATCGAAAGGGAAACTTGTCCGTCACCACAATAGCACACAAAAACTAACAAAAAATGACCAGATGTTGCAGTGAACGGTGAGTCGGTGAGCGAGCCTACGCTATTTGTGAACAGTGATTTTGTATAAGTGCATTGATAGATGTATAGATAGATATGATTCAGTTTATCCCACTAATATTATAAATGTGAACGTTTGGAGGAATGCATAGATGAATGGATAGTTTTTTTTTTTTTTAAAGACGCCTCCCGCATTAGGAATTACTCCTGTGTCGCGGGGAACTTTACAAACATACAAATAACGGATACAAAGAATACCCAGACTCGGGTGGGAATCGAATCCACGACCTATGGCATAGCAGTCAGGGTCACAAACCACTAGGCCAATAGGCCAGTCCAATGATGGGATGATGGATATTTGTTACTCTTTCACGCAAAAACCACTGAACCGATTGCGATGAAACTTGGTATGTAGATAGCCGGAGA
Source organism: Euplagia quadripunctaria (assembly GCA_963859945.1). Classification (NCBI taxonomy): domain Eukaryota; kingdom Metazoa; phylum Arthropoda; class Insecta; order Lepidoptera; family Erebidae; genus Euplagia; species Euplagia quadripunctaria. The sequence goes on along the minus strand of OY982584.1, from coordinate 12,836,503 downwards.
CCTGGATTAACGCATAGACTACTTTTTATCCCGATATTCCCACGAGATCGGGACTTACGCGAGTGAAACCGCGGGGCGCTGCTAGTAATAGAATATTTGTTAGAGAAAGGCAATTATTTAGTCATTGGTCTAGTGGTTAGTGATCCGGACTGCTGAGTCATAGGTCGTGGGCTCGATTCCCACACAGGACAAATAATTGTGTGAAAAGTACGATCATTTTGTTCTGTGTCTGATTGTAAATTATCCATAATCCAATCGTGGAAGAACCATGCTTCGGCACATATGGGCCAGCTCGACCGGAGTGATACCACGGCCTCACAGAAAACCGGCAGTGAAGCACACATGAATTGCTCTTTGCCGAGTGAGTGAGGTTACCGGAGGCCCTAACCCTTCCCCCCCCCTCTTCCCCCTTCCCCTACTCCCACCTTAAAGACCGGCAACGCAATTGCGACTCTTGAGTTGCAGGTGCGCATGGGCGGCGGTAGTCATTTACCATCAGGTGACCCGTCTGCTCGTTTGCCCCCTATATTATAAAAATAATAATAATATCAATGTATTTAGAAATATATAAGTATGATTGTTAGCAGTCTGGTTACCATAGTACAGGGTCTGCCTAATTTGGGATCAGACGGCCGTGTGTGAGATGTGTCAAGTTATTATTATTAAGTCAAGTTATTTACTTGGGTTTTGTATTTCTAGGAGTAGGTAGGAGTTAGGTAGGAGGTTAGGCGCATTAAAGTCGGTAATACTTTATTTTAAAGTTAATTTCCCTCCCCTATCTACTGTGTAGTTATTAGACTGTTATTTTTCTTCTCTGAGTGGTTTATACATAGATGTCGAAGGAAATCTAAAAAAAAACTCCTCTCAAAGAAATCGTGCAAATCAAACAGTCATTTATCAGCTTCATAAAAACCAGTTAAAATTTACATTTAACCAAACAACATTTTTGTGAAGTTTTATTTGTAAGACGAAGAGAAAGTGTTTGAAACTATTTCAGCTGAATAAAGGTTCAAAGATCAGAAAGAAATTCAGAGATTAAATATGTACTTTCCAAATTTGTGTCCATTAAGTTGTATTTGAACATTACATTTTTAACATAACAATCAATAAAGATCTTATTATAATAATAATAATGTGAGACACCTCTCACACGGCCGATTGATTCCAAACTAGGCAGAGCCTGTACTATGGTAAACAGACTGCCGATAAACATACTTATATATTTCTAAATATATACATATTATAGATGAATTCTACCCAGACACAGAACAAATGATCGTTCTCATCACACAATTATTTGTCCTGGGTGGGAATCGAACCCACGACCTCTGGCTCAGCAGTCAGGATCACTGACTACTAGACCTCCACTACTTATTATTATTAATTAATTAACATGATCGATCGAGAACGTGAAAGCTATGTACGAATAAAATATCTTTATTTCATAAAATTCTATGAAAATTTTTAGATTTTTTTTTTAAATAAAATTTTAGATCAACACAATGTCACTGCAACAATAGATTGCTTTGTGAAAAGTAAAACAAATCTTAATATATAAACATTTTATGTCACGTTGTTTGTCTGCGATGAACTTGTAAACTAACGAACCGATTTCAATGAAATTTTGCACACAGCGTGTACTTGAGAGATAGGATAGTTTTTATTTCAATTTATAGTCACAATATTCTTTTATTACAAATTACTTAGCCACAGCAACGCGTGGCCGGGTAGCTAGCCCTAGTGAAAGTTTGTGAGGATGGGTAGATATATAGATGTTTGTTACTCTTCCACGCAAAAACTACTAAACCGATTGCGATGAAACTTGGTATGTAGTTAGCTGGAAACCTAGATTAACACATGTGCTACTTTTTATCTCCGATATTCCCACGGCACCGGGACTTATGCGGGTAAAACCGCGGAGCGCAGCTAGTAATACATGAAAAAAAATAACACCGTGTTCCAAATAGGTAAGATAGTTATATTTAAAGGAGGATAAAATGCGAATATTGAAAACCCTATTACACGAGGGAAAAAATCGGACTTTGGTTCTTTGAGGTGTCGATGTATTTTTGTAAAAAACTTTCAAGGTTGGCAATGCATATTGCGTAACGGTAACCATTTGGCATGCCGTTCATTCTTTACCACCTCAGCGATATAAAAATCCAATATCTTTACAAAATGCTAAAGGCATCCAATAAAACGGAAATGTAGTACCACAGAATAAGATCTTCCCATTCATAGTTCTCGTACGTGCGCAGGCGCAGGCCTCTGTAACAGACACCTCTGACCGCAGCCACTTCCTTGGGAACTTGGTGCTGAGACGATTTTTATTTAATAGACAACGCCTGGTGCTGGAATTTTGATCATAATTAATTAATTAAATTTTGAATGTCCTGTTTTATTTAATTGTCCATTATAACTTGAGCTGTGATTTTAAGTTGTAACTTGATTTGAACATGATTTGATGGCTTCACACTTTACAATAATCCTTACTAATATTATAAATTCGAAAGTAACTCTGTCTGTCTGTCTGTCGCCCTTTCACGCCAAAACTACAGAACCGATTTAAATGAAATTTGGTACACAGATAGTCTAGAGCCTGTGAAAGGACATAGGCTACTTTTTAATGCCAAAAATGGGTGTAAGGGGTTGAAAGGTGGGGATGACAAGTTGTATGGAAGTATCGTCATATTTAGAGCTAGAAGCTTGAAACTTATTTTTTAGGCTGTTGATTCGATATAAATACACTATTCCACGCGGACGAAGTCGCGGGTACAGCTAGTATCTTTATAATACATTTTATAACCAGTGTGGAATATCGATCGCTGGGGTAAACACACCTCGCGTAGAATATAATAAAATCACTGATTAGGCAAACTTGTAATAATTGTCTTAGTGAAAATAAATTGGATTTTACGTTAACTACGGCACACTCTTATTTTATTAACTCCCGACGCAAAAACTGTGCGTGTGTGTCTATCTGTGGCATCGTAGTTCTCAAATGGATGGACCGATTTCTATGCGATTTTTTTTATTTTTTTGGAAAATTGCGTTTTTACAGGAAATGCAACTATGCAGTTGAACTTAAAATGTAAAACTGCATCTGTATACAAAATTTAATCAAAATCGTGAGAGCCGTACCCGAAATACCAGAAATATACCATACGAGCAAACGGGTCACCTGATTGTAAGTGACTACCGCCGCCCATGGGCACTTGCAACTCGAGAGTCACAAGTGCGTTGCCGACCTTAAAGGTGGGAGTAGGTAAAGGGGGAAGAGGGAGTGTGCGGGAAGGGGAAAAAGAGAGGAAGAGGGAAGGATTACGGCCTCGAGTAACCTCACTCACTCGGCGAAATACAATGCAAGCATTGCTTAACTGCCGGTTTTCTTTGAGGCCGTGGTATCACTCTGGTTGAGGCGGCCCATACGTGCCGAAGCATGGCTCTCATGAGATATATTCAATATTGTTTTTATATTTTATCTTTTTTCACAACTTAGTTGGAAAACAAGCATACGCTCGCTTTATTAATTAATTAAAAGTACTTATAAATACTACACAGGTATCCATTGCGTACCTATTAGTCTGCCACCTCCATCATGGAAACCTGGCGATTCTACTCACTAATAGATATACAACTCGTCACGACATCTAGCGAATACAAACTGAACTACGTAGTATTTATCCTGCATCGCGCAACGAAAGTTCTCACGGTGATTACTATAGGTAATACAACAAACGAACATCAATCGTCAGGCCATGGTCTGCAAGGCATGATTACCTGGCCGGGTCGGATGATCCTCCCTGGACTTAACGCCTGTCCCTCCACACAATACTATCTGTAGGGAGAAGATACTTCCCTAGTAGCAGAATGTATGTACCTACTCAACCTTGCTATAAAATCTGTAACTGACGATATTCTTAGAAATAAAGAGATTATTATTGTTTAATTATAGTCGGGCGGCTCCAATTCGAGTTTAAATCTGCTTTGTCTTAACTCAGTAAGTAGGTGTATGACCCAATATTAAGGAGGGAATTTTTATCTATATCTTTTTATCTTTTAAGCTGCCAATGAAATTATCTCTTCCCATTTCCTGTGGAAGTTTCATAAGGTCAGTAGAATGATTAATAATTTAATTAAATTAATCAGATAAGCCAAAAATAACTATCTTAAAAAAAAAATCTTTTCAAAACTTTTCATTAGATACCTATTTCGCTACCCTTGAGGTAAGACTGTGAGACAGGGAATAAAAAAAAAGCAATAATAAAAATATGTTCACTACTGACAAAGTTAACGCGTAACATCACAGAAAATACATCCGAATTAAAAACCTTCTTTTTTTTAAGTCGGCTAAAATATGAAACCAATGTCTGCCGTACCGTTTTAGGTATTACTAGCGCAATGTTACGGCATGTTCTTACTTGACAATAAAGTAACTTTCAATTGTGTGATAACTTTCTCACAAACTAACCCCAAACCAGTAGCTATGTGTCAAGTCATCGCAATTAGTTCCGCACCGGGAATCAAACCGGCGACCTGCAGGAAGTTAAACATTTTAAATTTAATATTGAGCTTTAATTTATAATGGTACTAATTTGACTCGTCCAGTTATTTTAAATAACATAACTTGTCATAATTATGCATTTACACGGGAATTGGGTAGATGCCTATGCTCAAGATAAATTATATCGCCAAGTGTCGCAATAAAATTACTTAAAATACTGTGAAAATTGTCGTTCAGTTTTATTTAATCCTATTTAATTTAGATTATAATTGTTAAATTAACATTAAAGTAAATGATTTGACAATACTAAGGCGTGACGTCACGCCTCAGTATTTCATACGAAAATTTTTTTGACGTTAGATACTGATTTGACTTGACAGTCATGTACCCTATTAACGGGATTACGAAACGGTATTACATACCTCTGAATTGCCTGATGTTTAGGCCAGGTTGCACTGGCCGTGGGCACAGGTTAATTCCCATGTAAATACATAATTATATTTTTTTTTATGGGATAGGGGGCAAACGAGTAGACGGGTCCCCTGACCGCCGCCTATGGGCACCTGCAACTAAAGAGTCACAAGTGCGGTGCTAGCCTTTAAGATGGGCGTAGGGAAAAGAGGGGAGGAGGGGGTAGGGGGAGAAGAGAGGGAGAGGGAAGGGGTAGGGCCTCCGGTAACCTCACTCACTCGGCGAAATACAATGCAAGCATTGCTTTACTACCGGTTTTCTATGAGGCCGGTCGAGCCAGCCCATACGTGCCGAAGCATGACTCTCCCACAGTTCTCACATCATGGAACGCGAAAGTTTAAAAGTTAGTATAACTTGTCATGATTTTAGCATTCTTTATTCGTTTAAGATGGAACACAAGCATAGAGCCAAATGGTTGAACAGGTACTTTAATAAAAAAAAATATATATATGTATATTTTATGTCACGTATATTCATGTCTATAACTATAAGTAGAAGACTGTATACTTCTAAAACGAATACTAATGAATGTATTCGCAATAAATTACAAAAATACAGAATTTATACGGAACCACACAAAAAAGTCTCTAGTACCTACTGTACCCTAAAACTCATTTGCGCGAGAGAGACAACTGTATGACACACGTTCCGCTCGATTAGAACGCCTTGTTCGAATTTTGACAGCCACCAATCAGAATAAATTTGTTTGTGAGCACTAATTGTTTAACCGTAACAAAAGGTCATATTTTTTCACAGATTCATATAAATTCCAATCTTGAAAACAAAGATGTAAGGTCGTAATTTCATCGTGATATCAAACTTCCATTCCGAACTTGTCTTAAAGTCTTTAGCTCATTCATGGCCAGTGTGATTTAAGTCTTACTGCGTAGTAATTAAAATCGGGTTTCTCTAGTACGATAAGAGCAGTCTCGTTTTAAAGCATTAGTGGTAGTGGAAGGAAAAGGTTATATGTTTAGAATTTATATTTGTCGTTAATCATTTATAGTATACATTTATGACCGTGTAGAATATGTATGAGTGTGTGTTCTGTTGATGTGAATGACTAACATTGTAATTTATTTGCCATTTTATTGGTTCGTAAGTACTTACCTTTATATTATTATACACTCACGCTTGCACATTCATGAAGGGGTAAGCAGAAAATTATAACACACATTTCGATAAGTGTAATTTTCGTCTCACGTATCAGCTTATTGAAGTCTACTACGCATATCTTTAGACTCCATGTTACTATTGAAAACAAAAAAGTTTATTTCCGAAAAAAATTGCCTGACTAAATTGGGAATCTAACCTAGTACAAACTGGAGTGCCAACTTATGTAACAAGCAGTACCAGTACCAACGAAGCAGGTTTATTTTATGCACGTGGCAAAATAGCACACGGATTACCTGTTAAATGGCAAGAGGTTACCGGTGGTAATAAATACCCTATCTCTAAAAGCTCTGGAGACCTTACACTGCAGCTGAAGATACTACATGCGAGCAGTACTAATTAGCTACGATCTTCTGCAGATACTGCGTCGCTTATTTCCGGATCCAGATAGGTACATTTCCTAAAAAAGCACTTTCACTCCCGATCCTCCTCAACACCTGCTGCAAATTTTGTATACCTACGTGGATATGTTCATTTTCAATTGTCTAAGTGTTTCAAAAACTATTTAATAGATATGTAGGTATGTTTATCCGTGCTCTAGACCACGTGGTGCATAACATAAGCGGCACCAAATTGTATAAAACACCGTGGGAGAGCCATGCTTCGGCACGTATGCGCCGGCTCGACCGGAGTGATACCACGGCCTCACAGAAAACCGGCAGTGGAGTAATGCTTGCATTGTTTTTCATCGCATAAGCGAAGTTACCGGAGGCCGTAATCTTTTCCTCTTCCTCTCTCCCCTCCTCGCCCCCTATTTCCCCTTCCCCTACTCCCACCTTAAAGGCCGGCAACGCACTTGTAACTCATGAGTTGCAGGTGCTCATGGGTGGCGGTAGTCATTTTTCAGGTGACCCGTCTGCTCGTTTGCCCCCTATATCATAAAAAAATAGTATCTATTATAAAAATCTAATAGTATTTAACGCATGGATTAGTAATCCAAACCAACTATATACATAAATAATTCACCAGGAATTGCTTCTATTCGATGCAAATTTATTGCACACAGAATCGTATGTCAATACATATGTTTCTTTGTAGGTAATTTAAATTAATTTATTCTAACCATGAGTAATAGCAATTGATTGATGTATGTAATATTAGGTATAGGTACTCTATTTGTATCTACTATCAAGATTTCTTCTTTGCAATGCATTGTTATGTCATTGTCTTCTTTCATACTGTCCAACATCTTTAATGGAATATAATTTATTTAAGATTTAACGATTTAACGCTCCTTCAGTAGTCATAATATAGTCTAAAAATATCTACACCGAACTGAAACGCATTAAATATTATTCTGTCCATAACTTGCTTTATAGCAGACCACGACAATGAGAGTTAGCAAAGGCTTATGAACAAAAACAAATCAAGAAGTGTGATTCCGAAATTGAAAATTAGTTTTTGCCTTCCCTTGCCCCATAGCCGGAGTAACAATAAAAACGCTCGTATGGCATTTTAGAAACCCTTCCGAGTATAGACACATATAACACAACATCGTACAACATAGTATGCGCTATGCTGTGTATCTATTAAAATAAATATTGAAAAAATATTTATAAAGACTATCTGCCGACTCTCCTAAAAATACTTGTCTGTAACTTACAACACTTTGCTTTGATGCCCCCAAAATTTCACAAGACTGTCAAATATCGAACAAATGTGCTATCAAAATTAGACTTACTCTGTTAACAATTTAGGTCTATTTCCCTTTGATACACATTCTGATAGAGACATTTTTGGAGCTTATTCTGTTGTTCCATTTAGAGTACTTTAGATAACGAGATAAACATTCTAGTGACAAGATTGTTTTGATTAAAAAAAAATGTAATTAGGATTTGCACCTTAAGTATTACCTACCAACAAACTTTATTACATAATCGTAATAATTACAGGACTATGATTCTAATTAACTTTCCAATACTCTTAAATTTATTATCAGTAAGTTTGGTCAAAGTAAATTTTTGCCTTTTAAAATATTTTCGTCTATAGATCGAAATAGGTAGAACATATTGAATCTTGTAACTGTAAATATGAGCTTGTAAATGTATTTTCAATTTTATATCTAATCTTCACGAGTGTAAGTCAACGGCAAAGAAGGATGTATATTTTTAAAATAATGTGCTACAAGTATCTCGCAGTCCAATGGTTGATATTTAAAAGTTCTATGCTATCATACGTCATTTTGAAACCAGACTATTGTTTATTAAAGTCTAACTCGTACCCGCGGCTTCGCTCGCGTAGGCTTCATTTCCACGGTAAATAGTATATTCTGTGTTAATCCAGGTCATAAGCTATCTATCTGCCAAATTTCACCCAAACATCCATTCATCTATCCATCCATTATCACAAACTTTGATGTTTATAATATATTAGTAAGATAAACCTGCTGATCAACTTTATTCAGAATCTATCGATGTTATTCAGTATTTCTGTGCAGGATATACCTACCTAATGTATTTTTTAATACCTATTTAGTTTCAAACAAGCATCCGACTGACTGATAGTTATTTTGATCACTAAAATCATAGTAGCTTATGGACGTTTTGCAATACCCAGTATACTAGGTACTCTTCTTAACTGCTATATAATAATATAGGTATACGTGTTGAAAACCAATCAGTAAAATTTCCTGCTGTTCGCAAGAAAGTTTACCTATATTATTATGTAGATATTTATTGTGCTTTAGATAATCCCTATGATGAAATTATTAAATAGAAATCGTAATAATCTGGGTGATTCAGTGGGTACAACAATTTAGATTTCACATTAAGTCTACGCTAGGTATGTACATTAGAATTGACCCCCAAAAATTTTCCATGCGTCATTCATATTAGGACTATAAATGGTTCGGTTTATGAGTCATTTTTATTTGACTCATTTCCTAAAGGCTTTAAAGCTTTAATTAAAAAGAAGATTGTTTTGTACAAATGGAGGCCGTTCATCAATTCCCACAGAGTAATTACAAATGCTAGCTCATTCGTAGTTCTAGGTCTAGGTTGTACTGATAGCATTTTTAAACTGCTAACATCGTCATCTTCCGACTTCCAGTCCTTACTCTAATATCATAGTTAACTCCCGAATCATTTTCTCTTTATTAAACACAACAAGTGAACCACAAGTTGTGACGTCATAATTTGCTATTGTCAAATTATTAACTTACTAGCAACCCGCCCCGGCTTTGCGATGTAGTAGAGACATCTTCAACAAACATCATCATATTACAACCAATTTACACAAAATGTTAACAAATTATATACCTAAACCTTCCTTATGAATCGCTCTATCTATTGGAGAAAACCACAGGAAAATCCGTTCAGTAGTTGTTGAGTTAATCGCGAACAGACAGAGAGACAGACGCGGCGGGTGACTTTGTTTCATAATATGAAGTGATAAAGTTTCGCGTTCCGAGATAATATAATTATGTTAAACGGAATTAACTCGATCACGTATTTAAAAGGTTTGTAAACCTTTGATTTGCCTGACGAGTGAGTGACTGAGTGGTGCACGCCACGCCACGAATCCGAGAGGTAGAAGGTTCTTCATCCCGCCGCACATTTTCACATACGTTGTCTCATACTATACCTACTAACAGTGTTAATCACGAAATCGCGTTAATTTTCGTTAACATAATTATAATAGATATTATTTTCTATCAAATATCTAGTTAAATCGTATAACCAAAAGTTCAATAGTTTAGACATTGTAGCATTGCGTCCTAGCACCTTTAAAGGTAATGTAATTAATTTATTAAACAATAATTGTTAATTTGGTACCCTCATGTAGTCTAGTCATTTAGCATAAGTCAACAATTTGTTTTGATGCGTGTATATGTGTATATATACATATATGCGGGTGTATATATATATATATATATATATATTATATATCTCTGTAATCGGAAAATATTTCTGTAAAACATATATTATTATTATTTTGAAAACATAGAGCCAAAAATCATAATCCCTCGCGCAGTGGGGTGGATGGATCTGCCATTCTTATTTCTGGCTCAAATTTTAACAGAACTTACTCAAATTGTGGTAAATGGTGTTGGTGACACATTAATTAAATTACATTTATAAGAAAACTGTACACAAACTCTGTATTGTGTTACTGTTGATTTACCCAAATAAACAAAAAAAAAAAAAGTTTTTATGTATATAATAGCAATCTAGAAAATAATAACGAATCTCGAATAAAAACTTTCGTGAGTGGTATTCATATTAGTTAAGATATACGGTTTTACTCACGTGTATATTTCGGGAATGCCCGATTAGCATTCCCGAAATATACACGTGAGTAAAATATACACGTATATCTTAACTACTAATATAATAACGAATCTATTTGTTAAAAGCCTTTTATATCTATCAGTGTAAATAATTTTAACCATAAGCAACTGCCCTATCTTTATATATTAAAAACCGAAATAACTAAAATCGTATGATGTTTCCTCATAATTGAACCTATCGCATATTGCCAGGGTAACCTACGAGGGATCCAAGACACAGATAAGATAATTTGTCCAAGATAATCAGACCTTCCCAAGCGCTTCTAAAACCGGTTTGCCGTTTTAGAAGCGCTTTCAAAACACGTCGTGCCACCGTTTCAGGCCTACTTCAGCTGGAATAACGGGTAGCCTTACCTGATACCCTCATACCAGTGCTCAGGGAGATCAGAGGCCCTAGTCCTCTCCAGGGAACGGGAGAGGAGAGTCGCCTCTTTAGCTAAGAGACACAATTGATAACCTTTGTGGCGCGGCGGTAGTACATAGGACTGCAAAGTCAGAGGATGCAACTGCACGGATGGCGTAATGGTTTAAGTGGTCGCATCGAACATTACGCTTCGCCGAGTGTTGTGGTTTTAAATCAGACACGAGACAAAAATTAGTGTGGTCCACAAATATTTGTCCTGAGTCTGGGTGTTCTTTGTGTCCGTTGTTTAAACGTTTGTGAAGCCCCGTTATCTCGTGGAAACCCCCATGGGTCATCACCTCACCGGGGCAAGCGGTGAAGCGGTATGTCGGAATCGAAACGACTAAAACCACACGGTGTCCCGACACAAATGGGTCTATTGCGTAGGATTCAGGTTTAAACTAGGAAGGAAAAACCCTGACAGACTTTGGCCGCCTTTTAAATAATAGGCAGCCTCCAGCCAAAACGTGCGGGGGCCTCGTCCCCCTTATATCATCATTTCAGCCCTGCTTTTGCTATTTTCACGGGCAGCCTCACCGTTACCCCCAGGCTAGCGCTTATGGAGGTTGGAGATCATTTTGCGATCTCCATCGCCTGGTGCCTCTTCTGCGGGACGGGAAAGTACTAGGTCTCTCCCGTTCCGTCACCTCTTTAGCGGACATCACTTCTTCACAAAACGAGGCGACAGAATCTCAAGCACTGACTAACTTTGGACCATGGAAGAATAGGTAGATACTATACCTATTATTATTAGGTATTGTAAATTGAGGTGCTTGTAGATTCTGTACTTCTACTTAAGAAAATTTCTGCTTGAATGTTTGTTACAAATATTTGTTGATCACATTTTTACCATAATAATTTTTTCTTATAAAAAAATCTCTGATTAAGTATTTGGTTTTCAGTGTACTATAAATATGGTTGTATATTGTTATAACAAATGGAACTGGAAATCTTCTATAACCAGATATATAAACTAATGAACCATGGATTCCTACAGAGAAGCCAGAATAATTAAGTTAAAATCATGATACATCCATATAATGTGAACTTGAGACAAATTATTACATTTCTGTGTACTCAATCTCTCTCTCATCATCAAAAAGTTTATATTGCGGTTTTCAAACGGTGGTCTCCACTCGAGAACTTTTGCCCCAAAGAGGCTCTTGGTTCTTCCAAATACATCATCTTCTTATTCCCTGGCAGTAAAACGACCACGGGCATGTTGATCTAGACAGGCCTGTTGGTCGTGACGTCGGTCGTTTGATAAGCACGATCATTTTTGTTGTGTCTGGGTGTAATTAATCTATAATACCTATATAAGTAGGTATGTTTATCAGTAATCTGCTATGGGATCAGATATCAGTGTGTAAGGTACCTCAAAATATTATTATCATGTTATTATAACTTGACTGCAACGTCAGTGGTCGGTTCGATTCACGCTCAGTGCAAATATTCGTTTGGTACGTAAGAATGTTTATCCGTGTTCTAGAACGTATAGTCCAGTCTTTGATTGGGTCTTAATAGCGCTGTGTCATATACTCCAGAATTTCAGATATTATGTCCTCATATGGTAAGTGACTACCGCCGCCCATGAGCACCTGTAATTCAAAAGTCACAAGTGCGTTTGCCGGCCTTTAAGGTGGTAGGGCCTACCCTACCACCTTAAAGGCCGGCAACGCACTCCCCACTTCCCCTAGGAAGGGGGGCAGAGGGGGGGAAGGGTTAGGGCCTCCGGTAACGTCACTCACTCGGCGAAAATCAATACAAGCATTACTAACTTTTAAACTTTCGCGTTCCATGATATGATTATGTATTTAAACGGGAAATAATTACTTATTGGAACAGGCAACTAGCTTCACGACTGACTTAGTCTGACTGACTCCTACTCCTGACAATTCAAAAATACCTATAATTGGTTTAAATAAATGACTTTTTTTTTATTGGTACTGACATTTTAGCTTCTTAATATATGTAGATAATATTATTGGGTCCGATTCAACGACCAGTTGGATGGCTTGAAGCTCTTTTATTATTAAACAGGTACTCATCAAAAGTGGTCTAATTAATAATTAAACTCCCAAGATACTGAAGATTCTTGAACACGGCAGTTCTTGATTAAGCTTTGTTTATCTCACAGGTTAACTTTACTAGAATTGTTATGTTGTCTTTAGGGCACAGTATGTAATGTAATGTAATGTAATGTAATGTAAATACGAATGAAAGTTTCGAGATGGTAGAAGTACTTTCTTATATTTTTGTGAGTAGCATTAAAAGCCCCAAGGGGGTAGGGGTTAATATGCTTGGCTTGGCAAAGTATCTGATCGTTTGTGTTTACAGGAATATTTTTAATTATTTATATATAAAACGCTTTCATTAGTTTCACTTGTAACCAAACTTACTATGTAATCAAACTTGGAAGTCAGTTTAACTTACTTCCAATTGTCATATTGAGATGAAACTTTGTAGGTATTTTGGCATCTTGGAGCTGATCTGATGATGGATCAGGAGGTGGATAGTGAAACTCTCCAGTAGTTACTAGTGAACTCCCGAGTTTAGGCTCATATGATCCGTTTTGACCAGTCCAAGGGATTGGGCTTCGTAACGATGGTCTGATGATGCAGCCAGGAGTTAGATAGTGGAATTCTTTTTTGTTTTTAATTAATTTCCCAATTGAAGTGTGTTTTTTAGTTTTACGAAACTATAATATTTTATTTAAGTTCTAATATTCAGTAGACGAACTGTTCCTGATATGACTATTAGGTAGAATCAATTAATCAAACACAATGTTCCTTGCATTAACGGACTATATCACTAATAGCTACTATCTATCAATACCAAAGGTATACCTACTGCAAATCATATCATCACGCTTACTAGTCTACGAGGGGTTAAGCAGGTTTGAGTGTTATTTATTGCTTTTTACACAAAAAAATATTTTTTTTTTAGTATATTTCATAGAGTACGAATAATACTTTCTTATGCCTTTGTTCAAACTCACAAAGTAGAACACATCTGTCTCTATGATAATCAAATTCATTAAACATAAAAAACAATGTTTATAATAGATGTAATTAATGATAAAAATATGTAAAGATTTTATTTCATTCTAGGACATATGTGCATACTATCAAAGCGCTATTTATACCCAAGCTAAGCATATCTTGTACTTTAGTTTTTAAAACAAGAATTTAGTTTTTTTATAAATACATATAAAAACCTAGGTGCTTTACGTGGAGACAAAACAACCCAACTGCCACTTTTTTATAAGACTAGGTACTAGTAACGTAGGTCTCATATTAGGTACTATTGTTCTTGTTACCTTCTCAAGCTAAGCAAAATTTTTGGCAATATTTTTGTGTTAGGTGTGGGTTCACGTTGATAGTGCACTGAGTACGAACCCGCACCTATTGGATTGAAAAGTGAGCTTTGCGCTACCACCACTCTGCAGTTCGACTGTCACTCTCAATTTTTTTATAAATAAGACTAATCCCAACTAATGCGAATGTGAGTTTCTTAAATAAGCTTTCACTCCGTAAAAATTGTCGCACGCGGTTTCCGGACCGATACGACAATCAAACCTTCAAGAACCGCCAATCTTTTTAAGTGGGAGAGCCATGCTTCGGCACGTATGGGCCGGCTTGACCGGAGTGATATACCACGGCCTCACAGAAAACGGGTCTCATATTGCTATTACGAAAGCGTTGCCGCTTTCATTGTGTTTCACCGAGTGAGTGAGGTTACCGGAGGCCCCAACCCTTCCCTCTCCCTCTTCTCCTTTTCCCTCCCTTCCCCTACTCCCACCTCATAGACCGGCAACGCACTTGTGACTCCTGAGTTGCAGGTGTCCATGGGCGCGAAAGTCACTTACGATGGTGAGGTGCCCTGTACCACAAAAAAAATTACTCAGCCGGTACCATGAAACGTCGCTTACACGGTGTCAGGGGTATTCAAAAGGACATACCTTTTATCCAGAAAATCTACATTAATGTTACTGAAACCGTGTGCAAAACTAGATTATATTAATTCAGTGTGCTATAAAACTGTAAGAGACCATCAATTGCACCGTAAGCCCCATGTAATCACCACAGGCTATAATTTTATTAAAATGGCGATAGCAGTCGTTATCATTGTATAGATAACTGAGACGAGGCGAGGGAGCGCGCGAAAAGGGGGGTCGTGACGTAGGTAGAACACATTTTGAAATTATACTTCATTTTTTTTTAAGAAATATTAAAATGTTTTCAATGCTTAACGTGTGTAAGTTTTTTTAATTTTTTATGTACATGCAGGCATTTGTTACTATGAAATAAAATATATAAATAAGTTTACTTTTGAATTTTAAATTTAGGTATATCTACTTGCCATATATATAATGTACTGCAAGGCTATTTTTCTTAACCTATCTAGGGTATCAACTGCGTATATTTTTTTTGTAACTTTAAACAAATTTATTATACCTACGTAGGTAGATAATATATGGAGATAAATATTAATATTTATATGGAATTTTATTGTCATTTGATATACATATTATATGAAATTCGGTTAATCTTAAATTGAAATGAATAGTGTACACAACGCTAGGTTATTTCGCCCGCGATCTTCTGGAAAAGCTCTACTAGGCAATTCCACCTCAGGCACCAGTGGGCAGTCCACGCCATATTTTGCAAAGTTATCTAACATCTCATTTAAATAAACTAATAGTTTTCTTTTCCTAAAGTGTTTTAATAGTAATTAAAATATAGTTGATAATATTACTTAATTGAAAACTTTGCCAAAATTATACTTAACAATTCGCATTTTCCCTCGAAAATCGGAACAAAGATGGCTACCAAATTCGCATCTCGCCCTAAGGGTAGAATTATTCGGAGCGTCCCGGCACGTGCCGGCAGTGTATCCGCGACCGCCGCGCGGTTCGTCGCGCAATACGATGCGACACGACACGACACGCGATTTTTGTACGACGGCTTGCGATTTTTTGCATGATTAATAATTGTTTGTGTAATTACTGTGACCATTATTGGCTAGTGTGTTTCCGAACGCAATTTAAATGTCAAAAATTTGAACATTTTTATTAGTGGGCAGAATTTTTTAAATTGAGAGCTCAGCGATTTTTGAATTTGGAATTGGTGATTGATATTTAAAAAAGTGCAGATATTTTTGTGAATAGTGAGGTGACATGGAATTTATTATCGCTATTAACGGTTTTTGATTGTGCTTCTGTTCTGTTTTTGTTGAAAAAGAAAATACCATAGCCATATTTAAAATTTTCATTAGATAATATTAATTAGAATTTATTTAAAATAGCAAAATTAATGTTAGATTATTAGGTAATACCTACCTAATATATTTTTCATATGCAACAAAATGTTGACAAATACAAATACTATAGGTATGTACTTATTTAGCCGCTAAAAGCAACGTCCGTCCCAACGCAATCGATATCCACGATACATAAAAGTATCCGCTGCACCTGTCTTGATCTTTTATAACCAGTACATGCAAGTTATGTAAAATAATCTTGCATGTAATACCGATACCTATAAATCGGAGATCTGATATCGAGTATCAATATACTTGTCTTTGTGCTGCGTGTGAATTGGACTTAGCTATTTCAACGTACCTATTAGATAATATTAAAATCTAGCCAGTCCCGTGCAGTTTTACCCATACTTATGGACACTGCTCCTCCTCTAAGGGTCATAGCGTGATGTTAAATAGCCTATAACCTTCCTCAAGAATTGGGCTATCAAATGCAAAAAGAATTTATCAAATTAAACCAGTAGTTCACGAGATTAACGCGTTCAATATAAAAAACCTACTTTTGCTCTTAAGTTTTATTATTTGGTTTAGATCCCTTGTACCTACCTATAGACGATGTCAGGGTATTTATTAAATGTAATACTAGATTCTCATATTCCTAATTATTTTGAAGAGATTAGATAGGTATCATTTTTTTTTTGAAAGCTTGATGAATAACACTTACCTAAAGCTTTGTGTCGCGAATTTTTAGTTAGGTACTATGTTCTGGATTCTTGCTACAAAAAAGTGAAGGATTTTAGACTTAATATGTAGCAATACCTTGTCGTTATGATGTAACATGGCCAGTAAACAATCTTTGTTGCAAGATTTTATTAACATTATTAAATGTTAATATAAATAAGATAACACTTAAAAAATTTGATTTCACTGTTCTTGTTTTGCATTAATTAGTTGTACCTTACGTCATGTCTCTTAAATATGAACATAATTAATTTCAGTAACTAAATTGCATATTGCATTGAAACCCAACTAATATTATAAATGCGAATGTGAATGAGTTTGTTTGTTGGTTTGTTACGCTTTTACCTCTTAAATACTCAAACTATCCTCATAATATTTTGCATACACGTCAGAAGTAAAGGAAAGGACATAGGTACCTTTCATTCAGTAATGTACCTACTGTTCCCGAGAGATAACTGAGTTAATTGATAAAATCTATAGTAACGCGAACGAAGCCAGGGGCAATAGCTAGTAAATTATAAATTTATTTATCTGTTGATTAAGATGATGTTCATATTATTAATTCTTAGTCAGTGTGTGTTTTTGTTACATACACATTACAGCACTACATAGTAAGTACAGAAATAATGCATATTTAATGTCTGGCGTGTAATTACCCACAATAATTACTTTGTATTTTGGATAACTTTTTGATTATTAAAATTGAATGAAGTTTTAGAGTCAAATGGAGGAAGTATTATTATAAGTAGGTGTATATAAAGATTAAGAAACTACCTATTAAAAAAATCTTGGGTTTTTCTAAAAATTATCACTTCTGTTTTGACACTATGCCGTACGTGAAACATTGATGTTTAAGGATATATAAGGATGTTAGGAATTTCTTTAGAGGGCTGGTAACTAACCTATCGTACCTAATTGATCTTTTTAGGTAAGTACTTCTTAAATAATATATAGGTACCTATAGTCCAATCCAACCTACTGTAGGCTACAATGTCAACTAAAATATTTCACTATAATATGTATTATCAATAAAGTTTGTATTTATACAATATTCATGGTATAAGTACTGTAAACCACTTCTCATTCGCATAACATACGTAACTAAAACAACAAAAAAATGTCAATCCCACGGAGTTCTAACATAACAGAAAACCGATCCCCTGTCACAATCGATCGATTATGACCGCCAACCGTAAAATATACCTCAAAAACGTGTCTAAGTTATCTGTGCTCGATTGTCCGGCACTCGATTGAGACGTGTTTTAATTGAGTTTAAAATTATTTGGTTATCAGCAATTGGCGGAAAGTGACTGTTAGTGAGTGTTACTTAAATTAAGTGTTCTCCTGTAAAAAATGGTATCTTATTTACTAGTATGTTTACCGGCTATACTCGGAAATACATCATAACACCTTTGTCGAGATACAGATTCAAGTACCTACGTATGAGAGAGAAATAGATCATTATAATCATTTTCATCTTCATCTTACTCACTCTAATATTAGAGAAATTATCTTTAACCAAGTAAATAACAAATTATGTACCTACTTGATTCATAAACTTTGTTTAGCTTCTTAATATAAGGAACGCAATCGTTTTTAAAAGCAAACCGCTGAAGCTCAAAATGAACCCAGTGAAACTACCATGAGATTTTTCATAGACTTTCGAAAATGAACATCAACAATACGGAATTGCACGCGTTAATCGCGACATCCTCATTAAAAACCCCGGTTATTAAAATTACTATTCTCGTGAGAAAAGCTCATACCCCACCTGCTTCAATTCAACCGGAAAACTGGTAATCAAACACCGGAAAATCGTACAAATCGTCCAAAAACCGGCGAAATTGCTCCAAACGAATCGTCATTACTGACCAATCATGGCACCGATTTTCATGCCGCTTTCACGGTGACCACTCTATTTTTGTAAAACCATTAGGGCATTGAAATTAAGCAAGTAGTTTCGATAGTTTTTTAAAGTTTTCCGGTATTTTTTTTTTGTTTTTTTTTTATTGTATAGTTTTAAATCGCAAAAACCAATCAGTCGTTACGAACTTACTGTTTTAAGTTAGTCGATTTTAGATGGCTCTGGGGCTGGTCTAATTAGAAGCGCAATCAAGACTTTTAATTGAAAAAATCAAATTAATCACTACCTATATTTTTTATCAGCACGAGACAAATGAAAATTAACATTAATTATTAAAATTTAAAGTTGTGAAGTGAACTGTGTATTTAAAAAACAGAATGTAAAAAATGATACCAATATTTATAAACCGAAATTGCACTGTGTGACATCTCTAAACCAAAATTTAAATTTGGAACTTTTAACATGACGTACTGAACCTTTATTAGTGTGCATATTTTAGTGATCTTTTTTTAAATATTTTGAATTATTTAAAAGTGCTGTGTAAAAAGTGATCAAACTGGAGGGGCAGAGTAAGGCCACTTTTGCGGCCCTTTTCGGGCTGAGGGCCGGCGGCGGTGTGGATTTATCCGCCGCTTACAGATACAACCAGAATATGATGGAATACTATACATGTAAGTTGTTTGGAAAATCTTTGAAATCTACGTAGGTACCTATCTACATGTTTTAAGAGTATAGAATTGATTGATTTAGATACATGTAGGTATGATATGTACCAATCTAGCATAATACTTCCTTGATTAGATATTTATATCTACTAGGTGAATACAACTTCAGTACACAATGGCCACTAAGAAAGATATTTGTAGGCGATTAACTCTAAATCTATCTACAATATTACTTACTAGGTATATCTAAAAAAATAACAAAATTGTTGAAAATTAATTTTGTCTTGCTTTTCGTAAATAACGATGTTTGGAAATTGAAACATCACTGATTTTTATCAATCTTACCTACCTAATTCAAGAAACAGATCTTTAATTAATCTTAATTTCATATAGGAAATGTTTAAGTAGGTATATCTATACAGTAATCTTAATATACTTAAAAAGCACATAGGTAAACAAAGCATACATTTACAAGTAATTATTTACGCCAATGAAATTCCGCAGAGACACAGTAAACCTATTTCTAAATCCCTCAAACATTACTTTATCATTATGCAAAAATCCTCCATCCCATACCATCCGTAACAATATTATCATAAATACGACACATAAAAACAGAATCCACCATAAAATATATAGAAATACCTAACAACCTACGAAGAGACGAGATTTCATAAAACACCCGAAAATTTTCCCTCCGAAAAAAACGATCGTTACAAAACCCACCAATGGGAGCGCTGGAAACGAATTGGAGGGCGAGGGAACACGCCAGATTGGTCGGTTTCGAGAATACTGGCTCGTGATTGGTCGGTGGGTTGGCCGGTTCGTCTGTGTGTGTAGGTGCGTTCGATTCATGTAGCTCCATGTTAATTGTGATGTTTGGGCGCGTTCGCTACATGTGTTGCACGTCTAGCAAATTGGACGCTCTGCCTTTTAATAGATTCGCGTATGATTTTATGGAAATTGATGTATGGGGTTAATGGAAAACTTACGATACAACTAACAATACAGTGTATGTTGTCGTAACATTGAACTTTAGAGATTTACCTTACCAATGTATACCTAAGTGTTGTTGCCTTATTCTCGAGCATAAAATTTTGGTTTGATGATCAAAATTCTAGCAGCATACCTACACTACCTACCTACTAACTAGGTACCTATACCTACTACTAAGATAAATTGTTGATGGAAAATTTACTTCTCTCTACTTTTGAGATTTTATCGAAAACTTTAAACTTACATCAACATTCCAAAGATATGTAAGTAATTGTTAAATCAGTAGTAAGAATCTTAAAGCTATTGGCTTCTTATATTAGCTGCGCTTTGTGTGTTCATGAAAGATAAAACACAAGATAGTACACGAAACAGAACAAAGAAAAAACATGGAAAGGTTCATTGATTTTTATCTGTTCTATACGGTATAACATATTGAAATTGGCACTGAGACACGTGAAAACTTATCTTTATTTCTAAAGAATTTATTCAATAGGTATACCTCGCACATTATTAGGCAACGTCACGGTATACGCTTCCTCCTCTTGATAACGTCTGACCTACTTATAGAACATCTTCTATAACAACGTCACAAATACAAATAGCATTCATTGTCTATTTAAAAAGCTGAGCACCTGTAATTTAATAAACATTGAAAATGTCTCTTCCACATATTTTATGCTACTAAGTAAAGAAATATAGAACATATCTAAGACATATCTAGGATATCATAAGGACTCAAATGGTTTCAATCTCTAACTAAAGACTAATAAAGTTAGACTAAATATAGAAATGCTATTTCTTATTATTACTAAATTCAGATTATATTTAGCTGAACACCAACTTGTCTAGATTCTAGAGTCCTGAAAGAGGTTAGTAATCTGTCATACAAATCTAGTTAGTACCGAGTCATCTTCTTGCTTCCTTACCACCAACAAAACCTTGCTTCTTAATTGAATAAAATAAAATAATTAGTTAGATTTGAAATGATTTGATCACACTACAAGCATAAGTGCTTGTAGCGTGTATAGGTATAAATCTGTCCACCAATAAGTAGGAAAATTAGTTAAGTACTTCAACTGTGGGAGAGCCATGCTTCGCCACGTATGGGCCGGCTCGACCGGAGTGGTACCACGGCCTAACAGAAAACCGGAAGTGAAGCAATGAGAGTGAGGTTACTCGAGGCCCTAACCCTTCCCTCTCCCCCTCTTCTCCCCCTACCCGCACTCTTCCTCTTCCCCCCTTCCTCTCCTTCCCCTACTCCCTCCTTAAAGGCCCGGCAACGCACTTGTGACTCTTGAGTTGCAGGTGCCCATGGGCGGCGGTAGTCACTTACCATCAGGTGACCCATCTGCTCGTTTGCCTCCTATCACATAAAAAAAAAAAATTATAGAAGGGTCTAGGTCCAAATACTCAAAGTAAACTACTTTGAGCATGCAAAGGTCTGCCCTAATACGCGTACTGTTTACCATAGGTAATGTTTCTCCATATTATTATGAACTAATCCAAAAGGTCTGTCAACAGCTTGTAGCTACCTCAAAATATAAAATGATTTTTGTAACATATTTTTATATAAAACATAATTAAATTAATTAATGTACCTAATCATAATAACTCTCTCAATTTAAAATTTCAAATATCTCTAAGAAATACAAGCTAAAATTTTAAAACGCTGTTACCTCTGTTTACACTACAAATTTAAATAGCGTAACGATACACGCATAACACACGTATTTACTACATACATAGTATTAGTATCACATAGTGAAAGTACGTAGATAACATCTCCAAGGCAGATTGAAGATAGTGTTTAATTAATGGCGAAAGTTAATTTAAATCACTGCTTGAAAATATTTAGTTTTTTTGGTAAAAAGTTATTATCTATCTATCTACGAAGTTCTTCAATCTAATCAATATACAATTACCGCACAAAACCTTGCCAAATATTAGTACTTTGTTGCAAAAATTATCAGTTAATGCATGGGCGTACCCAAGTTTTGGTCCAGGTGGGGCAACTTTTATTTTTATCGGCTCTGCCTCTATTCTGTAGTAGATATCACTTCTGAGTTATACGTAAGTTCTCTACGTCTTTCAAATCCCCTTCCGTATCCTTTTATGCAGTCTCTGTTTCAATTCAAAATCATTATCCTATTTCATAATATTCTAATAATAATAATAACTCCACACATCTCACACACGGCCGTCTGATCCCAAACTAGGCAGAGCCTGTACTACGGTAACCAAACTGCTGATAAACATACTTATATATTTCTAAATACATACATATTATAGATAAATTACAACCAGACACAGAACAAATGATTATGTTCATCACGCAGTTATTTGTCTTGAGTGGGAATCGAACTTACGACCTCTGGCTTAGCAGTCCGGATCACTAACCACTAGACCAACAGCCCAGTCATTTATTGGTCGTTAATTTATTGGAAATCGTCTGCTTAAAAATTATACATCAGCACACAAAGAGTTACAACAACAATAGATTGCTTTGTCAAATGTAAAATTTAAAAAAAAATGGAAAACATAATACCAAAATAATATCTGCCTGTGTCGGTCTATACCTAAAAGCCTTGTATTGTGAGACGAAATTTTACGAGATGATTTCAGATCCCCTTTCAATTTTCTGATAAACCTATTTCAACTTAAAACATTTTCATATCTATTTCGGAAATCTGTCTAATTACAGAAAAAAACTCAGAATGTTTTTATATGTTTTCATTTTTAATAACGTCTTGTACATTTCCTTTTTAAATATCTCCTTGACATTAATTGTTTAATACTATACATCCTCAACAGATAGACGAAATCTTTTATTCGTAAGCAATGTTACTATCTTATCTCACAAGACCTACGTAAACTAAATTGCCTTTGCGAAATGTATTTGCAACGAGCTTGCAAAACAATCTGACCGTTTTTATAGGAGTAGTAATTTATCTTGCATTATTTGGTAGAACAGTGCACTTAACCATTTTTACGACCAGGAAAGTACAGTTAAAAGTTCCAATCTATATCAATAACAGTTTTGTGAACCATTTTAATTAGGTAGGTATTACTCATTGTAACTGATCAAAAATATTTTTGCCCAGTGGGATGTCATAACGCTCGCATGACACGCTCGCTCGCACGCATTGTGATCTAAAAGAAAACATTGCGATAATGAAATAGTGCAGCTATGTACGAAATATTAGTAACGTGGATCATACATTACTAGTATTCCTGTTAACCCCTCCAGCTAAGCCAATTGCTTGAGGTTCGAAAACGCAAGCACTCGATTGCCAATCTGACTGATCTGTCTTAGCCATAAAATTCGCCGTCGCCTAAAATCAATTCTGTGCGAAGATTTTAACAATTATTTTGGTTGCTTTATGCACTTAATCATGTAAAGACCATATCTTTTCATGATTTTATAACAAGCTATTAGAAAGCTCCTACTAATATGATAGATTCTAGTCCAACTATGTCTAGCAGTGGACCGTAAATGCTTGGAAATGAATGAATTACCATAGACTTACTCTACCTATGTTTGTTTAAGTTGGTAGTAGGTGAAACTTATAACACTATGTACTTCTATAAGCTACAGATTCATTCTTGTGTTGAATACAAGTTATAAATTAAACTCAACATAAATAATGAAGTCTAGGTACGAATTATTATTTTGCATTGTGTAATTTAGTATTTTAGGTTAGGAGATTAAAGACGAGCGGGGAGAGCTTGTTATAGCATAGGTAAGTAGTAACACTACATTTTTTCCTACAATACCAGTGTTTATTTGTAAGTTTTTCGAACTATTTCATTCTTTAAACTCCAACTTCAAACTTTAACTTACACTTAAACTTTAACTTTAAGTTACACAATAGTAATGTATCTTAAGATATTTCTATATGAGAACTAGTCAGATAGTTAATCTTGCAAGTCATGTTTTTACAATCGAAAAAAATGTAGTGTATGTTTTCGCCATAAACTCAGTTTAGTTACGATAAATTTATGGTTTTCGCACACCTAATTTTTTCTAAAAAATGTAACAACCATTCGCTTCCCTACCTATTCTATTAAGTACACTAATAAAGGCCCTCATAAAAATTGCTTATTTAGAATTTAAATCTAATTTCAAACATTACATAACGATGTTTTGACCAGTATTTCTACCGCAAGGTTTCTTTAAACTTGACAAATAATGTTTTAGTTTTTTACCGACAATGGTGTAATTTAAATTTACAAGTA
The DNA here is from genome assembly GCA_963859945.1 of Euplagia quadripunctaria. Lineage (NCBI taxonomy): Eukaryota > Metazoa > Arthropoda > Insecta > Lepidoptera > Erebidae > Euplagia > Euplagia quadripunctaria. Next base: position 12,811,900 of record OY982584.1, on the reverse strand, counting down.
AAAGAAGAATGACACACGGTGCCATCATCATTACCACGCTTGTAATTTCCTACATATTAAACATCAAAACTAAACAAAGCAGGAAACAACCAAATAATAAAGCACGAACAATGTCACCGAAAACAATACAATTAGGACATACATACACATAAAAAGTACCAAATTTCATACTTCCTGCAAGTGACTCAACGTGTCCATAGATCACGAAATTATACTTATACATAGACAAGAGTGACATCCCATCACTAGCATAAACCTTCACGCTACAAAACTCTTTCGTCGTTTAAATAAATTCGAAATTCGAACAACAGAACGGCAATTCAAACTTGGCGTGTAACACGAGACTCACATACACAAACACACTCATGATATTATGTCGACAACAGTCGTGCGTTATTCGTTAGCGCACACATGGATAAAGCTGCTGTGATTGGTGGAACGAGTTGCGCGTACGCACATATCGGGTAGATCTTTTGCGTTTTGAAACCAGTTTTACCGGGTAATCGTCGAGATTTTAGAAAGGCGGTCCGGTTGTATGTGTAATATACTGGTCGTTGCGTCCTACACCGAGTTATTAACATATATATTTTTTATTACTGGTTATGTAAATGTTAAATATTTATTGCAAATTCTTCGTTATGTAATGGAAGGCGTAGGTTTTATTAGGGAGTGTTTGGTTTCAAGGCACAAATGCCTTTCATCAACCATTTTATACTTATTTGGTCATCCACATGTAACGATTTATGTATTTTAGTTAAGAATTATGTACGCCATGGATGTCTAAACCATTATTTTATTGATTCTTAAATTTTTCACCACTAAGAGAGCAAACAAACACATTAACGAAAAATGGCTTGTTAAAACACTCGCCGTGTTAGTAGAACATTAATATTTCAATGTGCTCAATGAAAATCATTTAATGTCTCATCTCATCTAACAGCCAAATACCTATTGTTTCTTAAGATACACGCGCAGCCTAGTTTAAGAGACAGGCTGAGTGTTGAACAGGTACCTTAAATATATCGTCAAATTTAATGCTTACGGAAAACCGGCAGTGAAGCAATGTTTGCATTGCTTTTCGCCGAGTGAGTGAGGTTACCGGTCTGCGAGCTACTGCAGTCTCAGTCCCGTTCCCCATCCGAGATTTGCTTGCTACAAAAATGGTCCTTTACCATTTTCGCTACATGTCGCGTTGTTGTAGTTAGGTATATATATACCGTGACATGACCCGCAACATGTCAGTTATTGAAAACCGTTGTTAAAAATTTCAAAGTTGCCTACATGCCTCTCGTCTTGCAGCCGAACATTTGAACTATCATTAGAGATATATCTAAGGCTAATTTGCCACCCTAATTATATAATAAATACATTTAATGATGACAGGCCTGTTGGTCTAGTGGTTAGTGACCCTGACTGCTGAGCCAGAGGTCGTGGGTGCGAATCCCACCCAGAACAAATAATTGTGTGATGAGCATGATCATTTGTTCTGTGTCTGGGTGTAATTTATCTATAATATGTATGTATTTAGAAATATATAAGTATGTTTATCAGCAGTCTGGTTACCATAGTACAGGCTCTACCTAGTTTGGGATCAGACGGCCGTGTGTGAGATGTGTCAAGTTATTATTATTATATTATTATTCTTCTCTTTAGTAACATTTAAATACATATAAATTACATTTTTAAATACATTATTATATAAAAAAATATATTTAAAAAAAAAAAAAATAGTGTCCCACCGCTATCGGGTACAGGGACCAAGCTACCGGTGGTTAGGGTTCCAGAGACAGAAACCTCCTCACTATGCGTGCCGTGTCGAGAAGGACTGCCTTCTGCATTAGGCTCTTGATCCAGCTGCCTAACGTGAGCCTCTGAAGGTGTTTATATTATTATTATTATTATTACTTTCCAATTTGTGAATTTTTGCTTTAGAGTTTTGCTGTGATGTGCCAGAGCCAGCCAGAGCATTTAGCTGTTCACTAATGAGTTGGTACACAGAAATTTACAATCAAAGTACAATCAAATCAAAAGTCAGCCAGTAAAAAAGTACAGTTAGTACCTACAGCTTCATTTTTATTTTCAGTTAAAAAAATAACATCTGATACTATGGTCATATAAAAATTACGGAAACACAAAGAATAATAAAGTTTCAGAGATAATAAACCGCAGACATACAGACAGGTCAGGCCGGAAGTGAGATTACCATGCGACCACCGGATGCGAGCCCGACGCTATTGTGCGACGCCATCTTGTGGTGTAAAAAGCTTTTTGATATTTTGTAATGTTTACCTTCCAGAACGTTATTAATGTCTAAATATGATCACTACATATTATAAAGCAAAGTCCCCCGTCGCGTCTGTCTGTTCGCGATATACTAAAAAACTACTGAACGGATTTTTATGAGGTTTACACCAATAGACAGAGTGATTTATGAGGAAGGTTTAGGTGCATAATATGTTAAGATTTTGTGTAAATTGAATAAAATATGTTGATGATTGTTGAAGATGTCTCTGCTACCCGTGTGAAGCCGAGGTGGGTTGCTAGTTAGGTATAAAATATTGAAAAGGTACATACGTCATAACCGGATACCTGGAAATAACTTTTTAAAGTCGTTCTTTGAGTAGTTCAAAGACAAAAACCTCTCTTTTTTCTCTCTGTCTCTCTCTCTCTCTCTCTCTCTCTCTCTCTCTATTTCAAACATGGAAATTATAAATGCGAATGTGAGATTGTTTGTTTGTAACGCTTTCACGCCTAAACTAGCCAACCGATTATAATGAAATTTTGTACACACGTTTTCAGGTATACAAAAAAGGAGATAAGGTACCTTTTATCTAGAAAAAGCACAAACGACGTCCCTTGCAAAAGCTAGTTATTAATGAATAACTAATTTATTTAAATATTTTTTAATTTAATATGAAATATATTTAGGTACTAACAGTGCCCCACAGTTTCACCCGCGTAAGTCCCGATCCCGTGGGAATATCAGGATAAAAAGTAGCCTATGCGTTAATCCAGGTCTCCAGCTATCTACATACCAAGTTTCATCGCAATCGGTTCAATGGTTTTTGCGTGAAAGAGTAACAAACATTCATCCATCCATCCATAGATCCATCCATCCATCCAAACTTTCACATTTATAATATTAGTGGGATTATAAGGTTCCTTCGAGCATTTTCCCAACTAATTTGGGGTCGACTTTCATTCTAACTACGAAATGCCCGACTCCAATATTTTACGTGAAGCGACTGCCATCAGACTTCCACAACCCGAGTACTAGGCGATATCGAAGTTCTGTAGTTAGACCAGGTTGTCGGACTTTTTAGGCCTCCAACTACCCGTAACGAATGCCACAGAAGTTCGTATGGCACCCTGAACTGACGGCTTAACGTGGTCTCCGAGACATGGAGGAGTCTCAATGTGTTAAGAATGACCTGGCTAGTATTACTTAACCTTGCAATGTCCTAACCTACTCGGTTACCACTTAGCCACGACCTAACTATTTATATGGTTATCTTCAAAATTATTTAAACCAGATGTAATAAAACTGAGTAACTGAGTATTCCTATAAAGCTTCCAGTTCCCGTGGAACAAAAGAGAGGCCCCACTCCGTCACGGTGTGTGCACCACATATTTAGTTTTATGCGATGTGTTATGGGATCGTACGGAGGAAGGATAACATCAGAATTATGGCCTTTGAGACTGTTATCTTATGGTTTGCGCATTGTTTTTGTTAGTGACTGAAGTTTGAATGGGTACCTAGCTAAAATATTGATAAGTTAAAGTACTTCTTAATTTTTTATACATCGAGTTTAACTGACGGTAGATGATAACCCTGATATGTTGACGTCACAGACGCACCTACTTGCGTCTCATGCTCTCTGAGTGTGGTGAATAAACAAGAAAGGTTTTCCATCACCTGGTATAGTGGCGAGCCGCGAACGGGTGACGTCAGTGTGTGCCTAGACGTTGCCTTGCAGTGGCGTAACAATAGGGTGGCAGAGCGGGCAAAATGCCACGGCCCCGTGGCCCTAGGGAGGCCCCAGCCCCGTCCCCAAGACCCTAAACACACGTGGCACCACGAGTGAACTTGTGCCCCATCCGATGAATTAGCCACGGGCCTCAAATGGTATAGTTACGCCACTGTTGCCTTGTTAGGAGGTTACCCATTGAGGGTCCCTACCCTTCCGCCAGCCCGCGTGACTGCTGATTCTCACGTCACTGAAAATACAAAACAAACCTGGAATACAAAAACCTGGGTGTGTTCAACAGAGAGAAGTAATACTTAAATATGAAATAAAAACTACTTTTTTAAGTCGCTAGTTTGGTCTCACATGAGGCACTGCTCACATCTCCATTCGTGACAACCAGGCAGCTTCTTCTTTTTCTTCTTCTGCATAGCACAAAGATAAGCCTCTTCAACGAACGGTTAAATCTTATGAAGAACTACCTCCCGCTGTTTACGGCTTTTTTAATGATAGTGACTACTTTCATCATCATGATTAGATTCGAGAAAGTTCACCTTACCTGAAAAGCAGAAATGTTACGTGTTTTACAGTTCAAAATAAAGAGTCTTCGGTAGACGCTTAGATTGTGGAATAATCTGGTGACTACAGTATCTCTAATTAGATTTTTAATGATAATTTGTCTCCTTTCTTATAAGCACAGTAATCATTAAAAAGTTATAACATCTCCTACTTGTTAGGGAAGTCTTGAAAATTCTGGATTCTGACAGGGGAGACGACACTCACGATTTGCCAATCTTAAATCCCTCCCGCTGTAGTATTGGCAAATCGTGAGGATTTTCTGCATCTATGTTGTTGCGAACTCCTTGCGTGAAACTTCATGATGATCGATTTGAGTGTTTTAGGCGTGAAAGCGTTACAAACAAACTGCCATTCGCATTTATAATATTAGGTAGAAATAGGTGTTACAGTAAAACAACTTAACCTATTTCTCAGTTCAAAATTTACATAATGATCTACCCCTTTAACTTTTATCTGATTAATTTAAACAGGTCTAGAACCTTCCAATTGCACATACTTACACATTAACCTAAAAAGTACCCATTAATGGGCAAAAGTCACAGGTTATTGCGAGGGGAAGCGCCGGCGCATGACGGTGACCTTGCACCTGAGTGCACCCTTATGAACAGCATATTATTACTGTAATCTAAGTTCTTGTTACAACACGAAAATAAAACAAAATACATCACACTTACAACAACAATCCATATCGTACCAAAATATTTTATTTAGGTAATTAAATGAAACGATAGGTATTATACCGATATTATTCTTAACACATTGGGACCCCTCCATGCCTCGGAGAGCACGTTAAGTCCACGTCCAGGTTGCCATAAGATCGTGGCATTCGTTACGGGTAGTTGAAGACCTAAAGAAAAGTCTGACAACCTGGTCTAACTATAGAACTTCGATATCGCCTGGTACTTGGGTTGTGGAGGTCTGATGGTAATCGCTTCACGTAAAATATCGAAATTCGGCCGTTTCGTAGTTAGAAAAAACATATAACAGTTTATACCGGTATTTTGCGCTTGGTAACTTCTTAAATAGAACCTGGTAGATTAACCATATAAATCAAAAACATGCTACAGCGTCATCTAGCGTGAATAATCCGAACTACAAAGTAACTTCTGATTCTACATCGCACAAATAAAAAATCTCATGCAGATTACTATTATATACACTTCTCAACAGCAACACTTAGGCCACAGTACGCTAGGCATGATCAGCCTGGTCGGAGAATCCTCCTTTTGTGTTGGATCACATCCTTTTCCAGTTTCCTAGACACTATCAACATCAAATACAAAAGTGATCATGGCAATGGTGATGATGGCAAAACCCATCCCATCACCATTTAAAATTACTAACAAAATATTAACAAACCGTAATTTTCTTTGTCATGTTGATCATCGTTCCACGTATGAAGGGAGCAGTGATCGATCGAGCATGACGTCTGCCCTTATACTTGTGTTATCGATATTATGCTTTATTAATTCGAAATGCCATCACGCTCTTTGGTACTGTGAGTCTAAGGCAGACTAGCTTTCAGCACGTTTGCGGAAATTGTAAGTATGTATGTATTTAACGTAATACATGCTTCAAATCAATTGTACTGAATCAACTACAGACTTTACTTTCATCATTACTACATATTTAAAAACAAAGTCGAACCGAAGGAATTTTCATACGGTTTTCACCAATAAACGGAGTGATTCATGAGGAAGGTTTAAGTGTATATATAATTCATTAAGGTTTTGTGTTAAACAGCTCAAATATGAGGATGATTGTTGAAGATGTCGGAAAAATGCTTTGATATCCGTGCGAAGCCGGGTCGGGATGCTAGTATCTATGTAAATAAAAATGGAATGGTGCTTGTTGTTAAGCACTTCACTTGAAAATAGCTGGACAAATTTCACTAATGGTTTCTTTTATATTCCTAATATAATCCAAATAAGGTTATTAGTTAGAGAAATTTAATGTAGTCTCCCGGAAAGCGAAAGTGCTTTTTCATTGCAATTAGAAGAAATTTACTAAAATTTTGACAGGACTTAAGGACAGGTTTTAATAAAAACAAGTTTTTTTAAACTATTTTAACTTAATTATGGCTTCCCCTCCACTAAGGAGTCGAAAAGACTAAGCACAAACTGTGCATCTGTGTGTATGAGTAACACATATTTACATAGAAATAATTCAACAAGGCGTATAGGTATAGGCGAGATTTTGTCGAAAGTATCAGCAGTACCGGTCGATCTCGAGATACAGAGGCGAGCATTCTATAGTTTAATTTAAATTAAACGCAAAGTAACCTACTTCTATTATTGATTTTCAGTAACAGCTTAGTTCTAAAGCATAACTTAACCATCCGAGGCACTAGCGTACCCATCTACAAGTCAGTTTGTTCTAAAATAGCTTAATCACATTTAGCTCTTATTCAGACCTTCTGCTAAATGGCCCCCCCTATTACAATGTACGGTGTCCCATTATTATTTAAAACAAACCAATGAATCAGATATTTCAAATCAAATTCAGAGGAAATGGGACCGGAAATGTTCCCCTCTCATCTAAATTGGACTCGCCGTCCACTTTTATGTCATGGTATGTATTTATGGGGTTTTTATGGGCACAAACCATGGCATTGTGGTATACAGGATTGTATATAAGTAGGTACATTTTGAGGAGATTGAGCACGATGCGATCATGTTTATATGAAGTATAGTTTGTGATTTGTGGGGTGGAATAACATGCGATTTTGAGTTTTGTAATGTTTTAGAAATATTTATAAGGATTTTGTTTTTTTTTTTAAATAGCCGAATATTATGAAAAGGCCTTAGTTAGGAGTTTTATAAAAATCTTTGTGAAATAAAAGTTATGCACAATTATGCAAACGAGCAGACGGGTCACCTGATGGACTTGCAACTCAAGAGTCACAAGTTTGTTGCAGGCCTTTAAGGTGGGAGTAGGGGAACGGGGGGAGTAGGGGAAGGAGGGGAGGGGGGTTTGGGCCTCCGGCAACCTCACTCACTCGGCGAAACACATCGAAATCGTTTTCTGTGAAGCCGTGGTATCACTCCGGTCGAGCCGGCCCATACGTGCCGAACCATGGCTCTCCCACTTACTTTATTACTAAAACTAGAAAAGTTGATATAATAGGTATTAATATTCAGATGGATCAGAATAATTCTCACTGCGCTATAAGTACAAAAGAGATTTAGAGAGTTATCTAGGGAAACAAGCATATAAGAATCTGATACAAGAACGGCTTACGGTTTTCAAACCGTCCACAGGCTTGTCCTAAAAGGTACCTACGGCGTAGTAATCTAAAAATAAAAGAGTTTTTAATTCCTTACTATGCAAAATAATAAATTATGAGACAATAAGCTGCGATGAGGGCCTGAAAGAAGCTAGGGGGAAAATCACCTGCCGAGTGGTTTTGAGTGGTACGAATCGCAGAAAAATCTTTTTAGAAAATAAATTACTTAGGTACCTATTGTTGGTACAACTGTTTACTTTTGAAGCCAAGGTTTCTCAGCCAAAACTTAAGCTATTTATGTAGATAATTGAAAGACTATGTAGTTATATGTTAACAGTAGTATTTTATACAAACAGACATCCCACCGTGGTATAATATACCAAATAGGTACAACTACTTTTAATCATCGATTATAGTCGCTTCAGTGTGAAATATATATCACTTACCTCGCATCTACAAAAACTGTCCCGTTCATCATATCGAGGGGTCTGAGGCGAATTGATTCAAGCGCCACATTGGATGATATTGAGTTATATACATCGTTGCAATCAGCGATTTTCGCTAAATATCGCTCAGTATTGTCCAATGTGGCGCTTGAATCAATTCGCTTCAGACCCCTTGATATGGTATAATAATTGAAATCTAGACCAGGCTTGCGCTGCCGCTGCTATCACGAGTCTAGTGGGTAGACCAACGCAGGTGGCGTTGGTTTACCCACTGACCTCCATCAATAATGTTTTTAAATTATATTACACATCGCTATCTAGACCATTTGGTTCGTGGAAGAGCCATGCTTCGGCACGTATGGGCTGGCTCGACCGGAGTGATACAACCCCCTTACAGAAAACCAGCAGTGAAGCAATGATTTCATTGCTTTTCGCCAGTAAATGAGGTTACCGAAGGCCCTCACCCTTTCCTCTCCCCCTTTCCCCCCTTCCCTCCCCTTCCCCTACTCCCAACTTAAAGGCCGGCAACGTACTTGTGACTCTTGAGTTGCAGGTGCCCATGGGCGGCGGTAGTCATTTACCATCAGGTGACCCGTCTGCTCGTTTGACCCCTATACCATACATAGAGAGTTATAGTACACGGATAAACATACCTACTTAGGTACATTTTTTTTTGTAAATACGAACAAAATATACACAGATTACTATAAAACATTCTCATGGATAAAAATATTTGCAATAAGCGGGAGTCACACCCGTGACCTTTGGACGTTGTAGCCAATTGCAGTAATACCCCGAAACATAGATCGTTAATAATAAATAATTTGCAACACCAACCGTGTCAAAATTCCTTTCATTCACAATAATAGTTCATTCACGAATAATTAATTATACATAATTATCTTTTGGTTTCCATTACAAACAATGTTTTAAATAAAACATTTTATAGAGAAATGGCAATTTTTTCAGCAACTTTGTAGACTGTCTGTACCGCTCTGAGTCCCCAGCTTCCGGTCGGCCATCTTGTCTGCTATTAAGCCTAATTACTACCTCTAACAAGGCCTTATTTGTGCTTCAACTTGAACAGATAAACTTATTAAGTAAAAAATAAGATCGAATCAGTGTGTTTAGGAACGTATGAAGCAATTTATAGGTGTACTATTTAGTTATATAATTGATGCTTATTCTGGAGTATAGAATACATCTTAATCTACACCAAAAAATAAGTATAGCATGAACTATTGTGGAGGTTGCGTGTTCATATCACGTCGCGGTCACCATTGTGGAGAAACAGGTGTTATGTCCCTCCAACACAAAGGGACAGGATCCTCCGACCAGGCGAGGTGATCATGCCTGGTGGACCGAGGCCGACGGTTGATGTTGGGAAGTTGTATATTTACTAATCGGTGCGAGAACTTTCGTAGTGCGATGCAGGATTAGTAGTTAATAAATAGTTCAGGTCGTCCTCGCTAGCTGATGTTGAAGTATGTTTTTGTTGTATGTGGAAGTCGCCATATTATGTGTTTTAGAAAGAAAGAAAGAAAGAGAAACACTTATTCTGACATTCACAGGACTGCACACAATTATTTCCATAAAAATAAAAATAAATAAAACTGTAAGTAACTATTGTTCTGTGCAATGCCAGAAAATGCACCTATCTCAGCATATTGCTGCAGCCTGAGAGACTGCAGCGCTGGTATTATGACACGGATAAACAAAATATTTTGTGTACTGTGAACATTATTCCCAAACTGCAACCTTTTGGTTGCAAGTCGAACGCCATTGTTAGTACGCAACAGATGTTCAAACACGCTGACCCACGCAACTTCGTTTGCGTTTGTAAATTATTCCCATTTTTGCAATATTTTTCATTGATACTCTGCCCCTATTGGTCGTAGCATGATGTTATATAGCATATAGCCTGGCTCGATAAATGGGCTATGCAACATTAAAAGAATTTTTCAATTCGAACCAGTAGTTTCTAAGATTATTACGCTCAACCAAACAAACAAACTTTTCAGCTTTATAATATTAGTAGATATACCTAGATTTCGAAATTGTTAACTAACTCCCTAGTCAACACCATCATTCATGTACCTACTTTCTGTGGAAATAAATAAATATTCTATTGCAAGGTAATATATCTTGTAAGATAAGATTTTAAGGTAAGATTTTGGAATACCCCTTCACCTGTAACAAAGATACATTCGAATGAAACAAACAAACAAATTATTTACAGCTAAGGAAAACAACACGAACACGAACACACATATTATTATTTTGGCAAGAACTGTTTCCTTCTCGGTGTATTGTTTACAACGACGGTTCCGATCATAATTTAGTAACAATTCTCTCTTTTTAACCCCCGACGCAATAAGAGGAGTGTTATAAGTTTGACGTCGATGTCTGTGTGTGTGTGTGTCTGTCTGTGGCATCGTAGCTCTCAAACGGATGAACCGATTTCGATGCGGTTTTTTTTCATTTGAAAGCCTTGCGGTGGTTCTTAGCTATGTTTGGTTAATATCGGTGAAGCAGTGTAAGAGTATCAGCTCTTTTCCAAAATGATGTAAGGCATTTTGTAATCGTTGAAGGGATTTTCGAGTCGGGGGTGTTTTAAATTTTAAATTTATTGTACTGACACAATATGTAATTTATATCATAACATTAGTACCAGTATAACTTGAGTTGTCATTGTATACTCTTTCCGTACAATGATAGATCAACATATCTCAAGCGACGGTAGCGTAATGGCTAAGGCGTCGGACTTGCGATGAAGTAGTTGCAGGTTCGAACCTCACCCAGTGCAATACCGACGTGAACCCAGTCCTAAAAAAGCACTAAGCTTAGCTGGAGGGGTTAACAAGAATACTAGTAATGTGTGACCAGCGTTACTAGTATTCTTTAAAAAAATCGAATGAACCCCTGTAGCGTTTTGTAGCCGTTTTTGCATACATTGATTAAATATTTTAAATTTATTCACTTCCTCATATTCCTCCGTCCGCGAAATGTGTGCAAAACAACAAATAATTGTCTTCACGTATAAATATAAAAATAAACTAGCTGCGCCCCGCGGTTTCACCCGCGTAAGTCACGATCCCGTGGGAATATCGAGATAAAAAGTAGCCTATGTGTTAATCCAGATCTCCAGCTATCTACATACAAAGTTTCAAACTTCAATAGTTTTTGCGTGAAAGAGTAACAAACATCCATCCATCGATCCATACTCACAAACTTTCACCTTTATTTTTTAGTAAGATATCTAGGAACATATTACACAAAGCTATCGAAAACTAAACTAATCATAATTTGTTGTTTAAAAACATGTTCGAAACATACTTAGATACATTTATATTATATCAAGAAGAAAGTAAATAGCACTGGTTCTAGAAAGAGCAGAAAGTTCCAGAAATAATTCTAACTTATTTCTATGTTAACTTTTAAACTTTCGCGTTCCACTATATACTTAACTAGCAACCCGCCCCGGCTTGGCACGGGTGGCAGAGACATCTTCAACAATCATCATCATATTTCAACCAATTTACACAAAACCTTAACAAATTATATACCTAAACCTTCCTCATAAATCGCTTTATCTATTGGTGGAAACAGCAAGAAAATTTGTTCAGTTAGTTAGTTTTCAGTTCAGCTTACATCCCTTTTTTCGCATTAAAAAAGTAGCCTATGTCCTTTCTCAGGCTCTAGACTATCTGTGTACCAAATTTCATTTAAATTGGTTCAGTAGTTTTGGCGTGAAAGGGCGACAGACAGACAGAGTTACTTTCGCATTTATAATATTAGTAAGGATATATATAAATTAATTACTTCTATGTCTTAGAAATAACGGTCACAAAGAGACAGTCACAGACACGAACTTGCAACCACTGGAATACGAGTCCTGTCAATAATTCTTTATTTCCTAATCAACCTCTGTGGAATGTTACATCCATTTTATATGTAAAGCCAATGTAGTTTAATACTTTTTTTCTTCTGCTTGTCACTCCATTTTCTTTTTTGTTTTTTAGTTACTATTTTTTTTTTATGGTATAGGGGGCAAACGAGCAGACGGCTCACCTGATGGTAAATAACTACCGCTGCCCATGGGCACCTGCAACTCGGGAAGGACAAGGACGGGAATAAGGGAGAGGGAAAAGTTAGGGCCTCCGGTAGCGTCACTTACGCGGCGAAATGCAATGCAAGCATTGCTTCATGGCCAGTTTTCTGTAAGGCCGTGGTAACGAGCGGAGCCGGCCCATACGTGCCGAAGCATGGCTCTCCTACACAAATGGACGAGTATCAATAAAAATCATCAACAATATTGTCTCTTTATTCAACTGAGCTTTTGTTATCAACTATTTAATGAAGTCTACTCTAGACAACAACAAGTAGAAATAAATTCAGTTTCTGTACATCTAAAACCAATATACTAATGTTATCAAAACAGCCGATAGCATTGAAACATCGAACACAAACAGCCGGCACAACCGGGTACACCCGGTTATCGACCGGGGGCGTGACCGGTCGATCGTCACGCCTCGTGCCCACCCCGCCCGGGTATGAAAGTGTAACGTTGAGAGCTATGGCGTTAAGATAATAGTGTAAGAGTGGAGTATATTTGGATAAAAACCTGGTACCTATACCTTATATTACTTTACTTGTTTGTTCTTCTGTTATTGGTATAAGTTACAACGGGTATACTTTGGTATAAAAGTTCTTTTTTATACTAATAAATAGATTATTCTTTAATTGTTTCGCAACTGATTTATATAAACCATAACCTTTGATTATAAAGCCCATTACATATTAAATATTGGTGTAATTATTCAGCAATATTTCAATGAAGGAATTTATTTTTGTAAGTATTTATAATGGTTATTAGTTACTTATGTAAATATATATTTACTACAACATAAATTATTATTATACTAAATTATATTTGAAGTGTAAATCGGGATTTAATCGCGGTAATAATTAGAATGTACAATACCTTTTTTGGTTATCCGACGTTTCGATCGAATTGCACCGATCGTGGTCACGGGTAGACTGGTGAGAGCTTAGCGACGCCTCCGTGAAGTTTCAGCAACTTTCCTCGTACACATCAAATATGTATAGTCGCGAAAGTTTAAAAACAACTAAATTATATTGCAAATATCTCGCATATTTATTAAAAACAACACCATAATAGGGTACAAAAAATTCTTTCGCGTCGCAATCGTGAAGATGAAATGCCAAAAGACTGGTAGAGCTGACACGTCTAATTGTAATACCGATCCTTTGTAACCAGAAAAAAAAACAGCTTTCTTATGACGAGAAACGAAAAAATCGAAAAAAATAAAATATTAATATGTCTTTATTTACTGTACCTATAAACTATTTCCGAACCTCTTTCCTCTGGTATAGATGGCCTAATAACGTTCAATTTAGAAAAATGTTACACTCAAAAACCACTACCACTTTTGGACCGCGTAAATGCTCTAAAAGGTACACCCTAAAATTGACACATCTGTGCAATCGAGATCAACCTCTCACCTATACCTAACAATATTGTGTTCTTTCAATGTTAAGCGGTCCTTAGATGATCATGCGGCATGACATGCTAAATCATCATGCTGTATGAAGGACCTATTGAGAGTTTATCATGTAGCATGATAATTCGCTTGTTAGAGAGTGGCAGACGTCTTCTGCGCTGGTATGGAAATGTTTTTATCAAACGCAGATTTACAAATAAATAAATTTATAAATAATTTCTGTAATTATTTTAATCTAAATATTATCTGTTAGAGATCGCTATTAGCGATAAGACCGCCAATTGTACTCTAATATTTTATATGAGATCTGTTTCAACTGTATGTTATTAATGGTGTACAATAAAGAATATTATATCTATCCATCTATCTATCTAAATATAAAAATAAAAGGAATTGTCAATCAACTGCCAGCACGTAGTTTGCATGTCAAGCACGAAGTTTGCATGTTATGCACGTAGTTTGCATTTCATGCACGTAGTTTGCATGTCATTCGCATCAATCAATACAATTAAACGGTTTATAATCACAAAATGTTCGTTAAGCCTATCCATTTTAGTTTACTTAAAACAAACAGTATTACGTAAATTATTACTCAACACAAAACATTTCTAACTCAAAGTTCAATCTTTCTTTCAGCTATCAGAATCCACACAATACAATACACAGATCGGCTATTTTACTACTCTACTAAAACCCGGTTAATACCCGGGCATCCGAGCGCGTCCATCGATCGTGTACGTCCTGATACGGCTGGGTAACCGGTCGATACGGCTGGGTAACCGGTCGATGCGCCTGGATAACCGGTCGATACGCGATTCATGGCGAACATTCATTAATAATGTATTCGTATTTCGTATTGGAGCAAGTAAAGTAGCATTCTCAGATATTGTTAAGGCAGTTTGTAGATTTGTGTTTTGGAATTAGACAGTTATTGAGTTTATTTTGGCAGCTATTAATTAGTTATCTTATTTGCTATCTCACATTTTTAAAGGAGAAAAAAGGAGGAGTGTTATAAGTTTAACGTGTGAATCTGTGTGTATGTCTGTGGCATCATAACTCCTAAACAGATGGACCCCATTTTTATTTAGATTTTTAGTTGAAAGGTGATTTGATCGAGAGTATTTTAGCTATAATTAAAGAAAATCTGTTCATACTTTCAAAGACCATCAGCTCTTTTCTAATCGTGGTAGGGATTTCATAGTGGGAGGTATTTTTAATTTATACTTGTTGAGTACGCAGTTGCATCGGTGTCGGCTTAAAATGAGGGGGGAGGCAGTGTCCTAGTTCTCTAAAAAAGGAGTACGTATATGATACGAATAGACATATTTTTTAAGGCCACTATTATCACTACATATTATAAAACAAAGTCCCCCGCCGCATCTATCTGTCTGTTTCTTGTCTTGGATTTTCTTGCGGTTTTCACCAATAGTCAGAGCGATTCATGAGGAAGGCTTAGGTATATAATTTGTTAAGGTTTTGTGTAAATTGGTTGACATATGATCATGATTATTGAAGATGTCTCTGCCACCCGTGCGAAGCCGGGGCGGGTTTTTAGTTACATATATTTTATTATTTGCGATTGTCTCTGGGTAGCCGAATTCTTGACTGCTGGTAAAGTTAATTAACATCACGAGGGATAGTAAACGCGATTAAAATAGCCGGGAACGGCTTGTGCCAAAATATATAGTAGCCAGGCTGCTGATAAACATATTTATATATTACTAAATACATACATTGTATAGACAAATTACTCCCAGACCCAAAAAAAAATGCGCACAAAATTATTTATCCTGGGTGGGAATCAATCCCATGACCTCTGGCTCAGCAGTCAGGATTACTAGACCAGACCACTAGAAATAGAGTTAAAGAATAAGAGATGTACTACTTAGGGTTTCACTTTAAGATTCGTGTTCAAATCAGTTGTTACATGTCAACCTCAGTCATGTCATAGACTAATAAGTATTCTTTCTTCCAGGTCACGGTGGAGTAAATCAATTAGGTGGTGTATTCGTCAATGGACGACCATTGCCTGACGTGGTACGCCAACGGATAGTGGAACTGGCACATAGTGGAGTAAGACCCTGCGACATAAGTCGGCAGCTTCGTGTCTCACACGGCTGCGTCTCCAAGATACTGTCGAGGTGAGTGAGACTGCTTTAAACCCCTATTAAAGAAACTCCAACGTTTCTAGACGAGGTATGATTTAAAACAAAGACATCTGTAGAAGATTAAAAGTAATTGAAGTAGCTTTTGGCATTAGTAATCCAAACTGGGTCTAGGTAATTCCCCGCCCCCTGAAATGGTTCAAGGATCAGCTCTAAAGCCATGGTTCATTGTAGAAGGTTTTAGTTAACCTCCTAAACCTAAAACCTAAAAAACACACACAAAATAATAATAATAAATTTACACATCTCACACATGGCCGTCTGATCCCAAACTAGGCAGAGCCTGTACTATGGTATATATAGAACTGAAGTTTTACCTTATAATGTAAAACTGTCCGTCTATTTATGGGTGGGTTGCAGATACATAACATAGAAGTTCCGGCAGTGCATTGACAAAGAAGAAATGATTGTGACTCATACCAGGATATTTAATGATTTAAATATCCTGAATTTGTATTTTATGACTTTGAGTGTAGTGCCGATGAAATGAGCCGTGTCTTTAAGCTAGTAATCATTGCTGAATTATGGCCGAAACTAATTACTTATCCAAATTGATCACTTGAAAAGAAGCTCAAAGATATACCTACCCACAAAAACCACTGCAACTTAAGAATTATTTAGCAATAATATAAAAATGATTTAACTCCTATCCTCCTTTAATTACAACCGTGATACGATGCTGTTAACCCCACCCACACACACACCGTCTTATTCATACTCACAAACCCACTTATTTTACTTTACACAGTATACAGACACACACACACACACACGTGTACACTAGGGATGCCACATTTTTTTGGAAGTAAAATATTTTTTTTAAACTTAAATAAAGGGGAATTCAGGGGAATATTTTTTTTACACATTTTATCATTATTATGCGACGTTACTGCATTTTGAAATTATACAAGCTGCGTTGTGGGTGTGTTCCATTTAAAGTTACTATAACGAAGTCGTCACAGTTGAATTACCGATGAATATATCGTATTTTTCATACTATATTATTGTTTTACAATACAATTGATTCAAATATAGTACGATACTAAATATTATCGTACCGGTAGCAACCCTAATGTACACAGTCAGAAAGCAGACGCCAGCTTCGTAAGCTTCTGTACGAACACAATGTGTGTATGTGTGTGTGCCCCCGTTCCATAGGCTGCGTCCGGCGCGTGCGCAGATAGACAATACGCTTATGTCATTTTCTTTTGTTTCGTTTTGTTGTAACTGGTTAATATGGGTACCGTTGGATGATGGTAAAACTGTAGTTTAGAGGTTTTGGTACATTCTATATAACATCGGACTTGCGATCAAGTAGTAGCGGGTTCGAACCCCACAAAGTAGACTCCCACTATTAACAAGCATTTAATGTTGCTGGATGGGTTAACAAGAATACGATGTTACTACATACATGTGTATACACACATTACACACTCATGTCTGTATCCCCGAAGCCATATTGCCCACATTTTGTGAACTCTTTTAACCGGGCACTGGGCGTTAAAGTCGAAAGGAAAATTAATTATATTGAAAGGAAATGGTAGCTAAGAAAGAAAAGTAATAGAAGAAAAGTGATGTTGTTTATACGAACGAATTGGGCAGTTGTAATGTAAGAAGTGGCTCGAGCTGGTCAGGGTCGCAGACCCGTAGCTCGAGCTAGCAGTTGCCGGGAAGTCCGATTATAAAAAAAGCAGTGAAGCAATGCTTGCATTGCTTTTCACCGAGTGAGTGCGATTACTGGAGGCCCTAACCCTTCCCCCCTCTCCCCCTAGTGAGTTTTAAGTTGCAGGTGCCCATGGGCGGCGGTAGTCATTTGCCATCAGGTGACTCGTCTGCTCATTTTACCTACAGGCATAATTGAGAAACAAACCTATGGTACCATCTAACAATAAGCATATAACATCTGTTTAGTATATTGTGACACTCTAAACCTAAATCCTGTCCGGATCTGTTTTAAAGTGCCAAAGACCTTTCTCACAAACAATAACTTCACACTACGTAAGTGTTGCTTCACATAATGTTATAGAAATACAAAACGGTAAATAAATTATGTTAAATTTATACGGTACGGAACCATTCTACCGTTTAATGCTGTACTGTTCAGAATCTTCAATTTATACGTAATTAGAGTACTTATAACTGTGAATATATATCTATATATAAATAGGCAAAGACAAAATAGTCGCAGTCGTAGAATAACGGCGGATTTGATTTTTTTACGATTTTTGTTTTTGACATAAGCTTACTGAAAACATTATACTTTATCATAAAACAAAACATTTTTCAAAGCTCATACACACAACATTTTCACATTTCATTATCAGAAACAGCCGTTTACAAAATATTACCATTTTTTTACGGTATATGGGGCAAATGAGCAGACGAGTCACCTGATGGGACTAAAATCAAATCCGTCGTTTTTCTACGACGACGACGAATAGTTCAGTGACTGTTTCGCTTCTTTATTTTTTTGTTTAGTAACGTGCAATTCACGTTAAAAAAATTATTACACACTTTTATTAGTTTCACTTGTAACAACGAACTATGTAAAAAAATCTTGTAAGACAATTTTAACCTACCTGTAATTGTCATATCGAAATAAGACTTTGTTCATCCAAAAAAATATGTATAATCACCTGCAAAACTACATATCTACTGTCCATGCAATTTTGCAGTCTAAATATTATCTGGTGGGTGGATTGTATCAGTATTATCTGGATATGTAGTTTGGATGACAATACTATAATTTGGCATCTAGGAGCTGATGTGATGATGGAGCCAGAAGGTAAATATTGGAACTCTTCAATGGCTACTAGTAAACCCCTCGAGTTTGGGCTCATATGATTCGTTTTGACGAGTCCAACAGATTGGGCTTAGTAACTATGGTCTGATGATGAAGCCAGGAGTTAAGTAGTCCAACTCTTTTTTACTTTATAATTCGGTCCGCCAATAAAGCGTGTTTTTAACTGCCGACGCAAAAAGAGGGGTGTTATAAGTTTGACGTGTCTGTGTGTCTGTCTGTCTGTGGCATCGTAGCTCCCAAACAGATGAACCGATTTGAGTGTGGTTTTTGTTTGAGAGGTGACTTAATCGAGAGAGTTCTTAGATATAGTACAAGAAAATCTGTTCAGCCGTTCGAAGATCATCAGCTCTTTTGTAATCGATGAAGGGATTTTCTTGTCGGGGGTATTTTAAATTTATGATTATTTAGCGCACTTCTTCTACATATAAACTTTTATTATTTCAAATTTATCTTTCCTTGGCTCACGAAATTTTATTAAAAATGCGTACAGACAATTCTCTTCACGTGTTAATATACCTATCGAATTAACCTAACTCTATCGTTACCATAATGGCGTTGGCATTTCGTTATCGGAAAAATCGGCAAATTCATAATGTCACGGGTTCATTTCACGCTCAAATATTTTATGCACGAATGTGTATTTGCATTGATCTACGTCTTCCTATATGTAATATGTATATACAAAAAAATAAATCTACGAGCTCTCTTAGTACAAGCTATCTTTGGTTTGGGCCTGGTTAGTGTAAAAATTGTCTAATAGAGGTCGCCTTAAGCGATAAAACCACACATTGAAGTTGAGAAACTGATGAGAAACTTTGAAAAAGTACATTGGAGGGTTGAGTTCTAAAGTTTTAGGTACTGTGACAAAAGAACGACTTTGGTTTTAAAACAGTACGACTTGCAGTGTATTTCTTCTGGTAAGAAAGTTCTCAAAAGTTAAGGAAAGAAAGATAGAAGAAAGAAAACCCTTTTATTTTACACAAACATTCTTTTTTTTTTTTTTTTTCTTTTCATAAAGACAACTCCCGCATTAGGAATTACTCCTGTGTCGCGGGGGCTTCACAAACATGCAAACAACGGACACAAAGAACACCCAGACTCTGGTGGGAATCGAACCCACGACCTCTGGAATAGCAGTCACGGTCACTAACCACTAGGCCAACAGGCCAGTCGACGAACGTCGAACATTGGACGCACACAAGACATATTTAACAAAGAACATGTACACAAGAAAAAAGGCAAATGACAAATAAAAAAAATGAGAAATGAGCCTTATCTATGGTCGGATAAAATAGTCTGTGGGAATAAAAAAACAGTCAGTCGTAGGACTGTAAGTCAGAAGGCAAAACATAACTCCACAATGTATTTGCATATACATACACACACACACATCTGTATGTATATATAATTAGGTTAAAAATAAAAAGTAGGTAATAACATATCTAAATGTTTACAGTGTACCCTACACTGGAAGTTCTGCGCTCCTGGCCGCTCATAAATGTTTGAATTTCGAATGTTATATTTTTTTAAATATAAGAAACTCGGCTCCGTCTTACGAATTTTCGATCAGGGTCACGTGTCCTGACGCGAGTTTAACATTTTTTACCCATCCCAAAAAGTGCACAACGCCGCTAAAGAAGTTTCACTTCAAAAAAAATAGATAGCATAATATCATATCTGCCTGTTTCGATCTATAACCGCTTCCAAATGATTGAGTCTTGTGAGAAGTAATCGGGCAAACAAACTCACGGCCACTCTTTTTAAAAAACATGACAGTTTTAACAGGTTCTGTCAGGTTGGCCATACTTGTTTGTACATTGTTGTAGAAACTATAAGTTACAGATCGTTTATAATAAATAATATTCTGTGATATCTTTACTAATAAAAGAGATTTTTGTTTGTTTGTTTGTTTAAACGCGCTAATCTCTAGAACTACCAGTCGGATGCAAAAAAAAAATTGTATTGGATAGAGTATTTATTGAGGAAGGTTATAAGCTTTGTAACATCACGCTACGACCCTTACAAACTGAGCAGTGACCATAAACGTACTGCAAGGAACAGCTAGTGTAAAATATATTATCCAGTTAAAATGATCACTACAATTATTATAAAACAAAGTCCCTCACCGCGTCTGTCTGTTTGTCTGTCTGTTCGCGATAACCTGAAAAACTTATGAACGGATTCTCATGCGGTTTTCACTAATAGACAAAGTGTTCCGTGAGAAGATTAAGGTATACAATTAGTTAAGGTTTTGTGTAAATTGATTGAAATATGATGATGATTGTTGAAGATGTCTCTGCGTACCCGTGCGAAGCCGTGGCCGGGTTGCTAGTATAATATAAAATAAACTACGGTCTCCGCGTACCATAAAGGGGGAAGTATGCTTGATTTATCAATCAATATCAACTATTTGTCGGCTACACATAACGCTCCTACAATTAGACATCATCTTCCGTAACACTCTGTATAAACTCTGTATGTATGTATATGAGTTTATGTAAGTATGTGTATTTGTGTCCCTATCCATACACCTACCATCCTAATATTTATTTGCAAAATTTATGAAAAGTATCTCTAAATAGCACTTATTTATAACTATTTTCTTCTTCCATAGGCTTCTTAAATATATTGTACACTGCAGCCCCTCTTTTCACCTATGTTTTCTCTATCCATCCAATGGTTGCCTGGAAGAGATCGCAAATTGCGATAAGGTCGCCAATTGTACATAACATTAGCTATTAAGTAGATATTAGTAAAATATTGTAACCTATTTGTGTACAATAAAGAGTACATCTGTCTATCTATCTAAACTCTCAAGGAAATTATGAACACTAGTAAGATATAATTCCTATAAAACCACAATTATGGATAATTTTATGCTAATCGCAGCTTAACCACCAGTTAACTAAGTATCTTTGTTTAACCTCGGTTAACCGCAACTGACGAGCTCGCTGGTAGACAGTTAGCGCGAACGTGTACCACTTAATTAGTTTAACTGGAGAAAGATTATATTAATGAGAGAAAATTATTTCTCAGTTGTTATTTTAACTACTAATTAAAATTGCTGTTTATTTTTTTACATACCGCTTTGTTCGCGACGATACTTCAAAAAATCCGGGCCCACAGCAGGCCCGTATAGGTAGATTTCGTGTTTTTTTATTTTTTTTTTAAAACTGCCCCCCAGTCCCCCCTTTGGGAAAATATCTCCCATTCATGAACTTACCTTCATTTTTGCCCTGTTGATTTTTCGTCCAAATTTGAAAGCAATCGGTGCATAATTGCGACCTCTATCGTGCCGGTAAAATTGAGGTACATACATACATACATATATAAGCTTTTTAACTGGTGGTTGTTTTGGGGTCTAGGGATCATAACTACCCCCTGTGAAGAAATTTTTGGAAAACTCGACAATTGGTACAAAACATATAGGTAGACTTTCTTCGAAATCTACCTAAAAATATACGAAAGATGAATCGGCATATGGAGAATCATTCGACCAGGTTAGGTGATCATGCCTGGCGGACCGCAGTCGGACCGCTAATGTTGAGAAGTTGTATATACATGTATATTATCTATATATTAATACGTGAAGCGAAAACTTTGGATCCCTTTTTACGAAAATTGGGCGGACGGAGGAGTATGAAATTTCGCACACTTATAGTTTATACAGAGAAGAAGTGACGAATGCTAAAATTTTTGAACAATATTTGCTACAAAGTTAAAAAAAATGCAAAAACGGGTACATACAGCTATGCGTGTCCCGTATATATTTTGACCTGTCATGGTACAGAAGTCTATACAATGACAGGTCAAGGAATATTGGCCAATGAAATAAACCATGGTCGAAATTCGACCACCACGCGATCTCTAGTATATATTAATCGGCGCGGGAACTATCATTGCACGATGCAGTATCGACGGTAGTTACGACGTAGGTTGGCTTGTGTTCGCTTGATAATAATAATAATAACTTGAGACACCACACACACGGCCATCTGATTCCAGTCTAGGCAGAGCCTGTACTATTGTGACCAGACAGCTGATAAACATACTTATATATTACTAAATACATATCGCCACCCGGCAAAAAAAGTGTCATATCACAAAAAAAGTGTCATATCACGTGTTAGGTACGTTTTGATATTTTTATAGCATTGAATAGCAAATGTTGCATTTCGTCAGCTGTAAAAATATCTTTATTAGTTCAGTGAAAAAGGGAAACAAGTTTGTTTAATTCACCGGCATAAAAGTCATATTTTCTCGAAGTAGCTGTTTTTTTATTATGACACTTTTTTGCCGGGTGGCGATATCATAGATTAATATATCTATCATATCGCCACCCGGCAAAAAAAGTGTAGTGTAGTGTACCCAGATACACAACAAATAACTAATAAATAATAATAATAACTAATCTATTATCACTGACAGGACTATTGTTGCCAATAAGCCTGATATAGTGGTAATAGACCGATTAGAGCGCCGAGCAATTATTGTAGATATCACCATTCTCCATGACGACAATCTCTTAAGGGCTGAAAAAGAAAAACAAATGAAGTATTTGGATTTGGCCCATGAGGTGGTCGATATGTGGGATGTGGATTCGGCAATCATTGTGCCGATAGTCATATCAGCCCATGGGTTGATAGCGAAAAGCCTCGACCAACACCTTCAGAGGCTCACGTTAGGCAGCTGGATTAAGGGCCTGATGCAGAAGGCGGTCCTTCTTGACACGGCACGTATTGTGAGGAGGTTTCTGTCTCTAGAACCCTAACCACCTGGGTGGGAATTGAACCCACGGCCACGGCCTCTGCCTCAGCAGTCAGGATCACTAACTACTAGACCTTTTGTCTTAATTAGCCAGTCAGCAATAATTACGACAATAGCAAATATGACGTCAGAAATTTTTATTTCGTACAAGTTTCTACAGAATATATTTCATTGACGTTTAATTGTCACTTATGTCAGATTATTGTTATTGTCACTTATGTCAGATTTGTTGTCACAATAAGTTCATTGTTTATCTCAATCTACAGATTTGATGATATTACTTTGAAAACAACGATATGAATTGAGTAGGGACGCCGCTGACCATTGTCCAATTTAAATTGAAAACTGGATAGTGTTGGGAAAGCACGGGAATTCAACTCCGGGAATCTGTTTCCCGGACATTCAAAAAGTTCAAAACTATCCATCAGTTAGTATTGAATCTGGTTAAGGCTAGTGTGTTGTTATATTAAAACCTATGTCGTTTAGAAAATTAAAGTTTTAAATGCTACATAAATGAAAAAGGAAATGAAATAAAAAAAAATTAAACAACATAATTAAAGTGTGCCAAACTGCATGACAGTTTGTTGGCAGATGCAACTCCCTTTAAATATACAATATACATCTAGTATACATAATATTAATAACACCAACACAAACTATTCATATTATATTAACCTTTTATCTACCTAAGTACGCTTACACTCATACACAGATATATAAGTACATATACATACACATATATTCACCAACTTATACATAATATGATAATAACATATGACAATTGTTGGTTTTACAATGTTATTTTGTTGCTAACTCTTTCTAACAGAAACCCTAGTGTTTTCTTTTTAAATAGTCGCTTTGTATCGGTACTGTTCAAAAGAGCTTGAGGTAAGATAAGGATTTTTTGGTACATTATCTCTTAATGCAGCTTTGATTTTGTTATTCTAATAATAATATCCTTGGACCTATAACACAGTGCTATCAAGACTTGAATTTAGACTATACATATGTACATATACGTCTATATATTTTATTTGTGAAAACATACTTATTATACAGCAACACCCAGAACAATGAAAGTAGACATTCGTATATACAAATATATGTAGTGACAGGAAATCAAATAAACAAAACAAAAATTTAACAATACATCCTAGAGTCAAGTAAAATATCGTCGTTGTAACACTTAGTTTATCTTAGGACATCACTACATTAGTTTGTCTTTCAACACCACTAGTCTCACTATATTAATTTAAATGTATTCGTCAATCGCAAAACGATGACAAGGCAATAAAAATAACATATTTTCAATCGATATTCCGCTGTCGCCCCGCCCTATTCCCGCGGGATGTTCAATCGGCCGAGTTCGCATTTCAATTTATCCCGGTGCCATTTCAACCCTATGTTTTGTTTTGTACCCTCAACTTCATTTTTGTTCTTAATGACAATCATGTTGCTTTGTTGTATATATCCTTGTGTTCGTATAAATTGACCGATCCTCCCCGTGGGGGTTGTATAGCAATGTCGAAGAATTTTAATAAAATACATTTGTTTTAAATGCGAAATTTTCTATATAGTTTTTAAGATCGCTAGCTATACTAATACTGCATATAAATAGCCGAGGAGTTTGTTTTTGTGGTTAAACGCACTTATCTTTCAAACTACGAGTTGGATTTGGAAAATTATTTTTGAATTAGATAGCCCAATTCTTAAAAAAGGTTGAAGGCTATTTAACATTGCGCTACGGCTCTTAGGAGCAAAACAGTGTCTGTGTAACTGCGGAGAACGGCTAGTAATAACAGGCTAGCCTCTGAATGTAATTAAGCGGCGTGAAGCGTGCTCAGTATCACGCCAATATCATATCAAGTCACGCCTATCAAGTGCTTTGCCACGTGCTATCGCAATATTGGTGATAATTTATTTCATTAACTTTATGAACATATTGTACAATGGTAGACTTAATGTTTAAGGCATTCTCTGCCAGTCAATGTTAGGGTGATACGGAAATAACATGTGGTAGGTGCGAAGACATAATAAAATGAGAGAGAGAAGAGAAATGTGGTAGATAAATTTTATATGGGAGAGCCATGCTTCGGCACGTATGGGCCGGCTCGACTCTGCTCGATACCACGGCCTCACAGAAAACCGGCAGTGAAACAATGCTTGCATTGCTTTTCGCCGCGTGAGTCAGGTTACCGGAGGCCCTAACCCTTCCCTTTCCCCTATTCCCGTCCTTCCCCTCTCCCCCCTCTCCACCCCCTCTCACATCTTCCCGCTCTTTTCCTATTCCCACCTTAAAGGGCGGCAACGCACTTGTGACTCTTGAGGTACAGGTACCCATGGACGGCGGTAGTCATTTACCATCAGGTGACCCGTCTGCTCGTTTGCCCCCTATACCATAAACAAAAAAAAAAGATAATCATTGTGTTACAAACCTCTCAAAACTTAAACAAAAATTCGATTTCGAGATTTCACTCGGTCGATGACTCATATTTTGACTAAATAAATTTTAGTTTGACACAACTAAAAGGTTAACTTACACAACGTAGTCCGTATTTGCGTTAGGTATTCCACTGCGCGCTTTAAACGTGAAAACGTTTTGTTGTGGGTTCGAATCCCACACGGGACAACAATTTGTGTCATTTACAAATAGTTGTCCCGAGTCTGGGTGTTCTTTGTGTCCGTTGTTTGTTGTTGTCCTAATGCGGGAGTAGTCTTAAAAAAAAAGACAAAAAAGAATCGTCGCACTAAAGTGAAATGACATCGCATTATAGAACGTTTTTTTTTGTTTTTCTATGAATCCAACGTGTGATATACTTCCTTCATCTATTCCCCTACTTTTGTCTTCCAATACTCCTGATGTATATAATATTTTAGCCTCTTCTATAACAACCAATGACTCTTTAAAAATCTACATAATATATGTTTATTAATTTGTTCCTTATCTCCTTTTGATCCAGATCCTATCCAAATTCAAAATTTCCTTTTATTTCATACTACCTGTGCCCGCGACTTCGTCTGCGTGGAATAGGTTAGTGTATTTATATCAAATCAACAGCCTAATAAGTTTTAAGCTTCTAGCTCTAAATATGACGATATTTCCATACAACTTTTCATCCCTACCTTTCAACCTCTTACACCCCTTTTTTCGCATTAAAAAGTAGCCTATGTCCTTGCTCAGGCTCTAGACTATTTGTGTATTAATTTTCATTTAAATCGGTTCAGTAGTTTTGGCGTGAAAGGGTGATATACAGACAGACACAGTTACTTTCGCATTTATAATATTAGTAAGGATTGTTTCCCTACCTTTTACCTGTTTGTCACCCGACAACTGACTTCTATAGATCTCAGTCAATAAAATTCAAAACTCAGTTCAAAGTTTTAATGATTCCTTCTGATTTCATCATCCATCCTATTTCGACAGGACCTCTACCTCTATAGGTACTGTTTCAATTTGCTACCAAAACTAGTAACCAATGATGACCTAAACCCACAAATAACAATTATTTCATTAAATAAATCACATCGGGCGGAAGTGTTGCCGTCACGCTTTCTGCGCCCACCGGCCGACGGAAAAACAGTCTAATTACTAAACAGATACAGGACCGTACACTACTTTCATTTCATAAGACTACTAGTTTATTGTTTTATTTCCTCGATTTTGTGTGTTGGCAACATTGAGAATTGTACAACCGCTCGTGTTGGGCTTGAGGATTATGAGAGTGGAAAAGGGGCTTTTGCTTTTGTTGAATTTAGTCAGCAATATAAGTGTTGTTTTTTTAACCCCCGACACAAAAAGAGGGGTGTTATAAGTCTGTGTGTGTGTGTCTGTCTGTGGCATCGTAGCTCTCAAAGGGATGGACCGATTTCGATGTGGTTTTTTTTCACTTAAAAGCCAGTTTCCTTGCGGTGGTTCTCAGCTATATTTGGTTAATATCGGTCCAGCAGTGTAAGAGTATCAGCTCTTTTCCAAAATGATGTAAGGCATTTTTAAGGTTTGTTCCTTAAACTATAAGTATTTTATGGCATAGGGGGTTTTTAAAATTTTTAATTTTATTTTATTTTCTGGCGATGAATAGGTTTTTGAGAGCTCTATGGGAGATAAGAGGGTAAGATTAATGCAATGGATAAGTTATGTCATAATTGTCGCGCTTGTTTACAGGCACACCTGCACATCGGCGGATAAATTAGTTGTAAATTCTTCTTTTACTTCAAATTTAAGAGCTACACTTTTTTATGCCACGTCACGTCGGTGGCAAACAAATATAGAGCCTGCCTGATGTTAAGCGGTTAACGTTGCCAATTTACGCTCTTGTCAGTGTCTCGAACCCCACATTCTCGTTCACTTGTTGTATACAACTTTTTCTAGGCCTTCCTCGTTTTTTTTACCCTCTTATTAATCATCCTCCGCGCCTTTTCCCAAGTAAGTTGGTGTCGGCTTTCAGTCTGACTACGATACCGCCGAACTTTGATATTTTACGTGAAGCGACTGCCATCAGAGCTCCACAACCGAAGTACTAGGCGATATCGAAGTTCTGTAGTTAGACCAGGTTGTCGGACTTTTTAGGGCTCCAACTACCCTCTCTTACCTTATTAATAAGACATTTAAATTAACAAACAATACCTAAATAGATTATTTACTGATATTCTCTATTTGAATGCAATTATTTTATGAAACCCCTAAAGGCATGTTTTCAAACATAAATCGCTGGTTTGCGAGAATATCGACATAATTCAAAATTCTGTCGAATTGAACTAAGTATGCCAAACGATCATAAATCTTTGATATTTTATGGTGAACAGAGATGCGTCGCCGATTTCGTGCTAACGTTCGTTAGAAAGCGACAAGTTCATTATATATTTAGAACAAAATACTCTAGCGGAAATCACAAAACATTGCCATTCTCTAAAATCAATAATTTTTAGTTATGTCGCTATTCTCGCAAACCAGAAAAATGTGTTTTTAAAAGTAATACTTAAAAAGTCTCCCGACGAGTGGAGAAGCTCCGCCTTATTTAGGCGTTAATTAAATTTTGCTATACTGTCTGTACAATATCTGTTTCATTGATTCATACTACATATATCTACTCACAATAGTTACTCCATAACACAAATTGTATTACCAGTATCGATATTCACAAGCAATTTGTCGTTGATACAATGTTGAGCATATTGACAATCAAGATAGTCGCTCGAAGGGGAGGCTAATAGGCTTATCGGGGCTTACAGCGGCTTATTGCGGCTTTGAGTGCCTTATAGCGGCTTAACGGTATTGTGGCTTGTTTATTTTTGTGGTGTATTTGCAACTGTATTTTAAATAACGATGTATTTGTTACATGCTAATTTGAAGTTGTGTTTGATCTTAATATGACTTTATATGATCTTAATTGACTGCCGTATGGAGCAATGGTTTACGTGGCCACCTCGTCCCTATACCGCGCCGAGTGTTGTGAGTTCAAATCCCACACGGAACAAAAATTTGTGTGATCCACAAATAATTGTCCCGAGTCTGGGTGTTCTTTGTGTCCGTTTGAATGTTTGTGAAGCCCCGCGACACAGGAATATTCCTAAGGCGGGAGTTATCATTAAAAAAAAAATATTTATAAATATATATATAGTGCTTTATGTGTATGAAAAATAATGCTGACAATGTCTTTGTAGTGACGCAGTAGTGCATTTAACTTGCACGTCAAAAGCTTCGGGTTCGATTCCCATTCTCTCTCTCCCAACATTTCTCACCCAAGATCGAAGACGAGATGAACTACGTAGTAACTACTGATCCTGCATCCGCAATGAAAGATCTCGCGCCGGTAAGTGTACAACTTCTCAACATCAACCGTTGGGCTGCGGTTTGCAAGGCATGATCACCTCGCCTGGTCGGAGGACCCCCCCTTTGTGTTGGAGGGTCATAACATTTGTTCTTATACATACGTACTAAATTCGTTTTATTGATCCCTAGTTTTATCATTAGTTGTTCAGATTGTTGAGAGTGATTATTTGGTCAGATTTGGTTCTGGATTCTACAATAAGAGAATATGATTATAAAATCACGCTTTATGGAATCCAGAATTTTGAAGTTAAAATCACCCTTCTTTTTGCGTAGTTAATACAACTGCATGTGAGCAATCTTCCGAGTACTTACATTTATTTTTTGTCACTACCTCCAACCCTAACTACCCCTATATCAAGGGTGGCATTGCTATAATGTTACCGATCCCTTAGGGACTAGCGCCCTTGTTTTTGTCAATACTATACAGTCGAGTAGACAAGTTTTATGATTCTTATTTTATCTCTTTTTAGATCATAGTTTTAACCACCTGGTTTGAATTTTGCACACGGTTTTAGTTTTTTATAAGACCAAGGTGACGCAATCATAGAAACACGGCACTCAAGGACTCAGGGCCAAGGGTCGATTATACAAAAATGTCTTGTTTCAGATTCTACTAAGTCTTCAAATAAATTCAAAGACAGTAACTCGTAAACTTCCAATAAAATGTATACCTAAAATAAAAATCACAATACTAACTTATTTATGCATAAAAATCTAAATCAAATTTAGAGAGAAAAAAAAAACAAATATGAAATACTTTTAGTTACACTTTTGGTCTCAACTGTACATCAAAGTACCACTCACTTAGGGTGTGATCACACTCGTAATTGACTTATCACGACGTTTGTAAAGCTTCACAAAGCTTCGCAGAGCACTGTGTATGCACCCTAACGTAAATTGGTTAAGTGTGGTAGCTCTCGATAATCCTGTTTAGATAATCTTATCTGTGAAAATTTGGATAATATTGAAAAATATATAATTTATATAACACTAGTACTTGCCCGTGACTTCACCTGCTGATAGAATAGACTATTCTTTATTATATTTCACTTTAAAAACAAAACAATGCTGTATTATTTAATTTTACAATGGTTAT
Source organism: Euplagia quadripunctaria (assembly GCA_963859945.1). NCBI lineage: Eukaryota > Metazoa > Arthropoda > Insecta > Lepidoptera > Erebidae > Euplagia > Euplagia quadripunctaria. The sequence continues at coordinate 12,781,498 of OY982584.1, read as the reverse complement.
TCTTACCGCTAAAAGCGATCTCTGTCAGTTAAATAGACCCATGAATTTAATTAATTATTCGATAATTAAAACTGCAGTAATTACACTATGCAGAGCTTGTTAAAAAAAATGTTAAAGCAATCGTCAGCCAGTACAAAATAGCGGTACAAGTTCCAGGAAGATAACAGTGCAGTTTCAGAAAAATAAATTAATATAGTATTTGTAAGTACTGCCTTCGTTACTGCACGTATTTGCACGAGTGTCAGCACTAATGCAATAATTACACTATGCTGAGTCTGCAAAAAAAAACAAAAAATATTAAAATAAATTTTAGTATTTTCGACAGGTAATTAAAAAACGATTGGCTTCCTTTATTTTCTTATTTGAAAGATAATTTCTGCAATTTTAAAATTTCCCTGTAAAGGTGACTTTATAAATACATTATAATATATATGCGGACACAAAGCACAACAAGGTACACAAAAACTGAAAACTTACCTGAAAATCGTACAACTAATAAAATTAAATTAACAACGAATAATTATAAATGTACGCTTAATATGCAGAAGTCATTTAAAAGGCGTTTTCAATATTAAATGTATTAAATTAACCCATTTATTTGAGGAAAACTAGTAGTGAAACTAAATGGGAATCGAACTAACAATAATAATAATATCATCTCATTTATCCAAAAACACCATTATGGCTTACTCTCAGAATGGATGTCGAAGTGGGGCTCGTGGCACTAAAGAGCTCCTTATACTTGACACGATCATTAACCAACAAGTTCGCCGTAACCAAAAGGATTTGGCGACATGTTGGATAGATTATAAGAAAGCCTATGACTCTGTGCCGCATACGTGGCTCTTGAGGGTGATGAAGTTGTACAAGATTGATACAACTCTATGCACTTTCTTGAAGGCATGTATGCGGCAATGGAGAACCGTCCTTTGCTATCCAGGATGTCGGCGGTCTCAGGGTGACGGCGAGTTTATAAAGATCAGGCGGGGTATATTAGAGGGTGACAGTTTGAGTCCCTTGTGGTTCTGCTTAGCTTTGAATCCTCTAAGCACTTTGCTGGAGGGGTCAGGACTAGGCTATTGTTTGTGGAGAGGAGGTCAGGTAATATCCTATCTCCTTTACATGGACGATTTGAAACTTTTTGCCTGCAGCAAATCCCAATTGATAAAATTACTAGAGGTAACTGAAAACTTTAGTAAATGTATCAGTATGGAATTTGGTGTGGATAAATGTGCAGTCATGCATGTAAGAAGAGGCAGGATTGTGGAATCTGAAGGGATGGAACTGTCAGATTCCACACACCTTAGATGTCTTTCCGCCAACGAAACTTACAAGTATCTAGGTATGTCACAGTCGCTAGGGGTAAATGAATTGTCTATGAAGCAATCGTTACAGGAGCGCTTCTTTGGCCGCCTGAAAAAAGTACTCAAAAGTCTTTTGTCAGGTGGTAACAAGGTGCGGGCCTATAACGATTGGGTCATACCTGTTCTAACCTACTCCTTTGGCATACTTAGATGGACTCAAACTAAACTAGATGCCCTGGATAGAAGAGTTCGTACACTGCTTACCGCGTACCGAATGCACCATCCACGTTCATCGGTCATGAGATTGTATATCCCGCGGAAATGTGGGGGTCGTGGTTTTTTAAATACCAAGACCCTCAATAACCGCGAGGTATGCAACCTTAGAGATTACTTTCTCTCCGTTGACCTGGATGTGTATCGGGATGTGGTGGCAGTTGACAACGGACTCACTCCGCTTGCTCTAGCAAAAGAGAACTGGCGCAAACCAGCAGTACTTAGTATTACAGATCGCATGGAGATATGGAAGAACAAGGAGTTGCATAGACGTTTTTATCGGGCCTTAAATAGGCCCGATGTAGATTTATTAGCATCAGTATCCTGGCTACGGTTCGGTGACCTCTTCGGAGAAACTAAAGGTTTCGTCTGTGCAATTACGGACGAAGTTGTTATGACGAATAACCGTCGGAGATATATCCTGAAGGACGGCACAGTTGACATTTGTCGGGCGTGTCATCGTCCCGGAGAAACCCTCAGGCATATAATTTCTGGTTGTTCTCGTCTTGCCAACGGCGAGTACTTGCATAGACATAACCAAGTGGCCAGGATAGTTCATCAGCGACTTGCTCTTAAATATAACCTTGTGACTGTCGAGTTACCATACTACAGGTATGCGCCCAACCCAGTTCTCGAAAATGGTCGTGCAACATTGTACTGGGATCGATCTATCATCACTGACAGGACTATTGTTGACAATAAGCCTGATATAGTGGTGATAGACCGATTAGAGCATCGAGCAATGATTATTGACATCACCATTCCCCATGACGACAATCTCTTAAAAGCCGAAAAAGATAAACAAATAAAATATTTGGACTTATCCCACGAGATTGTCGACATGTGGGATGTGGATTCAGCAATCATTGTGCCGATAGTCATTTCGGCCCATGGGTTAATTGCTAAGAGCCTCGACCAACACCTTCAGAGGCTCACGTTAGGCTGCTGGATCAAGAGCCTAATGCAGAAGGCAGTCCTTCTCGACACGGCACGAATAGTGAGGAGGTTTCTGTCTCTGGAACCCTAACCACCGGTAGCTTGGTCCCTGTATCCGATACCGGTGGGACACTATTTTTTATATTTTTAAATATATTTTTTTTCATAAAATAATGTATTTAAAAATGTAATTTTAATGTTTTGTAAATGTTAATAAAGAGAATAATAATAACTCCATACATCTCACACACGGCCGTCTGATCCCAAACTAGGCAGAGCCTGTAGTAAGGTAACCAGACTGCTGATAAACCTACTTATATATTTCTAAATACATACATGTTATAGATAAATTACACCCAGACACAGAACAAATGATCATGCTCATCGCATAATTATTTGCCCTGGGTGGGAATCGAATAATACTCATAATTTTTTTTTTTATTTAAAAAACTTCCTGCAGTTTACAATGCACGAGGCGGACTTAATGCCACATGGCATTATCTACCAGTCAACCTTTGGATGATTCAGAGAGGGACATGGCAGGTGTATGAGAACGAATTTCTTAAATATAGTTATACTTACAAATACATACATACAAATTTATGTATATATACGGGTATCAACATACATACCCCTGAATTGCCTGATGTTTCGACCAGGTTGTTGGTTAATTGTATCAATGAACGCGAAAGTTTAAAAGATAGTCTAACAATACTTGATGCGAGAGTGAACAAGAAGAAAGCCCAAACTACAGCGCCATCCAAACAATCAATATATTTATATCCCTACGGATGTCTCTTTAATCTATCAATCCCACTAATATCATAAATTTGAAAGTTTGGATGGATGGATGGATGGATGGATGTTTGTTACTCTTTCACGCAAAAACCACTAAACCGATTGCGATTAAATTTGGTATGTAGATAGCTGGAGATCTGGATTAACGCATAGGCTACTTTTTATCCCGATATTACCGCGGGATCGGAACTTACGCGGGTGAAACCGCGGGGCGCTGCCAGTAATTATATACATTTAAAATACCCCCGACTCGAAAATCCCGTCAATGATTAGAAAAGAGCTGATGATCTTCGAATGGCTGAATAGATTTCTTGAATTATATCTAAGAACACTCTCGATCAAGTCACCTTTCAAACAAAAAAAAAAATAGGCAGTCATGGGACTGCCGACAGAATTGAAAACTTAAACGAAACGACGAACTTAAAACGTCACATTAGCAGGATGGTGACATTAATTGATAATGAGTTGACAGAACTCATGTTTAGATTTGCGCCCTCTAGTGTATCTATATATGTATTATTAGCGTGATGGTTCCGAGTTCAGTTCTTTTTTAAAGAAGTTTTCACTTCAAAAACACACTAAAATCCATTTGTTTGGGAGCTACGATGTCACAGACAGACACACAGACACGTAAAACTTATTACACCCCTCTTTTTACGTCGGGGGTTAAAAAAGAACAATCTAATAGCTTGTGACGAGAAATGATTTTTGCAATTTCTTTGCAAGATTTTGCAGACTAAACATACAATCCATATGGGCTACTCCCAAATCAGCCATAACCAACATCATCACGCCCTCATGGGACATGGCATTAGCGAAAAGATAATTAAATTCCTACAATAAAATAACTACCCTATGACAATTCGATTATAACAAGCAGAAGGGTGGACCAACCCTTTGTGATATTGTTGAATGACATTTATATTGCAACGTGCTGGACTTTAGATTAGTAATATGGTGATTTATATCTCTTAATAGAATTAAAATGTCTTTAACGAAAGTGCTACCGATTTCAATGCACCTACATCATGGTCAATTCCACGCTTTTTTCGATAGGGGGCAAACGAGCAGACGGGTCATCTGATCGTTAGTGATACCATCACCCATGGACACCTACAACTCAAGAGTCACAAGTGCGTTGCCGGCCTTTAAGGTGGGAGTAGGGGAGAGGGGGTGGGGGGATCAGGGTCTCCCGGTAACCTTAAAGCATTGCTTGCTGGCTGTTAGGCCGTGGTCTCTCCGGTCGAGCCAGCCCATACGTGCAGAAGCATGGCTCTCCTACTATCGTAGGAGAGCCATGCTTCCTCCAAATTGGAAGAGGAATTTCTTCAAATGGGACCAACTTTGAATTTTTACACATTAAGCCTGTATGTATATATAAATACTACTTTGGAAATCCTTTCCACATGTCATCTTTTTTATTTCTCTCTTCTCTATTCCTTCAGTTAAGGTACTAGCTTTAAAAGTTTTTTTTTATGGTATAGGGAGCAAACGAGCAGACGGGTCAGCTGATGGTACATGACTATCACCGCCCACGGGCACCTGCAACTCAAGAGTCACAAGTGCGTTGCCGGCCTTTAAGGTGGGAGTAGGGGAAGGGTGGAAGAGGGGGGTGGGTAGGGAATGGTTAGGGCCTCCGGTAACCTCACTCACGCGGTGAAAAGCAATACAATCATTGCTTCACTGGCGGTTTTCTGTGAACCCGTGGTATCACTCCGGTTGACCAGAAGCATGGCTCTCCAACGAACAAAGTAATTTTTCTATCCCACAATACTTTTTTTCTTAATAAAATGTACCCTAAGTCCATGTTTGCAAAATTTCGTGATGTTTGGTTGAGTAATTACAGCGTAAATGCGTAACAAACAAACACATTTTCGCATTTATAATATTAGTTAGGATTTGGAAGTAAATACGGCTACTTTGTCATTCCTATTATCCCCATGTAACTCTTTCAACCCTACTCACAAAAAAAAACTGTCCAACCTTTTATGAACTCATTAAAAGGCAGCAAAACCTCGAATATAGTGCTCACATTTCTTCCTCCAGGTATTACGAGACTGGGAGCTTCAAGGCTGGTGTCATTGGTGGGTCCAAGCCCAAGGTGGCAACCCCACCAGTGGTGGACGCGATAGCAGCATACAAGAGAGAGAATCCCACGATGTTCGCGTGGGAGATCAGGGACAGACTGCTCAGTGAGGGCATCTGCAGCCAGGATAATGTGCCTTCAGTGTCGAGTATAAATAGGTGAGTTTATGGTTTATTATATTAGTATTATTCATGTCCAGAAACTGTTTTTAAACTAAAAAAATATAAAAATTGTAATTGAGTCAAAAGCTGAATTTTTTTTAGAATTCGAGTCTGACATCGGAGTATACACAACTAAGTATAATAATATTATCTTTTGGAAATCTAGAAACAACTTCATTGTATCTAAATCATTGTTATTTATTTTAAAACCTATGTGGATTTTTTTTTTTCATATTTTACGTGACCAGTTTGAAGGTTTTTCTGACCAATTCAGGAACTCCTTCATTTTTTTAATCGGTTAAAATGGATCATTAAACTCACTTTTATACGGTTTTGCATTAAAGAAAAATCATTCGGTATTAGTTGCATAGAAAAAAATTTTTTTTTACTTCCGAAATTATTGCGTAGTCGACAAATTTGACCCATATTCATTATTGTATTTCAGCAATACTGTAATACCTCAATTCTTTAAGAAAGAAGTGTACAAATTTTTTAACAGTCGGACGGATTTTTAACGCGGATGTGAGTCCCCGGAAGCTGCAAGCGTTCATTTTTTCACGCTAAAACCACTGAACCGATTGCGATGAAACTTGGCATATAGAAGCTGTGTGTAGCTGGAGACCTGGATTAACGCATAGGCTACTTTTTATCCCGATATTCCCACGGGATCGGGACTTACGCGGGTGAAACCGCGGGGCGCTGTTAGTAAGCTATAATTTTTTTGTTATAATTTTTAAAACCATCTACGAATAGGTAAATATATACATAATAATGAATCCCTATTTCCTTTACTCACGCCATAACTTGAGAACGACTTAACTGATTTTATTTTTTTTGTACATTGTAGAAAACTCTTTGCAGAAAATTGTTTCCCGTGGGATAAATTTGAATTTCCACGCGAACGAAGTCACGGGCAACGACTTGGTAAATATGAAAACTGCTACAATTTTCAAACTGTGTAATCCAAGTTTTTTTTTAATTTATTTATTTACTTCCAACACTGTTGTAAGAATGACAATGAAACCTAAATGTTACTTAGAATAGTCACTGATCCTTTTTGGGGAAAACTTAGGAAAAATAAGTACAATTCTTTATAATAATTTCGACTTTATGTGGCTTTCATAAAGTATAATTTGAAATGGCGTGGGTAGGAAAGAGGATGTATGGCCACAAATTTGGAGTGTAGTTGGCATAGATCGTAATGTTAAATTACTATATTGATAAAAAGAAAGAAAGAAGAACCTTGTTTACAAAACAAATTATGCGTCAAAGAAATTTAGCAGTAATTCAATTTTTTTTCGATAAGATGTGTTACAAAATGTCGTCGCCCAACGTGGGGTCGAACCCACGACCCGAGTGTCATGCTCTACCGACTGACCTAGCCGGGCCGTGATATTCAATCGCGAATTAAGGTTGAACTAATAGATTTATTTTTAGTACTTGAAATTTTGTTCTTTGGTACAAGAACAAGATGTCAAGTTATAGTCAAGTCAAGATATAGGCAAGATATAGTTCACAAGGGTTGTTTATAATATATTTTATCTATGCAAGTGACATCACTAGTTTTGTATTTATAGGCAAGCAACGTTTTTCTTTCTAACTTAGTTATATAAAAAAACTCAAGTCGAGTTGTACCAAAAACTATACCTACCATAAATATATTGAGTCATCGATAACCGAAGTTTTCGTGGCCCGTCAAGGGGTTGCATGATCACAACCGGAAACGACTAGGATGGGGGCGCAAAGATGGCTCTACCGGAAGTTGAGACACGTGCTCCGCGCGCACCGGATGTCCCGACCTCGCATCCATTGAATTATTATTCATATATAAACTCTAGAAATCATATATTGAGACAAAAAAATTCTTCTCAGATATTGGATTGGTTTTTGCATCCGGTACAAGAGATTTCGATTAAGGTTATTGGTTCAAATATGATATCAGTCAATGGAGACCGGAGAGTTTTGGGATCTCAAAATATTGAGACCGCAAAATACTACTACGGATCACGGTCCCAATCGAATAGCGTTTGTGTCAGTATCGAAACGCGGTCCTAGTTCTGAAAATGAGAGTAGCCGCAAAAAATTAATAAAAATGCATTAGTCGTAAAAAATATGTGACAGACTAGCAGCGCCCCGCGGTTCCACCCACCTAAGTCCCGATCCCGTAGGAATATCAAGATAAAAAGTAGCCTATGCGTTAATCCAGGTCTCCAGCTATCTACATACCAAGTTTCATCGCAACCGGTTCAGTGGTTTTTGCGTGAAAGAGTAACAAACATCCATCCATCCAAAATTTCACATTTATAATATTAGTGGGCTTAGAAAAACTTTTTTTTGTTCAACCGATGTTTTATTATCTTCTTTTTAAGAAGTTTTCACTACATTTTATAAAACAAAGTCCCCGCCGCGTCTGTCTATCTGTCTGTTCGCAATAAACTCAAAAACTACTGAATGGATTTTCATGCGGTTTTCACCAATAGATAGAGGGTTTCATGAGGAAGGCTTAGGTATATAATTTGTTAAAGTTTTGTGTAAATTGGTTGAAATATGATGATGATTGTTGAAGATGTCTCAGTTCTCCGTGCGAAGACGGGGCGGGTTGCTAGTAATAAAAATCATTAGTGGTCAAACGAGTGGACTTTTGTGCTCCACATTTTTTTTTTGCAACAGGAAAACCAGAATGACACAAGTAATGCTAATCGAACCGTTACCTTCTACACGGTTAAGTTTTTCCCCCGCAATATGGTTCAATTTAAGAAGAAGTTCTCCCGTACCTCATTCCGAATAAAAACTCGGTATCCTTAAAAAAAAAGTCCTTTTATAGTAGTCCTATAACATTTACGTCTAATAAATTTCCCCACTTCACCAATCATCACAGATTAAATAAAGATAATCCTACCCCAAATTAATAAACGGTAGCGAAACGCATGATAGTGACAACAGTTGACATGCTAATAACATTCCAAAGTACAGATAAGTCCCACTTTCCGGGGAGCATTATCTTATCTGGCAACACGCAATTAGTCGCGGATTTAAGCTGGCAGCACTTCAACTGAAGTGGTTTATAGAAAATATTTTTAATATAGATAGGCCCAGTTTATTTCTAATTTTAAATTGCATTGAAATTTTTATGTTATTTAAATCATGTGACTAAGAACATAAAGTAATAAATTATTCAATAATATCTAGTGCATTTATTTTAAATAATATTCTCATATATAATATTATTGCCATTTCTGTCTCATTTACAGCCTCACGTTGAGAAAATTCTAGAACATCTATATATTACAGTTCTAAAACTCAAAGATCAGCGAAATCTACCCTTCCGTTTTGTTCACAACCCCATGTTAAAGTGTATCAAAATGCACTCATTTTAAGTGCAGGGTTGCCATGTCCATTATTGAACAATAAACCAGCTTTATTGGCTATCAATATACTCAGAGGGGTATATTAAATCGCATTAATTCAGTTTGAATTTATTTCGTAATGTGATAGGTCAAGAATTTATTTTAATGGATTTTTTTTAATTTTTTTTTTATGTGAATTATTTATAAGCCAGAGAAACCACTTGTAAGTGGTGGTAGTCTTATGGCTAAGACCAGACTTGGAATCAAGTGGCAGCGGGTTCTAACCCCCCAGTGCACTCCCGATGTAAATATGTAAATCCACTCCTTTTTTTTTTTTTTTTTTTGTGCGTGTGGAAACCCCCTCGGGCCGTCACCCCACCGGGGTTTTCGGTGGGGCGGTGTGTCGGAATCGAACCGACTAAAACCACACGGTGTGCCGTACTGCGCCTTAAGTAGGAGGGATCCGGGAACAGCTTTATTACGACATCCGGAACCCTCCTAGCGCCTGCCCGCTAAAGCGCGGGCACCATCTTCGGGTAAAATCCTCTCAATTAGGCGACGTCCAGGCACGCGGACACCGCCTCCTCGCGGGGGGCCACTACAGCGGGTGGAGGGGAAAACCCGTCCCGTCCACCCGCGGCCACACTCAGGGCGGCATGAGGCGCTGGTATGCGCGCCTCCGCCGCCCGGTTCGCCGGCGGCGAATTAGGTCCGAGTGGAGATCGTTCTCCCGGACCCTTTCCGCCGCCTCCTTCTGCGAGATGACGTCCTCACAGAAGGTCGCGACCGCGGTAAAATTCCTGTCGCTACCGGCCATGGAGCGTATGACGGTCGGTAGCGAGAGATCCCCTCCGATGACTGCAGTGAGGGCCCGACGCTGCGTTGCCCAGGCGGAGCAAACCGCCAGCGTGTGCTGAGCCGAATCCTCACTGCAGTCGCAGTGGTGACAGGCGGGACTCAATTCCCTCCTAGCGACCGAGTGCAGGTACTTCCCGAAGCAGCCGTGCCCGGAAAGGACCTGCGTCAGTCGGAAGGAAAGGGTCCCGTGCTGCCGCCCTGCCCACTCGAAAGTAAACCCACTCCTAACACTAGCATGTAGCTTAGTTGGAGGGTTAATAGATGTACTAATCATTTGTAACCCGCGTTTTCCAATTTGTTACTCAAAAAAAAAAGATTTTCTTAAATTTATTATTGACTAGCAACCCGCCCCGGTTTCGCACGGGTACAAATTATATACCAAAACCTTCCTCATGAATCACTCTGTCTATTAGTGAAAACCGCATGAAAATCCGTTTTGTAGTTTTTCAGTTTATCGCGAACAGACAGACAGACAGACAAACAGACGTGGCGGGGGACTTTGTTTTATAATATGTAGTGATGTAGTGATGATAAACAAAAAAAAATGCAGGTTTGAATTGTTATAAAAACGTCTTCGCTCCCAAATCCCTTGTTATTCTAAAGATAAATCACTAACCTATTGACTGGCCTGTTGGTCTAATGGTTAGTGACTTTGACTGCAAAGCCAGAGATCGTGGGTTCGATTCCCACCCAGGACAAATAATTGTGTGATGAGCGTGATCATTTGTTCTGTATCTGGGTGTAATTTATCTATAATATGTATGTATTTAGAAATAAAGAAGTATGTTTATCAGCAGTCTGGTTACCATAGTACAGGCTCTGCCTAGTTTGGGATCAGACGGCCGTGTGTGAGATGTCTGAAGTTATTAAAAAAATAAATAAGAGTACATACATAATTCACTTTTGCCTGTATCCCCGGTAAACAAGCACGTAGCCCGCTTGTAAGCGATTACCAGTGCCAAGAAATACTTGCAACATTATTGGTGGCTAGAATTCTGAGGACCATAATCAACATCAACCGAAGTAGGGCAGATGTTTTGCACAAGTACAGCACTATCAATTGGCGCAGAAATCTGTTGGGCCCTACCTCCTAATACATAGTCTTAAATAAGATAACGTAACGATATTATTTTAACACATCGCCCCAAATTGCCCATAAATACTTTTCACAGAACTCTCACTTCCACTCAAACAGTTACTATTGCAGCCGAGTTCCGTCACTGAACTATACACGTGCAGTACCCGTACCGTGCCGGGCACGTGTCGGACGCGTGCCGGCCCATCCGAGGGTGAAAATCACCCTTGTATTGCAAGGGGATGGCTTTAAAATTGACTCTTGTGTTTGGATATTTTTCTCATCAGATTCTATCGTGTGTGTGATGAAATTTCATAATTTTTATTTGATTATTTTGTTAGAATAAATTATTGTCTATTTGCAGGTTACAGGTTAATGTCTGTTAAACTATTGTTTATACTTACACTGTGATGTGTAGTTTCTTCATTGTTGTAGGTATATATATCAACAAACAAAAGACGTTCAAACAACCTGAATAGAATAATAAAATTTATAAAAATATAACAAATACAAAATTTTACGTAATATACGTAAATGTTGTTTGAGGGTTCGTGGATAAGTGGTAGCCAAGTAGGATAGCACATTACAAAGTTAAGTAATGCTAGCCAGATCAGTCTAGGATGGGTGACAATTCTTAACACATTGAGACCCCTCCGTGCCTCGGAGAGCACGTTAAACCGTCGATCCCGGGTGCCATACCAACATCTGTGGCATTCGTTACGGGTAGTTGGAGCCCTAAAAAGTCCAACAACCTGGTCTAACTACAGAACTTCGATATCGCCTAGTACTTGGATTGTGGAGATCTGATGGCAGTCGCTTCACGTAAAATATCAAAGTTTGGCCGTATCGTAGTTAGACTGAAAGCCGACCTCAACTTAGTTCGGAAAAGGCGCGTAGGATGATGATGATGTACCTACGTAAATTTTTTTTATTAAGAAAATGTTGGAACAATTAGTGTTTTCATATTATTACAATACAAATAACGGACACAGTCGCAGTCTCGCAGATGTTGTATGGCAGATACTCGCTTGTGCAACGCGTCCCAAATGTAATTCTTATGGTCCTACTGTCTCGCAGAGAGTTAACAATAATTAACTTGTTTTATTCCATTCTAGGATAAACATTACCTACACAAAATAAAGTACTTTAAAGGTGTTCGCTTATAAAGAGTTCATATAAAACTTAATTCACTATTCATATTATTTGATGACCTTTTATGATATATATGATATGAATACATAAAGTATTCATATCATAAAAGATCATCAAATAACTATAAATCAAAAAATGATCGCAATTATTTACATATTTAAAACTCAAGCAAATGTCATCAATGTACAAGTGCCCTTTATAACAAAATAAAAAACACAAGAAAAGCTTACTTGGCAACACTAAGACATTTTAATCGAGGGACGGGTAGGTAATTGAAGCCATAACTCTGGCAACCCCAGTTTGACATTTAGATTTTTTGCCGCCGAAAATGAATAAGTAGCTGCTATAGTATAATTTGCGTTAGAGGGGGATTCATCGACGCTTCAATAATGTTTTCTTTTTACTTAATTTGACTGCCTCGTAAGTATCGTATTAAAATTTGGCGCTGACGGAAAGTCTACTTTCCGTGTACCCGTGATGTCGTAGTTTGGATTCCCGGGTAAGTTTTATTTGGGTTTCCTGTTATGAAATATTTTTCGCTCTATAACATGAGACAAAAGATATAGCGAACAATATGTGGATGTCTAATACACCTTTACTCACCCCTTCAGGGACTCATTCGTCGATCGATCGTTCAATTTCGTTAGAAATATACATCAATATTTTTGAGCTAAAAGTATGTTTTTACAGTGGAATGTGTAGTGTAAATTACCCGACCAGTTTGAAAAATTTGAGCTTTAAATTCTACACATTTTTATCCACCGGCATGAGTGTAGATTCTTAAGCATCCTCCACTCCACTCGAAAGCCTGGAAACATAAAAACCTGAAACTCCCGGAAATTCATTCACTTAATTTCCCAAATCATCATTATGTAAAACGTATTACAGGAAAAGGGAAAAATAAATCAAAAATATTCGCGAGCGAACCGCATTATGAAAAGAGGGTAATAAAATATTAAAGGGTAAAACATGACCGTGGCTGGTAACCCTTCCTACCGGAAGCGGATATCATAACCTTGCTTTGCGGTCACAATTGTCAACATTTTTACATTTTTCGCGAATATATTCGGCATGTTATTTTCCTAAAAAAAATATTCTCTTGCACTTCTTTCGAGTTACGCTTTTGTTAATATTTCTTTTAAGTCGAGATTGTATTAAGACAAATTCCATTTCTCATAAGTGTCAATAAAACGTTTTTCTCTTGTTAAATTGCTAAGAGACATAAGTACGAACTTAACGGACAGAACAACGGACATTGCACGCCAGACAGCATTTGCTGATGACAATAGAGGAATCTGGGAGTCCGACCAATTACCGATTGTGGATCGGTAGACAATAAATAAGTAATAGTAACTAAATCGCTATCATCAATCATCAATCGCCCGCAATTTTTTACTTTTGACACAGTATACATCTTCCTTAAGATGCAAAATTCCCTTTGTTCATTTAAATAACAACACCAAGAAAATGTCTAAATCCATCTTTATAATAACCAGTAAATCAACAAAATGAATCACCTATCATCACACACTAAAACAACATCAATCAACACACATTTTTTTACCTAAACCCCATTACAGATGACTCTATTACAAAAAGTCTAATAAAACCTCTATGGTCCTAAACAATTTTTGCATATGTCAACTCAGCAGAGGCTGGCAATAATTCACGCGCGCGTGCTATCTATCATGGCGGGAATTAACTGTCAAGCAGTAAAGCGGGATAAAATGGCCGCCGTTGTGAGCTTGTTTTAATTTTGTGGCATGATTTTTTGTACATTGGGAATGTTGTAGCCGGGTAGTGATCTGGTTATTTTAAACTAAGTTTCATATTGGAGTAATATTAAAAGATAAGCTTAGAAGTTGTTGCTTTTATTTATTTTTTCAGTTGAGTTTTCAGTTGCATTTATATTAAGCTAAAATACATCGATAACTAACACAACAAAGTTAGGACCTAATAAAATCAGAAAGCGATATAGTCGATAGCATCGATATCTTTAATTTTTTAAGTTGAAAAACCAACTACGAACTAAAAACGAAGAGCATAACATTATTGACCGAAGAAAAGATTGAGAAAGAAGATTGAAGCGTTAAAAAGTCTATAACTGTTTTCTAACTTTGTCTAACTAGTATTTGAACACTACACATTAAGGATAAACGGTTTTACTCATGTGTGTATATCTTGGAAATACTTTTTCTTCTGCTGTTGAGACTAAATGCTCTAAAGATCCACTTATTTCAAAACAGCACAACAAAATGTTCCTCGAATTTACCCACAAACAATAAAAGTACTATTAAGTTATATAAAAGTATTAAACAATACTCATTCGTAATTATACATCATGACAGGAAAAATCCATTAGACAACCCCTCAAAAAAATCGCAACGACTAAAAAGTCTCAGTGGGTTCCCGCAGACCGCAATAGCTACGGCACGCGACGCGACATCCTTTTGCAATATACTGAGCGGTCGCCGCGATTAGTCGCGCTTCCGAATTTTATTATCATAAAAAAAGCCCTTTGGCAAATTGTTAAGTTATAAAATGTAATTTATAGAAATTACCACGGATGTGACAAGTATGAGAAGCGTAGCATTGGATATAATCGCGATTTTTTGGAATAGAAATTCTCTAATATAAATTGTTCTTAGTCATTTAAGACTATCTGTTGCAAGCTCCCGCCTTTTGTGCATTATCTGATTGACAAACATATGTATGATATCTATTTTAAATGTATTAATGTTGTACAAATAAAGTGTAATCTATGTTTATTGACTAATTAAAAGTACAGCGATAATAATAATATAATAATACTCTGTATTCAATTATAACACATTGCTATCTGGACTCAAACTTAGCATAGCTTGTACTATGCTTTCTAGAACGCAAATAATTTCTTTTTTAATTAAATACACGCATTTCATACATACAATCACCCAGAATAAAGGAAATGGACGCATTAATAGAAGAATTCGACCTCGGACATGGCTGTTACATGCACTACCTCCGCACCACATACATCGTCAATATTATAGTGCATTTTCAAATTAATATATATTAGTTCGAAATTCAAAATAAATTAATAACAATCAACTCTTGTTGCCAACAGGATCGTGCGCAACAAAGCAGCAGAGAAGGCGAAACACGCGCACAATCAGCAACAGCAGCAACAAGAACAAGAAATTAGTTCAGCGCAAGGCAGTGTAGTCTCTGTAAGCATTCTTCTTTACTCTCCAACTAAACTGAAAACCGACTGAATACATAATGTATTTTAAAAACACCCACTAAAATGTAAAAACACATATTAATGCAAACAAAAATAAATATTTGCACTCAGCAGGAATTGCGCCACAAAAGCACACAGGTGCAACGTCACTATTGACTAGTAACCAAGTTTGATATGGTCTTCTTCTGCAGGTAATAACCCATGCAGGCAATGCTCCTGGCACGACAGCAGTTCTTTCGCCTACGACAGACCAGCATGTAACCAATACCGGGAGCTACAGCATCAATGGGATCCTGGGTATCGAACAAGTGGAAGGCCTGCACAACGGGAATGCGACAGGCTTGAAGAGGAAGAGACATGAAGACCAGGGTAAGAAGCTGTGGCTGTTTTCTTATTTCAGATCATGAGAATAAGAGTCGAAATGGAGGTACATTTCGACCTTACTTTCTGTCGAGGTCTTCTTCGGTCACACGAATTCGTAATTCATATGACGGGATTCTTTTCTTAAATCGTCGTAAATTTCTTTCTTTTTAAAACCAATGCATGAAGGAAATGGTTAAACTCCATGTTGAGAATCATGGGATATGATAAGGTTGAACTTAATGTTACTCAAAAAAACAGAGAGCCTTTGGATTATTCGTGATGAAGGAGTTTGGGGAAATCCATAGTAGCTCAAATTTTGAACTGTGTATATTTTCCCCAAGTGTCTACAATATGAGGTTATTGGTATTGGTATAGGGCTCTGTTTCCGCATCTAGACTCATAGGTGGTTCATTATGCGTTCAGATAGGCTGACTAGTTGAGAAAGCCTAGCTCCTTCCAGAAGCACAGAAGCCTCCGGAGACGTTCACAGGCTTCTAGAAGCGACCTCGCTCCCGCGGATATAAGGATACTTGCCCGTTGTGTGGCCACTCCCTCGCACTCCATTACAATGTGGGCGGCCGTTTCCTCCGCGTTGAGACAGCCTCTACATAGAGGACTGCTTGTCTCATTGATGGTGAATAGGTATAGGTAGTATGAGGTCATTTCAAAAGGAGAAAAAATCTGAATTTTGGTAAGGGGAATACACTTGCTCCTGTAATATAGTTTTTTTACTAGCTCAGGGGCCAGGTATTCACATAACTGTATCACAAAAAAATGTCAATAAAAATATTCATTCATTCATAAATTATTATATAATTTTAATAAAACAACGGAACCGAAACACGGCCAGCGGAACCTGGTTGAAACGTCGGGTAATTAAGAGAAAATATTTATTTCGTGATCGCGTTAATCCCGGATATATACATAATTAAACCAATTACAGTTTTAAACTATTAATTAACCAATAGCCTTTGGAACTAAGATTAAGACTTTCGAGGTATCGACGCTTTCCTAAAAGACGTAGTTTTTGCTTCGAAAGAAGTATATGGAGTTGAATGAGTACTGCTTATTTCCAACTTAAGTCGCTACTTTAAGGAAAAAAATAATTAAAGACGTTATAAATAAATTATACTTCTCAAGTAACTGCGAACATCTTTTTAAGCTTTCATTATAAATTATGAGTACTACTCCCCGGCGAGTTGTCGAGTAACTCAAGAGTTGAATTTAATAGAAGTTCTAATAATAAGGTCACCATTTGTGCAGTAAACGTAATAGCTCAGTAAATCTTGGCGGTCTCGGTTCGTGCTCACCACTACGGCTGAAAGCATGATAGTGATGTGCCGCACTGAACAGTGTATCGATATATTTGTCTTCAATTACCGTGTTTGCAAAGTCGTAGTGATTGATCATGTAGATCAAAAGCAAACTATCATTCCCAAAGTGAATAATTAAAAGAAATATTTTCGTGGTTTCTTTTCAAAATATCAATCAACGTGAACACACGATAGTATTTTTTGATTTGATTTGCTTTTATGATTACAAATTGGTGTTACCTTTAGGTATTATTGTAACTTGACGTTGTCGATTTTTGTCGATAGTGAGTCACAATCCCGTATGAGAAGAGCTGATGAAAAATTTTGAAATAGTGAAACTAACAGCTTTCAAGTAATTAACAAAGATGGTATTTTTTATTTCTATTTGTGAAAGTATTTTTATGTAATAGAAATATAATTTTCTATTGCGTGGTACTCAATTATACTACTTACAAATAATTGGGCTAATTACACAGGTTTTATTTCTTTACTCGTGTAATTATATAAAAATTAAAACAAGAAATAAAATGTGATCATGTGCCGTGCCTTCCACTAAACAATTATTCTGGCAGACAGTATAATGAAATGTGGTTTTATAATACTACGATTTCAAGTAGCTACAGAAATATCGATAATATCTATCGACCTAACCCCATCTCTATTCAACTTTAGAGGGCATAAAACGAGCCGCATCGAGGGAGGCCACGAGTATTTCCCTGCCTATATTCAGCTAACATCACTTACAACTTTTCCTTACTCTGTGTGGAGGCTCTATTGCGCCCTAGTGGCTTGTATGATAAAGGGTTTCGAAGACAGATTAATTTTTAAGGCTTCTGACTCTACAGGCAAGATTCTACTTTAAATTTTAATTGCCTCTTTCTTACGAACTATTCAAAAGAAATATTCCATTTAGTTTTCTAACATTAAAATTTTTGCTTTAACTCTAGTAGGTTACTATAACCTACTAGATAAGGAAGCTTATACAAATTTGATGATTTAACAATCATACTTATTAATTATTAATAACTTTTTATTTAATTGACATAATTAAGTACTAGCCAGGTCAATCTTAGAATGGGACTACCTTTAACACATCGAGACCCTTCTATGCCTCGGAGAGCACGTTAAGCCGTCGGTCTCGGTTGCCATACAAACATCGTTACGAGTAGTTGGAGCTCTAAAAAGTCCGACAACCTGGTCTAACTACAGAACTTCGATATCGCCTAGTACTTGGGTTGTGGAGGTCTGATGGCATTCGCTTCACGTAAAATATCGAAGTTCGACCGTATCGTAATTTAGACTGAAAGCCGTTCCCAACTTAGTTGGAAAAAGACGCGAAGGATGATAACTTATGAGCTGACTAGATACTCAGTAGACCACTTTAACAACCTGAGTTGGTAAGCACCGAGAACCGCTTAACGCCAGGTAACATCAGATAACCACTTTCCATGCGTCTGTCTAGCTTATCTATATATTATTCCGTAAAAAGATTTCTTTGTAACTTTTTCAAGCAAATTTAGCGTACTTAGGAATATATAGGTGCATAAACTGTTAACTGAAAACGGCTACAAGAAACTAAAGGCGTCTAGTGTATATGTTGATCTGTCATGGTGCGGAAGTCTATACATTGACAATTCAAGTTAAACTGGTCAATTATATAAAACAAAACATTTAAAATTTAATGACTTAATGTCAAAATTCGACTCCCAGGCAGACAATACTGAAGAATCTATCAAATTTAAAATACCATGACAGACTCTCCAAGTTTAATGTTCAGCCTCTAGAGTGCCGTCGTATATACAGAATTATACACTACACAATCGATTCACCGGAGTTGCTCTCCACAATTAGTTTCAATAATAAGTATAGTGCTCGTAGAGCTAATCAAACTAATCTCTTCACCCTACAAATGTATAAAAATAATATTTCTTACTTCAACCCATTAACTCTGATGGCTCGTCAACTTAACAATATGGTAAAATATAATGAATCGTTAGATATTTTTGATAGTAACATTAATGCATTTGTTAAAATTATGAAAGACATCCTCCCTAGCAGGTGAGCCTTGAAAGGTTCTGACCTAAGGCCTGGTTAACCCAAGAAGCGTCTAAATCTATGTCGAGCCTGTTTTGCTACTCATTATGTAGTGTTGCTATTGTGTCTTGTTGTATGCACGTATCTGTTGCTATCCAGATCAAAACATTGTATTTGCTATAATGTGATATTATTACAGTTGTAATGTGTTCTGTGCATTTAAATAAACTAAAAAAAAGGTATCCGATACTGTAGTCTCCTGACCATTCCGGTTTCGAGGTGTCTGGTTCAATGCCCTAGTAAACGGTACTGAAGTTAAAGTCTTCTGGTCGTCACATCAGGGGTAGGGTCGCCATTCCGTACATTCGTAGCGGAGACCATAGAGTTTTTACTTGGTCGGTCCAACGCATTGGTGACCTACCGCGTGCTCTTATGCCTTCAAGTTCAAGAAGTTACAGTACCCGTGGGCAAAATATTCCTGAAATCTGATGGTCAGAATCGGACTACGAACTCAAAAATCAGTGAATTTGTACTAATAAGAATTTTATTTGCAGACGAAAACCGGGATTTCAACAGCCATTCGGAGGACGATGTCAAGAGACAAAGAAGTCATTACAATGGCGACCAAATATACTCAAACGTAAGTATTTATTTAAAATGAAATCACATCCTAAATCATTTTAAGAGTTAAGCAGAACTCTTCCTTCGATTTTGATGATAAATGTTGATTCCTTCGATTTTTATGATAAATGAATCGAATTCCATTCATTCGATTCGATATTCAAATCAACAACTGTCCACTACAATTGGTGTTCCATCTAGGCATCAAACAAATATAGGATTGTCTAAATGAAATTAAATGAAATGAAACTTTATTTCACATTAGATGTATGGTGTTTAAATTATAGTTCTTCAATTAAACTTTTTATTCGCATGTGAAAGTTATTTAGTATAGTTACATTTATAGCATTTAGCAATCATGTAAATTACGACAGTCATGCAAATTGTTAAAATTAGAAAACTTGTTTTAAACTATCTTACAAACATATCACAGTTAGTCAAAAAGTATGTGTAATTTGTCATTTTAGTAACAAAATTCTTTTACACTGTAATATGATTAAACATTTATGACATTACAAGGCATTATCGTAGTGATGAAAAAGAAACATATATCCAACTAAAGGTTAGGCATTACTCTCGAGTTAACCATTTTCGGAATGAAACACAAGTCCACGAATTTTAAGTGTCTATTGTGCTATGTCTATATGCAGTTATCCAATATTATATAATGAGTACCGGTAGAACTACAGTCTAAACTGTACTTACTGAAATTAATAACAGTGTTTTACGTAGAAAAATACTTATTATCCGTTCGTTAAACTGTCATTTATTTTGCCTCTTTGTCCGTAGGCTGTAATTGCAAAATTTTACACTTTTGACTATTTACGTGTGTTGTTACGGGAAAACAAATTGTATATTTGAATCGTTGAATACGTCATAGTCTTGTACATTTCTTTTTATTTTATTATAGCCATTATTCTTGCATTTCATTATCATGCATAAAAAGTAATTGTTATGTGATAATCTAGGTTGCATAGCTCTTCATTTTTCAATGAAACCAATAGTAAGTACGGATTTTTTATTTCATTTTTACCTACTTTAATATAATGGTCCATAGCACCAAACCATTCCTGCGTTCCATCTCAACGGCATAAACGATATCCAATAGAACTAAAAAGCGAATCACATACGATTAAATACTATTTTTATTCACGTAACACGTAATGGCGGGCGGAAGCGGCGCCATTAGCGCGCGCCCGCCGCTATTCGTCACCGCACAAGATGGCCGACGGAATTTACGCGCCAATTCGCGCCGACGGCCGTAAACGATGATTGTTAATTTGGTTGCTAATCTGTTGTCTTTATGGTCATGGGTTTTGGGATATTCTAGCCTTTAGATAGATTTGATTTTTATGCTGTTTTCTTTTCAATATGCTGAAAATAAATAACCTATAAAACGACTTTATTTACGACACAAGATTAGCTACCGTAGTGTAATGGTGACCACGTTGGTCAAGAAAAATACAATGGTTTCCATAAAGTTATGGTCAAACTTTAGGATTTTTATTTATCAAAAAAAAAATATCTTAACTATCAATTACTCACTGTCCTGGCCTGGCCTGGCCTGTTAGTCTAGTGGTTAGTGACCCTGACTGCTAAGCCAGAGGTCGTGGGTTCGATTCCCATCCAGGACAAATAATTGTGTGATGAGCACGATAATTTGTTCTGTGTCTGGGTGTAATTTATCTATAATATGTATGTATTTAGAAATATATAAGTATGTTTATCAGCAGTCTGGTTCCCATAGTACAGGCTCTGCCTAGTTGGGGATCAGACGGCCGTGTGTGAGATGTGTGAAGTTATTATTATTATTATAAGTTATTATTACTGCTGTATGAGCCTAAAATGTTACATTATTATAGCCAAAAAAATGTTGAAAAATGATACACCGTTTTTTAATTAAAATTTAAGTACTTTTGACAATTTCTTGACTAATAATGACTTTGATAGAAAACTGTGTAAAAAATAGACTTACCTACAGTACAATGTTCTTAAAATATATGCCTCATTTTAAGAAGTAAATATTCAATATGATATACATAAACAGTGCCTTGTGCAAGCAGTCTAATATTAAACCTTCTTGATTTTGTTATTTTGATTTCTTTCTTTATCGTTCGTTCACCATCGGATAATGAAACGAAAGCCTCTGCTTCACGATGATACTGCGACTATTCCTTACTTCCACTTTCATCTAGAATTCGATAATAGACCAAACACATGACAGACAGCATGAGGATAAAAACTGAGGTGGCTTGGAGATAATGGGATATCTTTCTTAAACACTTTAATCGCCCAACATGAAGGAACATTTAATTTTGTCTTAATTTACACACATTTATACACACTATATTCATATTTTTTTTAGACAAACACTAACTAGATATTTTATTTGTAATGACTTCTAATGGTAATTTTACTTTTAGCTCTGGTCGTCATCAAAATGGAGCCTAAAGGACGAGTATAAGTTACTGTCAGAGCTTGGCGGAGCAGCGGGTGGAGCAACTGGATACTACGGGGAGCTCTTCGATGCACCTTACGAGCATGCAGCACATCCACATTATACACCACATTCTGGTAAGTAATCCTCGAACATTTTGTGCATATACAATAGGGATATACATTAACGTGTACTACGTCAACGGCGGTAAAACTAGGCCTAAAAGTAAGTCAAAACTTAGTAGAGTATTGAAAAAGATGGTTTGATATACAAACACTTGTTGTAAAATTAATTCTTCAGTTGTTTCTGTGGCAACCAGCTGAAAAAAAAAATATTTTAAAAATTTCGGAAAATCCACAACTCACTTTGATTTTATTAACTACATTTACACATAAAAGCAAAGAAACAAATTTCGATTAACACTTCGGTTGTGATTATTGATAAACATTGAATTATGGGACAGCGACGAACAGAATTTAGAAAAGCCTTTGACACCTGTTATGTGCCCTTATCCTATTTAACGGTTTAAAATGTCCACAGAACATGCTTCCACTGGACATAATAATGGCAGACGGGTGGGTGAACGGAGTAAGTTAAAAAAAATACCCATTCGTTATAAATGTACTATCGACCATGAGCAAAAAAACATTTTTGAAATGATGTATTCAATTTAATTTGATAACGAATCTGTGGTTAAAGAGTTTATAGTAATTCAATCCAGAGCAGAGGGACATCAAATACTTAAAACTACCAGAATTTGATAACAATATGTTATTATGGTGTGTTCTTTCCCTTGAGTAGATTAATAGGCCCCATGAGATCCATGACTCTACATGAGAAGTTATACTATCAACTTAACAACTTTATATTTTCTTGGGTTAACATTATGTTAGTGATATCTATACCTGCGCCTATAAGGCTTCTTCGACCATTTATTCTTATACCACTGAATTATTTGTTGGAGGTCCTGTTATTGTATGAAACGCTTCGGATATTACTAGTTTTATCAATTCTGGTTCTGTTCTAAAAATGTAAAAAAAGCTCTCTCCTTTCATTCAGTTTTCATTGTTGTTTATCCTTATCTAAATCTTTCATTTCTACTTTATGTTTCTACAATTTCACCTAGTCTTCCTCTTCAAAGTTTTACTTCTATTTTCTAGATAATATACGGAATAACAAAAGCACAAAATAAGGTAGCAGATAATGAAATATCTGCACCAGTATCAGTTTTTATAACGTTGTCACTTACATATAGTATATCAGTTACATCATAATCTACCTCACAAAACAAGTGAACATCGTGTTTATGAATGAAATACGAATGAATGAATGGCAATAGTTCCCATCGCGTCTTAACCGCAACTATTATGTGGTTTCATATCTTATGATGCTAGAATTGATTTATACGATTAACATTATCACATGGGAATCGTTGAGACCGGAAATTGTAAATCGCACTGTTGATCATTTAATTTTATTTTTCGCTTAAGTTTGCTGAATCTTCATGGCGTCGTTCAAAGGTACACTAAAACTTACCATTTTAGTATCTTTAACTTTTTTAATTATAAATGCGAATGTATGTTTATTTGCTTGTTACGATTTCCCGAGTTAGCTACTCAAACAACTACTAATAACTCATCAACTTTAAATTCAAATCAACGAAAAATTTGAATGCAAAATTGTATGATGCTTTGCGTTTCTGTACCCAACACCGTAAATACCCTGTGTAGGGTACAGTCAGGGACATGAGTACCTTTCAAAAAGAAATGTGTTTTCACGGGATACCTGATTTGATGGAAAACATGGACAAAATCTACCTTAACCTTAGTGAAGCCGCGGATAAGAGCTTGTTACTGATAAAAAATCTTATCACTGACAAAAAAAAAAATTGTTGAGAAGCTTCCATTGCTAGTTTCTCTCTCTACGACTTATATTACTATTGCGGTATCCTATTCTTTTACCATTGATCTATTATATTATAAAGCTACAGTAAACAAAATCCCTCACAAAGTAGACAACTTGTCTGACCACATCCTCCGATGTGAATGGACCGCGTATGTCTCTCTCAGTAATATAACACGCGGTGAGCTTGTAACATGACTCGCAAGAGTCATTTAGTTGTTTGAATAAAGGTGTGTGGTTTTATTGAAGGATAAGGAGAAAATAATGACAGTAAATGAATTAATTGTTTGACTGGTTTGCAATCTTTAATAAAATAGGTAATGCGTTATTGTAGATTAGATTTTCCTTTATAGATTAGATGCCAGCGTGTCTTGCTTTTACGTATATTGGCAGAAGCAATGCAATTATTACAGTCATGAGGTTGCTGAATACGAATAATATACAAAAAAAAATTCCTAATTATATCCTAATTTATTGATTCGGCACGTATGGGCCGGCTCGACTCCGCTCGATACCACGGCCTCACAGAAAACCGGCAGTGAAGCAATGATTGCATGGTATTTCGCCGCGTGAGTGAGGTTACCGGAGGCCCTTACCCTTCCCTTTCCCCTATTCCCGTCCTTCCCCTTTCCCCTCTTCCTACTCTTCCTCCCCTCCCCCTCTTCTCCTACTCCCACTTTAAAGGGCGGCAACGCACTTGTGACTCTCGAGTTACAGGTGCCCATGGGCGGCGGTAGTCATTTACCATCAGGTGACCCGTCTGCTCGTTTGCCCACTATACCATAAAAATAAAAAATAAATGATATTATAAAACACAGTCAAATACATACTAAATTCATATTAATAATTTATGTTGTAATACTAGATACGTGACTTAGATAGAAAGTAAATAAAAGTAAAAATTTAAAATACCTAATCAAAAATCCCTACAATGATCAGAGAAGAGCTGATGATTTTCTTGAATTATCATGATCATAATTATGTCTTGATGATGAGAGTGTTCTTAACACTCTCGGTGTTAAGAACACTCTCGATTCGACATTACAAGGTTAAGGAATATTAGCCATATCAGTCCTAGGAGCGGTTACCATTCTTAACACATTGAGACCCCTCCGTGCCTCTGAGAGCACGTTAAGGCGTCGGTCTTGGTTGCCATTCAAACATCTCTGGCATTCGTTACGGGTAGTTGGAGCTCTAAAAAGTCCGACAACCCGGTCTAACTTTGATATCGCTTAGTACTTCGGTTGTGGAGGCCTGATGGCAATCGCTTCACGTAAAATATCGAAGTTCAGCCGTTTTGTAGTTAGACTGAAAGCCGACCCCAACTTAGTTGAAAAAGGCTCGAATGAGGATGATGGCCATTCATTAATTAGGATTAGGTAAGTTTCGATTTACACATTTAATGTGTATAACCGCAAAAGTTTAAACAGAATACTAGTAACGCCTGACTCACGTTACTAGTATTATAAACTATTTGAAATATTCTCAATGTTATCCCAACTATAAATATACTAACGTCAAATTTTACTTCCCAAAAAACTTATCGTCCTTATTTCATTTACCAAAATTTTTATTCACTTGGTTCAAGTATCATTCGACAAAAGTGACTATTTCTTGAACTTCGAACTGCTGCCAGAAAAGTAGGTTAGGCCAAAAACGAACTAAACATGATCAAGTAATTTTTTGTTAATCAATTACTCGCCAAAAAAGAATTTGCTAATTAATTGACAAAAGTTCTTTTGCCAAATGAAAATTGACAAAAAATATCTTTGCTCATAAATTAGTAATCCGAACATTTTTGTTTGTTACTTCCATACCTTAACTACTTCATAATATCGTAAAAATTTGTGAACACGTAATAAGGGATACAGAAAATGACATAGGGTGCCTTCCATACAGAAAAACAGTATCATGCCTGAGGGATACCTCAATGGATTGACAAACCTCGATTGATGAAGAAGCCACGGGCAAAAAGCTAGTTGCTTATAATAATATCCATATACAGTTATAAACAATCAAATTGACAAAACTAACGGAAATAATTTACTATTTCGCGACACCATAATTCCACTATGCTATACCATTACCCCGTCATTTGTCACGCCCTGAAAATTGTCTGCGGTGTAATCCTTCATAGCATGCCATAACTGTTCCTTCGCTGACATTCAGTTTTGTGGGTTATGGCTAGGTTAATAGGATTGTAGGCTTCCTGAGAAATTCTTTACTAGAAGTAGCAGGAGCCAATCCTGAGTTTTATGTTACCTTTCTTTGAAGTAAAGGAAACCTTTAATTTCTTTCTTTATTTCTTCTAACTTTCCCTACGGCCTAGCTCCTAGTTTTTTTCCAAATAAAAGGTACCCTATGTTGTTATGTACCCTGTGTACCTGACATGCAAAATTGCATGATAATCAGTTCAGTAATTAAAGCTCAAAGCATAACAAACAAACAAACAAAAATACAAACAAACTCATAAGCGGCGGCAGTATAATGGCTAACGCGGTTGTGGGTTTGGATGCACCAGTGCAATACTGACGTGAACCCACTCCTTTTTTTTTAAACCAAACGGTGTGCAGTAATGCACCTTAAATAGCAGGGATCCGGGAACAGCTTTTATTAAGACATCCAGAACATTCCTAGCGCCTGCCCGCATAAGCGCGAGCACCACCTTCGGGTAAAAACGTGAACCCACTCCACACAAGCATGCAGCTTGGCTGGAGGGGTTAACAAGAATACTAGTAATGTGTGTTGCTAGTAATCTTTAAAACACAAAAAAAAATTGAAGATAAAATAGTTAAAACTTCTTAAAATGTTCTCTGCCTCGTTAGGTACGTCCTCTGACGCTTTCATTTGGGGCTAATCTAGAATTTCTGGGTTCCACTACTGTAATATTGACGTGTCATCTTGACGTCTCAGGTTTGATTACCAGATCATGCTAATTGTTATTACGGTTTTCTTTTAAGTAATTCTTAATAACAGTACTTGTGTGACTTGAAACAATACCAACTAATATTATAAATGCGAATGTGAGTTTGTTTGTTTGTTAGTCTTCACCCCTTAACTACTCAACTATTCATCATAAAATTTCGCATACACGTTGACAAGAGTATAGACTAGGACAAATGTTACCTTTCCTTAAAAAAAAAAGTGCTGTTCCCAAACTATGTGAGTGGCGGTCACATTATGCTGCTGTTGCCCAATAAAAAGGACTTAAAAAAAACGTTTTCACTAAAACAAAATCGTGTACATATAAATTGTATCCGACTGGCTATCCTATAACTCACTCCGAATAAGCTTTTATCAGTATTCAGTGAAAAACTATTCATTTTAAGCCGAATGCCAACCATTCAAAACGAATCGGGAAAAAACTGGTTAGTTTAAAACACTTGGTATGTCATTCAACATTTTGCTCTCTTGTTCAGACAGATATGGACGTATAGGGAGAAATGTTTTCGCTATCTATATCAAAAGATATAAGGAGGTAGAGCACAAGTGGTTTTCACTCGAATTGAAGCCGCCCCACTGGTCTCCTACTTTACCCATTTAATCTCCACCGCTAACCATCACTGGCCAAAGACTTTACAAATAAGAAGTCTTGCACGCCTTCATTAAACGGTTCCCTGCCGCTTTGACCTGATCGCTAATCCATAAATTTTGGTGATGGCCTACTGAGCTTGCTAAAGCTCAATGTGGGAACATTTGGAAATCTTTTTTCCCTAGCAGTTATCAATTTTGCATACTACATGACCAGCTCATTGCCACTTAATTTTACTTTCCTACATGTTCAAAAGTCATATAAAGTGACATTACTTACATATTGTTACTTCATTTTAACTTGTTCATTTGTTTCAGCAACGAATGACTCGACGGGCTCAAACGGTGGTGCAGGCGGGGAACCTCCGTCAGCAGCAGCGAGTCCTGATGCGGCCGCGCTGGTCGTGCTTCAGCCTCCCGCACCTCCGTACCCTCCGTACGCTCATTATGAAGGTAAGTTTTTTAATTTATATATTTTTTATTTCATTAGCTACCACTCTCACTTAGATGTGGCGGGATGTCATGTTCACCCTTTTTTTTCGTGTGGAAACCCCCACGGGTCATCACCTCACCGGAGCTAACGGTGAAGTGGTATGTCGGAATCGAACCGACTAAAACCACACGGTGTTCCGTCACGAGTGGATCTATTGCAAGGGACCCGGGATACCCTAAGGTGGAAGCGTCCAGGAATGTTATGTTCACCCTAAAGTTACATCTCATTTGCATAAAATCAGATGAGAAATTAATTATCAGCGGTTGGCAATTTAGTTCTAATTTATTTTTACTTCACTGACAAACATTTTCCTTTGATCTTTCTTCACAAATATCATTATGAAAGGAAAATTGAGATTTTATTCAGATTCTTATTTTAACATCTGATTACATTCAGTTAAGAAATTTATTTGTGAAAAGATTAGAACAGTCAAAGTTACTCATAGAATGATATTATTCATTCTGAAGCTATGGTATTTGAAATTTTTTAACTTCCTATAAATATAAAGCGTTACTCCCTTCTACACTCAATTAGTTCCGAAATAAATTAAACAAATAATCTTCTTTATTAGACACAAATATTTTAGGTTGTAGTCTAACTAGCTTTGCCTAGACAAACAGACAGTTTTCCTATTTGTCTCACTAGATCCTAGATTTAAATAAAACCTAATAATACAGATGCAAATTACTCAAAAAGTTAAAAAATACGCAAACTTAACTCATATATATTACATACATTTATACATTGAAAACTTTGCGTAGACGTGAATCTATAAGCCAGTACTCGTTGCCTGCGACTAGAAAACTAGTTCGAGTGGAATTTTTCGTAAAATCAATCCCACGGGAACCGTACATTTTTCGGGGATAAAAATTGCTTTTATGCTATTCCAAACTATAATCTACCTTTGTGCCAAATTTCATCCAGATCCGTTTAGCCGTTTTTGCGTGAACAGTAACAAACATCCACTTATCCATACATCCATACATCCTCATAAACTATATAATATCCGCCTATAGAATATTAGAAGGATATAAAAAACTTGTGTTTCGATATAACAGTATTACATCGTTTTATAGTTTTGTTCATATTAACTAATATTCAGGCCAATCCCACTATATCCCACTAACATTATAAATGGGAAAGTTTAGATGGATAGATGGATGGATGGATGGATGTTTGTTACTCTTTCACGCAAAAAGCACTGCACCGATTGCGATGAAACTTGGTATGTAGATAGCTGGAGACCTGGATTATTGCATAGGCTACTTTTTATCCTGATATTCCTACGGGATCAGGATATACGCGGGTGAAACCACGGGGCGCTGCTAGTAATTCATAAAATCATTGAACAGTAAAATAGAGTTCATATAAATATAATATACATACGAACGTCTTACGTCTATCGTACACAGTTAAAAAACGTTAAAAAACAAAATATATTTTTTCGTGCTATCAATGCTACCGATAAAGTAATTAATTGAAAAAAAATACGAAAGACATTTGCACAAAAATATGTTAGCATCCTCTTTCCGTTTAAGTGAAAGTAAAAAAGAAGCTAAATTAAATTCTAACTTCCCCTCAATAAAGAGTCACGCACAGAAATAAAACAATGAGAGCTGAAACAAAAGTGGCCAAACAGATAAACATCGAGAATCACAGTAGAGAAAACAAAAGCGAAAAAAAAAAACGAGAGATGCTTTCGACAAAGTCAAGTGCGCCACTCTGAGGCACTTCGTCGGAAATCTAATTTTCTCCTCGGACCCCGCGCCCGCTATGTTATAACATCATAAAATTTCATACAGAGCCCACAGTTTTAGCACTTATGCATATTAAAGAGAGATTCTAAAATGGAGTGCCACAGGGATTCGTAGAGGGATTGCTCTTTATGCTTTTGGTCTTTAATCTGCCGCAATCTGCTTATCTTGGTCGGGGGTGGTGAGGGTGTTTCGCAGACATCTTTAATAGCTCATTCGGGGCTCTATGCAAATAATTTTAGAGGGGGTGAAGGGGGATCATACGGGCTTTGTCTGGGCTAACGAACCGGGACAAGAGGCTGCGTAACAGAAGTGCTTCTAGCTCAAACGGGTTTAGGCCCACGTTTATAAATATTAAACCGAGGGTGGGTGGGGTGCAATGGTTACGCATAAGCTCGTTTGCAGGGGGCGTGTTAGTGTTAAATTTGTTTGAGGCGTGGTGTGGGTGATGCCTATTAATGTTGAGTGGTGATTTTGAGTGCTATAATCCGATCATGTAATAAATAATGGATAAAAGCATTGCAATAAAGCTAGATTTTTAATATCAAAGGTTTAATCTTGTACCAATACCATCAGCTATAACTGATACCTTAATATATTTAATACATATTATATACGTATGTGATACACGTTCAAATTCTATGAAATCGTTGCAGTAATTATCTCTGAGGATCATGGTTTTAAAGAACAATAGTTTTCTAACATAAATCATTAGGTGACTGGCATTTGTAAGTTGATAAAGGAAGAAGGAAGCGAGTTAGAAGGGCCTTCAAACAAAACATTAATCTAGACATTCAAGTCAAGACGTTCAAAGAACATTGTTTAGGGTTTTTTTTTTTCTCTGATGTCATTATGAGGCAGGATGTACAAATAATTGGAAAAGGAAACCATTAAATTTTAGTTTTTGTTCAATTTAGAAGTGACTTTAACAGCTAAATGCTTTTGTTTTAGTTAAAATCTTATTAATAACAAGCCTCTCTGATACTTGTGTGCGGGTAATGTTACACACAATATATGTTCATGTAGGTATTACATACCGTAACTCAAAAAAGAACTAAATTATGTGGTCGTATTAGTTACGCAATGTTAGACTAAATTTTAGATCATCTGTTCGAATATGATCAAACTTACCTAACAATGAATCAAAATAATCAAAATAATCAAAATACAACTGCTTAGACGGTCAGTTAAAATATGAATATCTTAGTCACAAGTATCGTTCATTTTAATGATTACTTTATTAATTAAATTATGTATAATATTTTTTTAAAAGGTATACTACATTTAAATTGTATTGTCGTTGGATAAAAAAAATGTTTTTAAAATATACCTTATATTAGTTTGCTTCATCATGTCTCACTACCTGTTTTTTTTTTGTATCAAGCGTTAGAATTATTTTTTATACTTATTCCATTTTTTGTAATTCATGATGTTAATTTGGGGTTTTTTATTTCAGGAACCACAACACTAGCTAGTGAGTACGCCTATGCGGCTCCATACTCGCAGTACTCACCTTACGGAGGCCCCTACTCGCACTCTGCTGCCACAGGCTTGCTATCCAAGTGGTGAGTATTAATTCAATGTATGTGGCTTGTTTTAAAATATAAATAAATTTCAATTAGAATCAGTTAGCCCACCGCACTCTACTGCTGAACATAGGCCTCTTCCAATATGCGCCATATCACCTGGTCCTCCGCCTTCCGCATCCAATCCATTCCAGTTACCTTCCTCAGGTCGTCAGTCTATCCAAAAATACATAGTACTATTTAAAATTTAACAACATTAGAAGGCTCGGACCTGCTGGCAACAGCCAGTTCGAGCTAATGCTTACGCATCCCAATCTCGTTCCTTTCATTGCCTTCTGTTCTTACTTACGTTTCACTTCCAATATACTCTAATTTTTTTCATTTTTAATTCCCAAAGTGCCCAGTTGACGGCAATAGGCTTGTCCTCTATTATGTGAGTGGGACTAATTTATAGTTGGTAAAATGTGGGTGTTTAATAAGTCTCTGCCTACCCTTTTGGGCATATAAGTCTGAGTATATGTATGTGAAATTAGATTAAAAAACAACCAAAAGCAAACCCCAATATATTAACAAGACACAGGTGCTAAAATACCTCCCTTAGGTACACCTACCTAAAAACTGACCGAATGAGCGGTTTTAAGTGATAAACGTAACAGATTTATTCCCAACACATACCCATTTGTTATTCGGAGGCTGCTAAACGACCAACGGTTTAAAGGCAATAAAATCCATGGGATAAGTTTAATGTACGATGCGGTCGAATGCTTTCGCAAATCCCATGTGGATTAAATTCTTTTAAATTGAGATTTATAAACGAAAGAAAATATTAAACAATTTTTTTTATGATTACTGAAAATATTCAAAGTGCTTTTACTTATATTTTAAATGTTTTTTAAACTTGCAGAATACCTTAAAATGTTTATGGAGTTGTAACACTTACCACTATTATGTATGTTTATTAATATTTGTTTAATAAATTTTGCACATATTGTGCTTAAGCTTGTACTTAATAGACATCGTGTAACAGTTGACCTAAGGTGCTTGTAGATTTGAACAGTTATACGTGTATTCTGACATAATGGACTCTATAATTAGATATATTACTGACTGACTGATTAACTATAGTAATCCACATAAAACATAGGTAGATAAATAAAATATGACTAGTAAAAACCATACTTAGCACACTATTTACCGTTAACCGTGTTGATAATGGCTTAACAGATAAAAATACAATAAAAATTACAGACTCTTGGCATAGTTCTGACACTGATGCGATCCGCTTGTTTTTATTCTGATACGATTTGCCTAATGTCCTACTCGAATTTTCCATTCTACTATGCCAATAACTTTGATAGATACTGCGGTGAGTTAACGTTTTTACTCGGTCTCTTCAGTTATCTAGTTCTCTAATTATTTATACCTTATAACATAGACCACATAGTGGGGTAAAACTAATCTTACGATGAAACAAAACAATCACATAGACTAAAGTGCATATCATCTGTTAGTTATTCAAGTATACGCAATGCCAAAGACAACGTCATCAGAATACAATATGAAATGAATATGAAAAAAATCCAAAATCCCCAACCTACTCGTCTAAATGGGATATAAAGAATCACTCGCACAATACACTGTTTTGATTCCACCATCAAATTATGTACAAATTCCCAATCCCGTAGGTGATACATCAAAGCTACTACTTCAAACAAATTTATTATACAACCTATAAAATGAAATACCTCATGGAAATCGTACCTAAAATCTTGATCATAAAGACCACTATTGCTTTTATCGATGGCTTTAATATCTTGGTATATTTTCTCATAGGGACCAAATCGGATCCTGCCAATTCCACTAGGATTTCACATGTTGTCAACTAGAAAACTGTTTTTGTTGAATTGTTGAAATGATGAGAATAATTTCAACGAGAGCGGTTGTAAATCCAAGGATTGAAGGGCCTGTTGGGCTAGTAGTTAGTAATTTTGACTGCTGAGCTAGAGGTCGTGGGTTCGATTCCCATCTAAGACAAATAAATGTGTGGTCATTTGTTTTGTGTCTGGGTGTAATTTATCCATAATAGGTTATATTTAGAAAGTAATATATAGGTATGTTTATCAATAGTCTGGTTAAGTTTAAAATTGCGCATAAACCAAAATATAAAAAAATAAATTGATTATAAAGTTATTTTAAGACTTACTTATTAAAGGTTGTAACTTTTCGATGATATGAATATTATTTAATGGATGAAAGTACATATTATTATGATTGTTTTAAAGGTACTAGGTACATGCTTATATAACTAAATTATATTAAAATAACATGGAATACGTAGATATGCTTAATGTCGATAGAAGCAATAATGATAAAAATAATTTAAAAACCTAACTATAAAACAATAATAATCGCTAATGCTACAGAAATAATACAAAAACCTGTCAGCATAATAACTAGTAACATATAAATTAATAGACAAAAAGAAATCAGAAATACAACAAAGGGACAAAATAGGGCTACGTTCAACGCATTTGTTGTCCTGTCCCTGTATTCGTCCCTGGGGGCCTTCACAAAGGGCATTCAAGCTCCATAGGGACCCTGGATAACTTACAGGGCATTAAATTTAAGTGATTCTACTGCGAACACTTTTAAACTTTGCAATAGGGGAAAGTGATTCAATATGGTGAATTGAGAGAATGCATTGTAGGAATTAAAAGAAAATTTATTATGGGAAAGTTTTTATTTAGGAAAGAGGTAGATTAAAAAAAATACTTTGGGCATTTGTTTTTGAATATTAGGGCTTATGATAAATACATAGACTTAAGGACGATTCACATTAGACCGTGCCGATGCGAGCCGCCGAACGCGAGGCTTGGCTTTGTTCGTTGGCAACTCGTGCATTGCTCGTCCGTGTCGCGGGTACCGCATGGTAACATGAATTACATACTAAAAGTTTGTAATTTTTCCAATCTGTCCCTCGTTTGTGCCACGGCTCGCGCCCGGCTCTTTTTAACGTGAATCTTCCTTATATACAACTAACAGCGCCCCGCGGTTTCGGGATAAAAAGTAGCCTATGCGTTAATCCAGGGCTCCAGCTATCTACATACCAAGTTTCATCGCAATCGGTTCAGTGGTTTTTGCGTGAAAGAGTAACAAACATCCATCCATCCATCCATCCATACATCCATACATCCATCCAAACTTTCACATTTATAATATTAGTGGGATTGCTAAATAGTCTGGGGAGGGAAAAGTTATATAAAAATTTCCAACATACATATGTATATTATATGTATGTATATCTATGTGGGTATGGCATTTGTAGGTGTTGTAAATATAGTATCAAGTTTAAAATATATAGGTATCCTTTATTTATTATATGGGTACACCATAGACTACCCTAAAATAACTCTCGTACTCACTAACTCTGTTCGGACAGCCGAACAGAATTGTCTGGAAGATATCACGGCGAATGAAAAGACCGCTAATTTTGATACCAAAAAGTGATTTATAAAAACTGTAATTGACAGTATTAAAGATGTACTATAAATATAATAAATTTATAAACATATTTAAGAGAAAAGTGAGAGAAGCTAGTAAACGATATTATAAGACTAGCGGACCCGACAAACCTTGTTCTGCCCAAACACAGGATTTTCTTTAAAAAAAAAAATGAACTAAAATCTTAAAAAATAACATTATAAGACATTGGTCAAGCTATATAAGACGCCACCGGGTCCAATCGTGAATCTAAACCATCCAGAGACCCAGTCAAACACACAATAAAAAAAATGTCTAAAATCATATTAGTAATTTGACACATCTCACACACGGTCGTCTGATCCCAAACTAGGTAGAGGTTGTACTATGGTAACCAGACTGCTGATAAACATACTTATTTATTTCTAAATACATACATACTATAGATAAATTACACCCAGACACATGACAAATGATCGTGCCTATCACACAATTATTTGTCCTGTGTGGGAATTGAACCCACGACCTCTGGCTCAGCAGTCAGGATACCACTTGACCGACAGGCCTGTCAAAAAGTTAAATAAGAATCCTAGAATCTGGTTTCCAATTGTGTATCTCAACCATTAACGGATCAACTTAATAACTCACACAATTCTATGTATCAAAATCGGTCCAGCGGTTTAGGAGGAGTTCAGTGACATACACAGATATAGAAGAATTATTATACATGAAGATGATAAGTATCACGTCGGAGTCACCTCTGTATGCATGTGATCGTTGGGGGCTTATTCTACTTGTGTAATTTTGAAGGTGTGTCTGCGTGTTCCAAGGAACTGTTTGAAATAAAAGTTCTTCAAAAAAGTTAACTTCTTGTATTTTATGATTCGAAGTTACAAAGGTTACAAATTAATTCGGTTACACGATTATAGAGGAGGTAGGGACACGAGCGTGGGTCCGGATGTCTTAATAAAAGTAGTTCCCGGATCCCTTCTATTGTAGGCGCAGTATGGCACACCGTGTGGTTTTAGTCGGTTCGATTCCAACACACCGCCCCTCCGAAAACCCCGGTGGGGTGACGACCAGGGGGGGCACGGACAAAAAAAAGATCCGAGCGTGTGTCACGGTTTTGTCCGAGCAACTCGTTTAGTGCTTAGCTAGCATTACTGTGCCTACAGACAGCGTGGAAAATACTCTAGAACACCTGGAAGCGAAACTATTTATTAACCGATTTCCAAAAAAGGAGGAGGTTCTATGTTCGGCTGTATGTATTTTTTTTAATGTATGTTTACCAATATTTCCGTCATCTGTGGTCCGCTTTCATTTTCTAAAGTAATTATCAGTCTTATTATGATTAAGGAAAACTCACGATTTCAAATTCACCCGCTCACCCTAGGAGAGGCTGTGTATTGTGCGCACTCACAGTTAGAATGTTAATAAGTAGATGTTAGATTTATACAATCCATTTTTTTTTCCAGATATCAACGTACGCCGTGCGAGTAGTAGGTGTCGGCGGAAAACAACGAACAAACAAAAAAAAAGTGATAAAAGACACTCAAAATTATGTTAATCGATCAATAATGTGAGACATTTAGTTTTAATACAACTATAGAGAAAACTCCTTTGTGTAGATAAATTAATATATTTGTACAATCCCTTTTTAAAAAATAATTATATTTTTTATTTCTACACATTAATTTTACTCAGGTCAGTACTGTCACTGCTGTCTTTGCTTTCTCGAAAAAAATAATCATTTATACTCAATATCTTTACTTATTTAAATGAAAGTTGAGAGAGCCAAAGTAACTTCAATACTATTAAGATGTAAATAATGTATTTTAATGAAAACTATATGTAATTCATTTAATGTCATTATTAGAGTTAAGGTTTATTCTCGTTTTCTTTTTACCTCAGCTTAGTTACAAAGTAGTATATAATTTTGTGTAACATTTACGTTTAAAACTTCCATTTATTTTAATAAGCTGTCCTGTGTGCACAAGGAAAAGATTTTACAATTATTAATTATTATACATTTAAAATCGTTATCATTTATATAAGTTATCTAATTTATTTTTCTTGTATTGTTACTTTTGAATAATATAATTGCTTCGTGAGAAGCTTCAGAACAAATTACGCAAGTCAGCTGTTTAGTATATTTTAGATTATTTTTGAAATTACTATGAGATTATTCGTGTTTTTTTGTACTTTTTATATAAAAAATGGTTAGGTTTTAATTATATGTATATAGCATGTTCAACATAGCACGCTGTATGCCATAATTATAAAAAAAAATAAGTTCAAAATAATTGTTTTATTATAAAGAAAATATTAGTTGCAAATCTTATCGTTTCCGTCCATTTATTAATATTATTATTGTTTAATTTTCTCAAATGTTGAGATTTTTTAAATGTAAATATATTTTTTTCTGAAATTCAAGTAGCATGTTTTAACATTGTTATTTTTTCTTTAAATGAACGTCATACAGTTTAGAGAAACGCCAAAGACTTAAAGAAAAACATTGTAACATCTAGAATACAGCTCCGTATAATAATAGCTTATATTTTATATGAAAAAGCAATAATTTTCCACCAAAGATACAAATAGCCGACCTTTTTCTGATAAAATATTAATTCTGAAACCTAAAATAACTAAACCAAATGGATTCTAAATACAACGTTACAAAAATCAAAAGTATGTTTTTTTTTATTTGTATTTTTCTTTATTATTATTAGAAAAAGGTCTGGTCTGTATAAAGTATTCTACTCATTATATAATAATTATATTTTGCATTGTAATATCTACTTATTTATTGAATAATTTGGTGATGCTTTTATATTCTGGAAGCATATCGTTAAGAGGTCGTCATAATAGATAAATAATAAAAATGGATTTTTTTCGTTTAATTTGTAATTAGTATATTTGTAAGGCAAACGCACCAGTACGAAATAAAGCATATGAGTTTATATATTTAGTTATTTTATTTTATGTAACCGTTCAATAGCATAAAGTGAGATGCAACTCAAAATCAATAATTTTGAGTTAAGATCGTGTGGGCGGCAGTCGGCCTGTAGGATGTCCGTGTGTGGCAAAAAACCGAACTCAGATCCATTACGGTCAATATGGTCCTCTCAGCTGGAGGCTAGAGGCTGTTGCAGTGATCGGAGTCGATCACTTGCACAATATATTTACCGCGTTCACAGTATTTTGAGAAAAAGTCATCTGACGAAGGAGGCGGTGGAGCTCCACAAGACCTCCACAAATCCTCCTAAGAGAGGTTGTGGCTAGATGACAGGTTTTATGTCCTCCACCCGGAGTAGAGCCTCCTGCGAAGTGGCGATGTCTCGGACGACGCCCAGTTAGACAGACGCCGCATGCTACTTGCGAGTAAGCCTTATTTGTGAATTCAGGACTTAGGTATTCTCGTACTTGCGATGGTCCACTTATTTTAATCGCAGTATATCATACAAATTAACCACTCCCAGTGATGAGTTCGGCTTTTCGAAAAACGTACGCTAAATTAATAAAAAATCTCATGCTCTTCATATGCAAACTCTTTATTTCTAAATTGCAGGAAAGTATGTAGCAGCCTCCTTATGATCTTTAGAAAAATGTCTTCTTGACACATGAATAAAACGTAATAAAAATTTAAGCAAATCTCTCAACAGTAAATCGAAGTGCAAAAAATTATCTAAATATTCTTGTTCAATCAAAATAAACACTAAAATTTCAAAATGAATTTACCAAATAACTGTTAATTCTTTACATTAAACTAAATACATCAACATCTGTCACCATGAAGCGGATAACAAAAAAACGTCACAGTCCTCATTCACCACAGAAATAATTTAAAGACCTGCTGAAAACTAAAAGAAATCAGTACAATTCTTTTTCTTTCCCCGCATAAATAATAAAACGTTGACCAACCCAAGACATCCAATTACAATAAAGATCTGGAAAGTTCTTTCATTGCGATATAAAATAACTAAAAGAAACTTAAAATGCCGCCAAAAAAGAAGAAAGAACCAGAATGTATACCTCCCCCCTTGCCTCCGTGTCCTCCGCCTCCAGACATCTGCCTTGAATCAGGTCTGACCCCAGCAGAAAATGCTATATGCTACGAAAAATCAAGATGGAAATCACCAGTAGCGCGGTCAGTAAAGAAGTTTTATAGCTTTACAAAGCCAGCTACAGAGAAATGTAAAATAAAAGAGAAGGTAGTAGCAGAAGTAGATGATCCATGCTCATCAAAGGACGATGATGATGAACCTGTAGGGGAAGCGGACGATTAGACGTGTCACAATTTACATGTAACTAGTAAGTAGTTGAAATTAAAGATCTTGAACAATGTATTGTCCTTTTTTCTTTATGAGCGCAAAGTAACTAAATATTACATTAACTTTCGAAGAAGTGTCATCCAAAGTATTAAGACAAGCATGACCTGAACGATGACATGAATATCATGTGTTTAGTTAAATAATTATATAAGACATGTACACAGTACTAACTTTTAAACTTTCGCGTTCCATGATATAATTATGTATTTCCACGGGAATTAACGCGATCACGAAAAGGTATTACATGATCTGGATTAAAATTGCGCCATCTGTAAAAGATGCCCGAACTAATGTATGGATAATTAGTATACAATAGTATCGCGCAGAATCCACAGATGGCCTAAATATTTTATTCATTTATTTTTATTCATTTATAATATAATTGGTACACATTATTACAGATCTTATATAACATTAATTAGTTTAAAATATATAGGTGCCTGTACTAGGATAAACCTGTACCACAAGCGGTAAGGGCACTTACAGACTTTACTACATTAAGTAGTTTATTACTCTTAACAATATTTATGAAACATACATGTCTATAAATAGACTTATCTATGTAGTATATAACAATATAGGAACATTAACATTGAGACTATTATTTAATTTAACAACAGTAATTAAATCTTCAGTCTGGTTGTAGTCTAAACTTTGCAGATACTGACTGACAAGATACATTGCTTTAAAATAGTTGAGATCGTATACGGATGTCTTTTTATTTATCCTGTTGTAAAGGAAAGGACCCAAAAATATGAAAAATCTATTTGTGAAAACATAAGTGTGGTATATAAAATAAATCAACTCGTCATCAGCATTTTTCGTTGCGCTAACATTTTTGAAGTGAAAACTTCTTTAGCGGCGTTGTGCACTTTTTGGGGCGGGTAAAAAATGTTAAACTCGCGTCAGGACACGTAACCATGATCGAAAATTCGTAAGACGGAGCCGAGTTTCTTATATTTAAAAAAATATAACGTTCGAAATTCAAACATTTATGAGCGGCCAGGAGCGCAGAACTTTCAGTGTACCCTATGTATACATATACAGATGTGTGTGTGTGTGTATGCAAATACATTGTGAAGTTATATTTTCACTTCTGACGTGCAGTCCTGCGACTAACTGTAGTTTTAGTCCAGCCTCCATTCGCGCAGCGTCCTAAGTGTACGTGCGATAAGGAATTTCGTTCGAATAATTAGTCGATTTGGACCTTTATGTATAGGTACATGATATGAAAGGAAGTAAGGCCTCGGTAACAATTAATAAGTTCATAATGTTAAAGAATTTTATGTATTTAATTTAAACTATTTTAGTAATGATGGAGGGGTCGACGAGAGTATAATGTATGACCCACATGTCTATATTTAGTGGCATGTAATAGTGTACCAGAATAATGTGACTAGGCCCAGTCACGTGGTCTCATCATTACTACTTTTTTAATTTAATTAGTATTTTCTAAGTCCTGTATCGAAGGAACCTGAGGAAAGTAGCTGGGAGGGACTGGATGCGGAAGGCGGAGGACTGGATACTATGGCGCACATTGGGAGAGGCCTATGTACAGCTTAAGTCCTCTATCTAAGCTGATTTATCCGTGTAACCAACTTAGGATGGAGTTTGAAGTCAGGCAGCACCTAGTTCTCGCTCATCATACGCTCCACGACCGGTAGCGGCTTAAGTTCTATCGATTTCAAGAAATACAAACTTTTTGTTAAAAAAAGACAACTCCCGCATTAGGATTTACTCCTGTGTCGCGGGGGTCTTTACAAACATAGAAACAACGGACACAAAGAACACCCAGACTAAGGTGGGAATCGAACCCACGACCTATAAGCATAGCGATCAGGGTCACTAACCACTAGACCAACAGGCCAGCCATTCTTACCAGTAAAAAAAATAATTTGGATATGTTTTTTTATGATTTAAGTATACTCAGTAAGTAACACTCGCGCCTTAAAGATGAATCTAACGACATATCACTCATCTAAATCGGTTTAATCCCACTAATATTATAAATGTGAAAGTTTGGATGGATGGATGGATGTATGGATGGATGGATGGTTGTTTGTTTGTTGGTATGTAGATAGCTGGAGACCTGGATTATCATATAGGCTACTTTTTATCCCGATTTTCCCACGGGATCAGGACTGCGCTTGGCGCTGTTAGTTCAGTATATCGCACACTCAATACATCAAGTGTTGAAAATATGTTTTTTACTTACTCGAAAGAAGCACGAATTGAGCCAAGAACAGTTACAAAGCAGTTACAGTCACAACTTACGTACAACTTAGTTGCAGCCAAGTAATTTACCTTTTTACTTTTAATCGACTTTTTATTACTCGTAAACTTAGCAGGGAGAGCCATGCTTCGGCACGTATTGGCCGGCTCGACCAGAATGATGTGGTGAAGTGAATACCGGCAGTGAAGCAATGCTTCGTTGTGTTTCGATGAGTGAGAGAGGTTGCCGGAGGCCCTAACCCTTCCCTCTCCCACTTCCCCCTTCTCCTACTTTAAAGGTCATGATTACATATTAAATTTTTGTTAATAGAGAACTTTGAGTAAGGTTTATAAAATGATGGATAAGCGACGTAAAAAAAGGAGAAGCATTTTTGTCACTCCTGAGTCATTCCCTTCCTGTTTTATTACTTTTCTTCCAATGTTCCAAATTTTATTGTCTGTACGACCATAAACTTAATAATACTAAGTTTATGGGTATTACTGTTTTATTATATTATGTATTAATTAGATATAATCTTCTTTGTCACTATTTATAGGACATCTAAAAAACAATACGTGTGACACGTGTGACAATTACTGCTATTTACTCCGCTTATAACTGTCAACAAAATGACAAAAAAATACACATAAAAAATAGTAAAATTTACAGAAAAAATTGTAAAATTTATATACAAAATATAACATAGATACCTTAAGCCCTATTCAAAAATGCCTAACTGTGTTGATACTAAAGACAATAAACCATGTCCCGAGAAGATGGAGAACACTAATGTAAAGCAGTGTCCATGCTCAAGGAAAGTAATTTCTGAAGAAAGGAAGAAACCTACTGAAATAAATAATAAGACAATCAACTTTGAAGGCAATAGACAGTTCTACACAACTTCAACAGCTGAACAATATCACAATTTACCTGTCATACAATGCCCACCAAAACTGCATAGCACTTATTGTGTTCGAGAAAAAGATGATTTTGGACTACTTGTAGATGCACCTATTGAATTTCCAACACTTGTAAAGCAAGAAAGTAACCAACAACATGTTGAAAAGGTAAAAATTATATCAACTGAAGTCATAAATGAA
The DNA here is from genome assembly GCA_963859945.1 of Euplagia quadripunctaria. NCBI lineage: Eukaryota > Metazoa > Arthropoda > Insecta > Lepidoptera > Erebidae > Euplagia > Euplagia quadripunctaria. The sequence goes on along the minus strand of OY982584.1, from coordinate 12,739,188 downwards.
AGACACGAATTGTTGAATGAAAACCCAAGTTTAGCTAAGCCAGAAACGAAGTCTTTAAGCTTTGAATCTCCATCGAAATCCTATACATTAAATGAGATGGATCTGGACAAAGATTCGTCTATGTTATATTTTATTCAATAGTTGGAATTTTCAAATACCTTGTTATTTTAACGTGTTAAAAATAAAAAATAGTCGCTTGGTTTTCACCCTTAATAACTTCGTGTGTCAGTTAGTCACTACATCACACTGAATGGCGGCAATACCTATGCATGAATTGCATGAGTGTGAGTGACTGACTATACTTTTGTCAAATTTAGGATGATAATTTTGACAGCTCACGGTAGGGATGAGGGTAGTGTATAATCGTTATTAAACCTATTCGATTTTCGATGGTTATTATCGTACACCTTGGTATCGATAGTTGCAAGGTGATGCTGTATGGTCGATTTTAAATTTATAATACAAAACGAACAGTCTTTTCTATTTAATAAAAAATAATAATATTACTATAAACGCTCACAGAAATAAAATGAAACGAGAAATAAGAATTTTCTTCAGTCATCCGCAGTTACATTTTCACAGGCATTTTGCAATAAAGTCGGTATTTTCTTAGTCCTAAATGGTGGAGATATGTTATGTTTGGCCCTATGGCCTAAAAAATAATAATAAAACTTAAGAACCTATTTAATAAACGTAGGTAGTTGGTATAATTACAAAAAAAAACAAACAAACCTTTGACACGAGCCCAAATTCGTTTGATGGCAGTGTAATGACAATGATACGGTAACAATCTAAAGATTACACCTACGTATGTTTTACTTATATTATTTTACGAAATTTAATACTCACTATAAATACGATAATTTTCGATAGTCTGGTTGTTCGTTACGCGTGGCACTTCATTAGGTGGGCGGTACCCATCAATGAAAATCTATTGTAAATTTTATCGAAAACAAATACACAACTTCATAGGCGTGAGCTGTCAAAATTATCATCCTAAATTAGACAAAGTATAGTCAACTGCCAGTGTCTGCCATTCATATTTTAGATGCTTTCCCCATTAAAGACAAAGTGATACCACGGCCTCACAGAAAACTGACAGTGAAGCAATGCTTTCATTGCTTTTCACCGACTGAATGAGGTTACCCTAACCCTTCCCTCCCCCCTCCCACTCCTCCCCTACTCCTTAAAGGCCGGCAACGCACTTGTGACTCTTAAGTTGCAGGTGCCCATGGGCGGTGGTAGTCATTTACCATCAGGTGACTTGTCTGCTCGTTTGCCCTCTATACCATAAAAAAAAATTTGCATTTCTCTATCGAGTGGGACTTATCAAATAATTACTAATATTTTAATATCACCATGAAGTCGCCTATAGAAATATTATGGAACTGAGCAGCTTGTTTGTTTCTACAGAATAAAGTACATATTAATAAAATTTCTTCAAGCCACGTCTTATATTTATGATTTTAATGTAATAATGTTGTAGTTATAAGTTTTGGGGACTAATTTTGTGGGGGAAAATACTCGGCAAAAACAGGAAAAAAATTTAGAATCATTATCCGTGATGGACGAACTATCTACATACAAGTTTGTACGGAACCGGTTTTTTTAGTAGATGCCAATTTTCTATAGTTTTCTTGCCCTTAAGCAAATGTATTTTGTGCTGAAGAGTGTGATTAAAAATGAAAAGCAATCAGTAGGAGTGATAATATTTTTTAAATTAAAATTACAACCAACCTAACTAATACCTAACTACGCCCCTTCTCTTCCCCATTTCTTTATCCCTGGATAATGAAACTGGATAATTATTTACTACAGCAGTAGATGGTACTACTATAAGGTAGGTAGTCCAGGTCACTACTGTGGAGGACCATGTATTATGTCTCTCCAACACAAAGGAAGGATCCTCCGACATGTCGAGGTGGTCGTGCCTGGCGGATTGCAGCCCAACGATTGATGTTGGGAAGTTGTATATTATTTAGTAATCGGCTCGAGAACTATCATTGCACGATACAGGATTAGTTGTTACTGTGTAGTTCGGCTTGTCATCGCTAGATGATGTTGATTGTATGTGGATAACGCCACAAAGCCATTGTCGAATAATAATGGCAAAGGTTATTATATCCACATTCACATGTAGAAAATATTCTTTAAGTGATATGTAAATACTTGCGGTACTCCTCTGTATCCAGAGACACTTCGAGCTATATGTTGTGGAGAACTTTTACTTTCTACGCATATTAATATTTTTCTATGATTACTGGATTCGATATGAGCAAGGGCTTCTGAAATTGCAAAAAGTTCTAATGTCATGATTGATACATAATTAATGATTTTAAAATAAGTGCTAGTGGTAGCATTCGGTATCTGCAGATGGTAGAAAGCCGCGCCTCCACCCCTAGTATTCCTAGCCCCATCAGTGTAGATTATATAGTAATCATGGTAAGTTTGATGTATTTCGCTTAATGTTATATTCTTAATCAAATTTAAGTCATACGTTTTATTGGAGTTTATTATAGAGTCTAAATTATATTCTACTATATTTTTGATATTTATATTAGCTACTCAAGTGTGCAAAGAAAATATTTCCAAAATGGGGGATGAATTAATAGGTTCCTGTCCTGTCTAACCTCCTCGAAAATACTGACAAGTAATGAAAGTCTCTTATTTTACTAATATCTGATGTATTTAAGATCGCCAAGTTCTGACAGTAATTTTATTGTTACATTATCTGATAATGATCGACATTTTCAGCAATATTTATAGGCCAACCATCTCCTTCTTAAATACATTGGATACACAGAGTTCGCATTCCAACACGTGAATTGGCGTTGTTGGGAAAAGAATATCATATTGCTTTTTAAAATACATAATTAAACTAACAGAGGTATCGATCTGAAATTACAATGGGTGCCAGCCCACATAAGCTGAAAAGGTAACTAGAAGGCTGATCGCTTGGCAAACTTAGGTATCGTAAAGGATACAGAAAGCAATTTCAAAATTAATTACGTAGAATTATTGCCCAAATATAAAAATAAATGTTACGAAATTTGGAAAGAGTATTTAATAAAAATTTAAAAAATAAGGGAATATAGCATAAGACTATAGTATCGGAGCCTCCTCACGTACCATGGTTTTCTTACACTGGACTTAGTAGAAAACTTATTGTAATCGCCCAATGATTGAGGTCTGGACACATACCGCACAATAACTTTGTATTTCTAATGAAAAAACTTAATTCAACGGACTGTTACGTTTGTGGGTTTTTAGAGGATGTGATACACTTATTGACGGAATGTGTCAGATTTCGATCTGCGAGAGAATATCTTTTAAGCGAATTACATGTAAATATGTATGATGTCGGTATGTTCCATCACATATTGTCAGCGCCCAGGTCAAAAGCCGCCTGTAGTATTTATAAGGTCGTGTCATTACGTTTTAATTAAATTATATTTTCTATAAGGTACGATGGGACTGCCATATATAATTGTAGAAAAATCCCTAATAATTAATAAAGAGAAAAATAAATTAACCTAAACTAATAAAACATTAAACTGACGTCACCACGTTGGGTAGTTGAAAATAAAATTTTGAATGCAGAAAGAAATTATGACATGATAGAATATTTCTGTTGACTATTTTAGGTTTAAGGAAGATAGGTTAACATATTTGTATACATTTCTTTCGGGGTATAAAAAAAAATTAAATTTGTAAACTAGTGTAATTTTTAATTATAATAATTATTTTAAGTTGACGATTTCGAATAATTGGTGATCAATTGAATCAACAAAAACCTATACAACTATATTATATGCATAATAATACTCTACGATGAGTAGCTAATTCGTTTAAGCCAGTCTTTGCCCTAAAAATAGAATATAATTATAATTTTTTGGTTGCCCTTGAAAATGTTTCACATTTCCCTTTGAAATCAATCATCGGCTAAATCATCGTTACCCAAACGATACAGTCACTTCATAAAGAAAAATAGTTGAAGTTCCTTACATTACGAATTATTTTGATGTTAATGACAAAATCAAAACATCAAGTTTATGCTGAAAATTTAGAAGATACTGAAATACTATAAACACTTACAAACCAAGATGAAGATTTAAATAACCAATGCTTTGATAAAACGCTACCGTTAATCAACTGACCTTAGAAAACGCAAGCAAATTATATTTCAATTTCATACTTAAACTTATTTTTTAATAAGGATACTTACTAGACTTTGTAATGTTAAAAATACAATAAATTAAATCACTTACAAATGTCCAATCCAATCAAATGCCCATGTGATTGCCCGGCGAGTATTCTTGATAAGCAAAACTATGAAAAATACCACCTCGCTACTGATAATAATGAATGTGTTCCTGTTCATCAAAATGAAAAAAAATGCGAACACAATACTAACAACAATGAATGTGTTACCGATAATAATGAATGCACTTCTAATAATCAAATATACAAATGTAACGACAATGATTGCAACAACAAATGTATACTTTATAATCAACATCAAAACAACAATAAGACCCAACGCGTTCCTGGTTACGATGAACGTGTTCCGGATAAACAAAGTAACGAAACATCCCGACTCCTCGCTGATTATAGTGAATGTTTGAGCAAACTTCAGGAAATCGAGAAAAGGCTAAAATTTAATGAAAATACTACCAAAACTGTTCCCCAAATAGAAACTTATTCTAAATCAGTGGTGAGTCAAAAAAAGGATGAAGATTTGAATAAAGGCAAATCAATCTCTATTCAAGATTATGTACAAATGCATGAAAACAAAAAGTGTTTAAAAGTGATACAAGAAAGATTAACTCGGTTGTATGATTCGAAAGACCAAAAATACTTGAAAGAAAAAAGGTGTAAGTGCCAAGACAGTACCCCCCGAAAACCAGAAAAGTTGGAGCGTCATAAGCAGCGACCTGATAAACTTGAAGTGCAAAAATATAATAATCAAGATGAATTAAAAACCCATCAAGATACTTTATCAACAGCTATTTTGAGCAAAAAATCTAATGATCAAGGTAAATTAAAATCCAAACAAGATGTTTCATCACCAAGTAATTCAAACGTAAAACGTCACAGCCAAGATAAATTGAAAATCCAGCAAAATCCTTCACCACCAACTACATCGAGCATAAAAAGTCATGAGCAAGATGAATTTAAAATCGAGGCAAATTCTTCACCACCAGCTAAATCAAGCAGCAGCACTTTTAAGGAATGTATCAGCAATGCATGTTCAAAATTTTTTAAATCATTTAAGGATTTTGACAAAAGTATAACTTCAGATAAAAATAAAAATAATTCGCCTGCGTCTTCTGAGCTTAGTTCAAACTCAACCACTGGAAGCCGTAAGAGTTCTAAATCATCAGATAGCACTGAAACTTCAGTTAGCACTAAATCTTCAAAATCAAACAAGAGTAATAAATCACCTGATTCAGATTCTAAGCAGCCAAAAGCGAAAGATAAAGTAATCATTCTTTCACGGGCTCAAAAAAAATTTTACGAATATGAAAAACCATCACCAAAAAGTGACAAAGCAAGTACAAAGAATGATAAATGTAATACTAATTGCAATTGCTGTAAAAAATCATGGTGGTAATCATAGCCTTAGTGAATGATATGAGTAAATAAAAATTGATGTTAACCCTGAAACAGATAAATCTTACAAAAGAGCTGGATATAACATAATTAAAATATTTTTAAAACGTATATCAGTTTATTTGACTCTGTTGATTTTCTTTAAATAACTACTAGGATCTTAAGGTTAGAATTATTTGATTGCTTCATAATTTTCTCAGCAAATCTTTGTCAATCCACTTACATGGTTTAGTCTATTTTTAAAGGTCCTTAAAGGTCCTTAAAGGTCAAATATTTTACAGTTTACTTTCTAGAATACATTTGGCTTGATATACAATAGTAATAGTAATACATTTTTTTGCTATAAACGGGCGCTATAAGCACTTACGAAGTTTCAGTTGCATGTAACTTAATCCCCTCCTCTTGGCAACTAGGTACTAATTATACCATAATTATCATTAATCATAAAATAAGAAGGAAATGATTTAGTTCAATAACTAATTCGGTTCCGTACACGATTCCCTTGGTGTCTACAATAGATATGTATACAATGAACTCTCCAATAGACTCGTCTGGTCGTTTGCCCCCTAACCCATAAAAAAAAGGCTGGATACTCCAGTTACGAGCAGTTAAAACATCATTCCATTACTATGAAATTCTAATCATAACATCAATAATTAAAACATTACTAAAACTTTCAGTGTCTAGACGAAATAACGCAATACAAAGTTTAAGAATGATTAGAGAATTTCTTTCTTAGTTCATTGGATGGCGTTTGAATCACGAGGTAGCAAATTAATCGATATATATTCTACTATAACTACTAACTACACAAAAAATAAATACTGGGGTAGATCATTTAGCCTGGCGAATAGCCAATCCAGTTAAGTAAATGTTGTGAAACTCCGCATAATTGTAACACACGAGCAATACCTATCTTTAACTTCCTCAAATTTTTATTTTTTTCTATGATTGGAATATAGAAGCATCTTCTTTTGAAGGTACTATTCTTATTCTACAGAAGTAGTAATTAGCGGGTATGCTGTATTGTACTTAGCACCACTTATTTATCTATGTTCTGATTCCATAGATCAGATCATAAACTTATGTGTACCTCCTGTATTAAACTTCTTGAAAGCTCAAAGGAATTATTAGTGTTTGTATACTCTTTGGTAATGATGGGTTGAACTGAATTTATGGTTTAAAGTGTCAGTCAAAAGAATTAAAGAATATTTCCAAAGCTTTTTGCAATACAAAATCAACAATGGGCTGAAAATAAATAAGAAAAACTATACAAGGTTACATATTGAATACATATTAAACAATAAACTCAAAGAAAATAATATAAGAGAGAATTCTAAGTATTTCAGGGTTTAGCAAAAATAATATGAAATGTCAGATAAAAAAGCCATGAAAATTAAGTTTCCAAGCCCTCCTCCAGTGGACTCACATATGCACAATGTGATTGAGCCAGAAGACACTATAAAAACTAGTACTGAAGAAAGTAGTAATACAGAACCTACTTATAAAACACAGAGAAAAAGGAGTATATACTTCGACAATGTGGCCTATGACGAGGGAGGTGAGGAATACATGGTAAAATCTGATGAATGTAAATCAGTCAGAAGGTGCAGAGAACGGGATAAAACGACAATTAAAAAGTGAACTCCAGTATTGTTAATAATTCTATCAGTATTTTGTAGTTTGGAGATTCAGTTAAAATAAATGACAATATAACATCAAAGTATTATTTTTTATGGCATAGGGGGCAAACGAGCAGGCGGTTCACCTGATGGTAGATGACTACCGCCGCCCATGGGCACCTGCAACTCAAGAATAACAACAAGTGCGTTGCCGGCTTTTAAGGTGGGAGTAGGGGAAGGGTGGAAAAGGGAGAGAGGGAGGGAGGCAAGCATTAGGGCCTCCGGTAATCTCACGCACTTGGCAAAAAACAATGTAATCATTTCGTCACTGCCGGCTTTATGTGAGGCTGTGGTATCTGTCCAGTCGAGCCGGCCCATACGTGCCGAAACATGGCTCTCCCATGATATATATATTTTGAATTAACTTATGCCCGCAGTTTCATTCACGTGAAAGTTAATTTTCTAACTCGGGAACAATGCTTTCTGAATAAAAGGTACGCTAAGTCCTTTTCTGTACCCCTGACAACCTGTATGGAAAATTAACCAATGATCGGTTCAGTAGTTAAGGCGTGACATTGTAACAAACAAACAAACGATCTCATTTTCACATTTCTAATATGTTTTATTTGGAATACTTCTTTAAAAAACAGAGGAAGTGTACATCTCTCAGCCTCTTATATTTACAAATATCTTTTATAACATTTTAGGCTTAAATATGGGAAAAACATATACTTACGCCCAATCGTCGACGGGGAAGGCAGAGGTGTATTAAGCACGCACAGTATGAATTCCATTCAATTCAATTAAATACAATTTCACCCTGTCTTTTACTAACTTCCTCTCATAAAAGGAAATATTAATTTACAAATTAAGCACTGCTCCTGTGAAGACAAGCCTATCTGTAATAGAATTTGTTATCTGACGCTCTGGTAGCCTAGTAGGCTTGAATCGTTACATACTTCTATTTACCTATCTACGGTGGATGCAATAAGAACTCCTTGTAGATGCAATAAACGTCATCAATTTTCACATCAGAAATGTCACGAAAATTTCCAGTGTGTTTTTATATTAAGTGGTAGTTGATCGCTCTCCACAAAATGTCTCAACCATCGGCGTTTATAAGCAATTGACCAACTAAATCCTACAGTAATTATTATGTATTACATTTAAATGGTGTACGTCATCAAAATGTAATACACTAATTAGCACGAAAACTTAAACAATTCCGTAATTAGTTTTAAAATGCGGCCTGAAAACCTGGGATTCGAAGATTGTGACATTATCCCATACTGCCGAATTACAGAACCCAACACCAAAACACTCGAAAAAGATATTCAAAACCGTAATAGGAATCCAACAAAGGCAAGTAAATTACCAATCCCGCGAGATTTAGATCTAAATGAACGAGTAGTGGATACTTATTCTAATAGCAAAACAGAACATGATTCTGACACTGCAAGAGAAACCAACAAGAAACCTAAAAATTGTGATGAATTTGAACCACCCTCACAGAGTAAATCTACGTATGAAGGATATAATCATCAGTCATCTTCATCACAGGAATGTTCTTCTGAAAGCTCTTCAATAAAAAAAAAACCAGAAGACAGGTGTTTATTAGAGGGTAATAAAACATTTTCTACCGATAGTTATTCTATAGATAAATATCCTCACGACAATCAAGACTCTAATAACTCCCCCTCTAGTGCGACGAGTATTACATCAAAACAAAAAAAAAAAAGCAAAAAGCTTTACAAAAATAAGTCTTATATATGCCCCAAAAAAAAAACAGAGTTTTCAGAAAGTACTTGTAAAATTCCAAGCCCTGATAAACATAAAAAATCATTGAAATGTGAGTTACCTAAAGTTTCTGTTTCACAATATACGAATTCTCATGAAACAAACTGTAAAGATTTATGTGAAAAAATAAAAAATAAATGTTCCAAAAACCATTTATCCAATTATTCCAATTCTTGTGATAGTTACTGTCCCCATTCTAAACAAATAAAAAAATCATGCAAACAAAGTTCTTGTAATGAATGTAAAAAAATTTATATAAGTATTCTATCCAGCATTTGCCCAGAAAAATCAACTAAAAACCGCGCAAAAAATAAACAGTCTTTTGAAGATATTGACCACAATAAGGAAGTTGACCAATTGAGTCAATCTGAAATTGAGAAATGTATAATATATCTTCAAAAAAAATTATCCAAAAATCCTTTAAATAGTTGTCAATCGGGTTCTGATTCGAATAGTTCTCTTGAAAAGAGAAATTCTTATGAAGAACTTGGTCAAAAAAAACCTTATACAACAACAGAAAAAACTTATGATAATTTTGTTGCGAGATCGTCAAGTCCGCCTAAAATAAATGAAAGTTTCTCTAGAGATGCCATCAACCAAGACCAAGAAGACCAAGATTTTAGACAAGACTTTAGCGAGGAACAGTCAAGGCAACCCAATAAAATAAAGAAATGTGATTGTAAAGACAAAAAGTTGTGTAAAATAGACCCAGAGAATGAAAATGTTAAGGAGCAAGTAGAAGACCTCAACTTAAGTATTTGCCCACATATGAGTGAAAAGAAACCGAAGTGTCCAAAATGGAAACAATCTTTTGATGACTTTTGCAAAGAAAAGGAAAAAGAGAGATTGAGTCAACTTGCAGAAACAAGTAACTTTTCCGAAAAGTCCTTAGAAAGTAATAAATTGAAGTCTAAGTTGAGTTCATCAAATACAGCCAAAAGAGATATAGTGACCAACGAAAAACAGTTGTATGAGTCCCTTAACCAGAAAAAAACTACTAGTAGAAAAACTAACGAGAACAAAGAGTTGCAAATTTTTTCTAAAGAGGCTTCAAGTAAGCAGATTAAAAAGAAGAAATGCTGCTGTCAAGACAAGAACAAGAACAAAAATATCCTTGAAGAGTGTAAAAAAGATCAAGACAATAATTCCAGTGCTGTATCTGGTATAGAAGATGTTTGCAAAGAGACAGAGAAAATGAGTCACATTACAGAAAATGAATGCTCCAATGAAGTAAGAAATCAAAAAAACTGTGGTAGGCCACCTCAATATGTAGAAAACAAACTACTTTCTCAAAACGATTTAGGGTATTGGGAATTGGAATCAGGTTTGATTTTATCAAGTCCTGAAAAGAGTAAAACTGTCTACTCCTTAGAAAACCGGGAAAGTTCTATGAAGCTTTTAAGGGAATTCAAGTCAGGATCTGATTCTTCTTCATCTAATTCAGTAAACCTAAATGCATCAAGTCTGTTATCCGAAATTCCGAAATCTTGTCTTCGAGAGTACTCAGAAGACGGTGAGAAAGGATCTAACCAGATTTTATCAAACCAAAAACAGAAAACTGCTTACAGAGAATCCCAGAAGAGAAAATATATAATTGGTAATCAATCGAGTCTTTCAGAAGAAATAAAAAATTCCCAAAACCTTAAAAATGATTCTCATAGTGATAATGAAAATAAGTGGATTATTAAAAGACCTCAAAAAGATAATAGCGAGCAAGAGTTAGGTGACAGCCTTAAAGAGGAGAGTACATTTGGAACTAAACTTTGCGGTAAATGGAGTCAATGCCTAAAACTAATACAGAGCGAATCTGATGAAGAGCTTTGCAGACAGTATGATGAATACTTAAGACAACAAGAAGACCATACAGAATCAAAACACAATACAATCTCATCACACCAATATATGAGTTTGTCTCAATCAAACAGTGTCCTCAGTGCAGATTCCTCTAATACTTATTCTGCATCTATACAAAATTTGCATTTAAAATTAGGAATGCTACCATCTTCAATCCCAGTCACAGGTGACGGCCCACTTAAATCGTATAAAGAAAACAAAGTTTCGGACAATTGCTTATCAATGCTTTTAGGCTCTGGTACATTCAATAAAAGTGCCATTAAAACTTTCACACCGAAATTATTACCATCCACTATGGAATCAGAATCAGGCACTAAAAAGTGTTTCACTAACCCACTCAAGATACAAACTAGTTTGGAGGAAAACAAGAACATTCTAGCTTCTGATTCCGCGGAACTTTATAACAAAAAAGAAGGTTCAACTTGTAAAGTCACTATAAATAGATTAACTACAGTTAAAGAAGACGATGAAAAATTATCTCTGAACAAAGACGTATCAACAAAAGAGCGACCAATTCCTTCAAATCTAAAGTACAAAATTACTTCCTTAGATAAGGAGACCATCAAAGCCTTTTCCGATGTACATAGTCAAACTATGGCTACTATAAAATATGCAATGCAAGACATAGCAGGCAAAGTGTATAAAACTACGTCAGAAGTAGCCATAAGTGCCGTCACACGTATTCAGTCTGAAAGCGCCAAGCCGATAGAAATAATCAAAAATTATAAGCAGAGTGAGGATGCAGAACTTAAAAAATATTTCAACGATAATATTGAAAATAAACTTCAAATATTTATACATAAAATTAATGGAGGAAGCGAAACCGAACCTCCATTGTATAAAAAAATGTATGAACAAGCAAATGACACAATACAATCTGCAATGCTATATGTTGGCGATTCCGCCATCGGAAAAATTACACCTCCAAATTATAATGATCAAAGTTCTGCTTATGACGTACCTAATCCAAATCTATATAATGAAAATTGCACGGCGCAAGAGGTGTCACACGTAATTAACCCTGGTCCTATGAATGACATTTTCACGTATATTAAAGCTAAGTTTTGGACTCTGTTCACTAATTCTGACAAAGGTGAAGAAACTATGTCCAGCAATGCATCTGATACATCAGTCTCTACAAATCTGAATGAAAGCGAAACAGAAAGTGATGAAAATTTAATGAATAAGTTAATAGAATAAATACGTAAAATATATATAAAATGTTTGTAAAATAAAATAATAGACCGACTAAGTTTTGATTTATTTTTCAAAATTCCTTTAAGACTTCTTTTTTTTTTTCAGTTTTTAACAAATTTAAAGGTATTAACAGTGTTGTGACTTCGTAGAGGAAGAGATGTAAGCAAACACAAAGAGAGGATCATCCAATTAGTCGCGGTGATCAGGCCTAGCGGGCTCCGGCCAAATGGTTGGTTGGGAGGTTGTATTTATGTTACCGGAAATGGATGAAACCTGGGAAATGTGTTTAATAAAATGTTATTTCATACATTTCCTGTTGATTTAGGGCCTAATGTATACAAATTCCTGTGTGTAAAATAATTTGTCAACGGTTCTTTAATACATACCTTTCCTAGTAAATTTATGTATTACCTAGGTATTGTATGCAATTCATGAATAGTACTAGGAAGTGTATAAAATTAATATTGTACCATAGACTTATGCCGCGTTCCAATAAACAAGAAACGATTGAAAATTCAACGAAATTTTACCGTCCGTAAGCAAAAACGAATTGTTTCTTGTTTATTGGAACGACACGAACGAACGAGACGTTTTTTTTAACCTAATCGCTATTTGTTTATTAATAACAATTAACAAACATTTTTTTTTTTTGCATTTCTACCACTTTACACCACCACATTGTAATACGGTAGGAGAAAATCACGAAAAACTTAATTTTTTGGCGATTTTTTCGCATTAAAACGTTACTTTGACAATGTTCCGAACGTCAAAAATGGGATGAAATTTAGGACCATGTTCCTGATACACTAACGATAAAGTTTAACTATGTTAAAACCTGTGCGTAATTAAGTGAAAAATTTTGCTTCTTTTCGTCTAATTCCACTGGCCTATAATAGTCTAGTCGACAAGTTGAAAACGGTCCAAAATAGAGATGCTGCTCTTAAAATTATGTGCGATAGCTCATTGGATGCGGAATGACGCCTAGAAAAATGTGCCAAAAGTGTGTATTAGCACATAAAAAATTGCAAAAGTTAAAAAAAACAATTTAAAAAAAAATGGCATTTCGTTTTTTACCAATATTTCATAAACTATTGATATTTAAGAAATTTCAAAAAGACTGAATGAGGAGAAAATTTCCAATAAAAAACTGCTAGCACCCGGAACTCTACCTACATAATTTATAATTTAAATTTAACACTGAAAATGGGTCTCCGCACGACATTTTTAGGTTGCGCACGCGGCGTCAACGAATGTGTCTACGAATAACGCAGGAGAAACACTTCACTCTCACCCTAACTGCATTTATTTATTTAAAACACTAAAACATTTCATAATACTTTTTACTTACATATAATTCTAATCTAGGGTGAATGAGCCAGTTACAGGTGTGCACAACACTCACGGATTTTATGGTCACATCACTACGTTTATTAAATTAAACAAAGACAAATTCAATTTAATTAAATAAAAATAAAACAAAGTTAAATTCTATCTAATCAAATTATATTAAATTACAATAAATAATAACATATCAAATATAATCCCAACCAATTAAATTAAACCAAATTAATTAATTTAAATTAGAGTATTTAAAATGAAATAAAATGTATTACTTACCGAAATTGAAAATTTACCACATTTCCTAATGCTGCTTAGGAAATGTATAGAATTCCTAGGAAATGTGTATGATAAAATGTTTTTTATACATTTCCTGTCGATTTAAGGCATTATACCCATTTCAATAGAATTTTACATAATAACGGATTACATACATTTTCAATAACATATTTTTTTATACTACGGTAGCAAACAAGCATACGTCCTGCCCGTTAAGCGGTTATCTCCCTTTACCCTTTAAAAACCTACACATTTCTTGAAGAACACCATACTGTACTGTACCCTTCGAGTGGACCTCAACACAGAGATTATTCCACAACCGGAGCGTTCGCGGGAGGAAATTTCGGAAATTTAGGTTCTAATGTGTGAGGGTGGGTATTCACCCTGCCTGTGTCGAGCAGTATATTATTATACGTATACTCATCGGCGCGACATAAAACTTTCATTGCTCGATGCAGGATCAGGATGCCATGTAGTTCGTCTCGTCTTCGCTAGACGTCGCCACAACTTTGTAATTTTTCATCAAGCCAAAGATTGTTTTAGGGTTCCGTTTGAATGTGAAAATGTACAGTATTGAATGCGTTGCTAAAATCAAGTAAGGAAAGAATTGTGATATTTCCACTCTCCATGCCTAGCCTGATATCGTCAGTAATGTGAACCAGTGCAGTATTGGTGCTGTGACCAGGACGAAACCCAGATTGAAAGGTGTTATGGAAAGAGTTTTTTAGAAAGAAAGTTGCTTAATTGAGAATAGATAAGGCGTTCAAGGACTTTGGATAGGAACGGTAAAATAGAAATTGGACGGTAATTAGAAAATGAAGAGGGTTTAACTTTTATAGGGAGAGGAATAATTTGTGCATCTTTCCATGCAGATTAAAAGACACCACTGGACAAGAAGTGATTTAAAATATTACATAAAATAGGATTTCCTCAATGCTAGGGACAATCATATTTCGACTGATACAGTCACTTCCTACTACGTTTGACAAAATTGCTAATATGTTCTTCTTAACATGACAAGCGGACAGTTGATCGAAGAAGAAAGGAGGATAGTCGGGAGCTGGAGTAGAAGAAATGCATCTAAGAGCTTTAATAGTAGTATTAAAGTCGGACGAAGTAGAGAAATGTTTGTTAAGAGAATCGATGTCAACATTTTTAGGAATAGAGTCTTGACGTGACTTTCTGACTTCCAATGTTCTCACAAATTTCCGGATCTTTGCTGGATCTCTGTTTTGTATGGATGCATGGATATGTTGGGCATTTCTAAAGGTCACATGTCATATTTTTTCATGTTTATGTTCTTAGGTTGACGTTTGTACTTGTGTTCACCTGCAGATTTTTGAGCCATAATCTGCCGTATCTCATGGGTGAGCCATGGAGCCAATAAGTGCTTTATTTTAATAGAGCACAAAGGCGCATACAAGTTGTATAGCTGCAATAAATTATCCCAAAACATTTGAACTTTCTCGTTAACACATGGCGAGTTTACCAGATCTGACCAATCAATGTTACAGGCATCCTCTCTGAGTTTGGCAGTATCCTGAGTTGAAAACCCGGAAGCGTATAAAATATAGAAGGTAAACAAATTTTAACCAGGTCTCAGATACTAAGATAGCATGTATGTTCTTACAATCAAAGGTAGCCATATCAGGGAAATGAGCAGGGGTTATAGTATTTTTGGAACTGCAAAGTTAAGTTTGTTTTCTTTTAGAGAACATGGCCAGAAATACGGAACCCTTGGTGCGCTAGCCATACTAGCACTTGTCCGGTTTTTATTTGTTTATCTCTCGAACACCAGTCGCCATTGTTAACAAATGTGAGCCTAATTCTTCAGGAAGGTTATAGGCCATTTTATATGACGCTACTAAACGCAGATACAACTGCATGGCTAGTCTATACTATTGTAATATTATAAAACTGAAGAGTTTGTTTTTTTGGTTGCGCTATTCTCAGGAATGGCTGGTTTGAATTGAAAATTTTTTTGTGTTTGATAGCCCGTTTATCGAGGAAGGCTCTAGGCTATATAACATTATGCTACGACCAATAGGAGTGGAGCTGTGACCATAAACACAGGTGAAACTGGGACGGCTGGTACAAAATAAAGCTGAAGAGTTTTTTGTTTGTTTGTTTGTTTAAACGCGCTAATATCTGAAACTACCAGTCAGATTGAAGAAAAATCTGTGTGTATATGACAGCCAGTTTTATATAGCATTAGGCTGCACCTCTCAGCTTGCCTTACATATTGATTTGTGTTAAATAAGTCGAAAGAAACAGCGTTCTAATTATTGATTTATAAATACAATGATCTACAAAAATATTAGTCCCTAGTATAGCAAAAAAAGGCTGGAATACCATATTCTTATATCTTATACATAAGCCATAACAAGACATTTTGTGACAAAAAAATTAAAAAGTAATTTATGAGTATTATTATTATGCATGGTATATTAATCCTAACGAACGAAAGTTACTTCATCATAAAGACCATTTATAAAGATAAACTTTACCCTTTATAGCATGTTATTTGGACGCATAGTTAAGGAGATAATTGAAAATTTAAATTATTCAACATTCGGCTCGGGTCTATGACTCTAATAGTATTGGTATGACGTAGATTTAAATACGTAGTAGTTTATTATTTTTAAACTTTCGCGACTATTATAAATATTAGATGTGTAAGTTAGGACTTCATTGTGATCGAATTGCATCGATCAGTCCACTTCTGATCACGACCAGTTCAAATTGATAGAATTTTTATTAGTCAGCGGACGCCCCCGACGGTAACTGAAAACAGAATTGTAACTTGTAAATAATTATTATCCCGATTAAGTTCCGAGTGTTACATCAAATGTGAATTAAATATATGAAATATATGTGTGTATATATTTTTTATTCAATTGAATTGCTTCTTTATTGTGTTGGAGCAAGAGTCGCTATTTATTTAAATAAATTTGCGGAGTGAGACTTCCTGTACCTGTACTATTATAATTATATGTATACTGTGGTAGTAGGTCCTACGTGGAGTACACAGAGTTATGCGTAACTCATTAATAAAACATGTAAAGTAATATATTTACTGCGTTTCGAAGTATTCTCCATAACATTTTAAACACTTTTTCATTCGGTCAAACCATTTTTGAAAACATGAGGAACATTGGTCTACGTCTAAGGGCATGTTTTTCACGTGCTGGTTGAAAGTTATCACGGCTTCTTCCGGCCCCATTAATGTCATACCTCTCATCAAATCTTAAATTTTTGGGAAAATAAAGAAAAATCGTATGGGGCACAGTGCGATTTCTTTATTTTCCCAAAAATTAGATGTGGACCTGGCAAGATCTGGAAAGATAGAGCTAGTAACCTATCCCGCACATAGGTGCGAGATGAGTCACTAGCTCTACCTTTTCAGAAGCCAAAAATGACATGTCTTGTTAGCGGTGTGCGCCTAAGCATTGTCATCGTGCAATATGATCCGACTTCTTGGTCCCTCACTTTTTCAAAGAAACTGGGCAAACAAATGGTGGTGTACCACTCAGCATTAACTGTGTTTTCTTCTTAGTAGGATCGTGCAGAGAGGACCCGACCGGGAGAAAAAAAGCAATAATTTTTTTGCTTACGTTTCTCGCCTGTCCGTTTTTGTTCTGAGGTGAGTTCATGAGGAATCCAGCGGCAACAAAGTTTTCTATCTTTTAAATGTTGATTTATGATTTTTTGAATTTGGTTCATACCAATCCCCAAATGTCCTCGAACCTCCTGTATATAAATTTTAAAAATTCCTGACAATGTTGCCTGACACACAGAATGCCTGCCTGAATAGCCACATTTTCCTCAGTGATCGCAGTTGAGGGCCGACCTTCACTAATTTCATCATGGAGAGAAACAAGGCCACGATCGAATTCTGCGTACCAATGCCTTACGGTGCTAAAATGAGATGCTTCCCTGCCAAAAGCATTTTAAAGACGAGCAGTGCAGTCTTGCTGAGTCAGTGAACTTTTAAAATCATAAAAAATCATCATCCTAAAATTTTTTCGCTTTAATTCCATTTTTTGGTAAGAACGATGAACTTCAACTTGTGATAAAAACAATTGACACGCGATTTCCCGCCATTTTTTTAATCAATGTTTGAGTTTCTTATGTTTGAAAAAATATAACATTCGAAATTCAAACATTTATGAGCGGCCAGGAGCGCAGAACTTTCAGTGTGCACTTAAAGTGACGTCACCGTTGTTACGCATATAAAAACAAGTAACCTCTTACCACCATCTGCTTGCCACCCTATTTTTTTAAATCGGGGTTGCATTAAATCATTGTGCCTTAACACAGAAGATTCTGCCTGAATTCGACCTGCTCGCCTAGGTAGTACGTATCACTACTATTCAGATTGTGGCTAACTGACACTATCAACATGGTGCTGTCATCTGTTGGCAAATATGATCACCAGAGCCCTGTTTAATCAACTTCAACTTTTGGATTGTGGCTTTGTGGAGTTACCACAATTTTGCCAATGTCAAGTAGGTATACGGAGGACAAACTGTCAAAGGATGCCCTGTTTAATAAAGCTGACAATCCGAGAAGTCCGACATATGTCAAAAAGTGACAATTCGACAATTTTTCTGTTTAATAAAACTTACAGGCGACAAGGTGGAAAATTCTGAAATAAAACTTTATGAGCGACAGCTGAGTGACAATTTGTCTTAAAGCCAAAAATCAAAAGTTGAAGTTGAAGTTGAAAAACTTATCGAATCTGCTTTATAAAACAGAAAATTGACATATTGACATATTTGTACAATTGTCTGACAATTCTTACAGGAGCGATAGAGGGTAACCCTCTACCGTGAAATCATATTTTGAATTTTGAAATCAATCATTCATCATCATAATCTTTTGAAAGCAGAATCAATTTCTCCTTCTCAATTGAGTACAGATTTCTGCTTTAAAAAAAAATGTATGTAAAACTACCATAGAATATTTGATTGATAAAATTGGTCATAGAGTTAAATACATTACAAGCAGAAACCTAACAGTTACACCCGATAAACAAATTTTATGCGCTTTGCATTGGATGGGTTATGGTTCACAGTATCACGTTATTGGTGGTGGTACATGGGCTTAGTAAAGCAACCAATCATCATTGATAATTAATTGATAAGAAGGGTATGTGGAGCCGTGACTTCTGAATTCATGAGGCATAATGAGATACTTAAAATATCTGGTATTGTGGACGGTTCGTTAATTCCTCTAGATGCGCCTAACGGAAACCATTTAATTAATACTATGGTGGTACTAGGCATCTGCTCTTGCAGAAAATGGAAAATGGCTCTATTCACGATGCCAGAGTAATGAGATCTTCATTAGCACAGACATGGCAAAGAGGATGGAGACCATTCCCAAATGCATTAATCTTGAGAAACAGTGGATATAGTTTAAAAAAGTATGATATTTAATATGATAAAAAAATATAAAAATAAACTATGATACTTAATATATCAATACAAATCCCAAGGATAGCATCACTAGAAAGATTCTAGCGTGCTTTTAAGTCAGCGAGAAGAATAGTGGAAACTTCTTTGGAAATCATAAAAGAAAATTTTCCATGTCTCGTCACCTAAGAGTTCAGCCAATAACTGCAATTTTTAAACATTGGTTATATTATCTTGCATTGTTTTGCATAATATTGAAAAACGGTTAGGCTCAGATTGCTGTGCACCCTATTTAGAAAAAGATATTAGTGGCAATGACAATGATACATACATACATGATTGATTATAACTAAAGAATTTTCTTCATTAAATTATAAAATAAATTATTTGCGAAAATGTCAAATTCGACATAATTATCACCGACAATTTATTGTCAGAAATAATTTGACTGTGGTTTTTTGACATATGTCGAGATTTGTTAAACTCGTTTTTAATTGACAAATATGTCCTCCGCATACCTACTTGACATTGGCAAAATTGTGGTAACTGCACAAAGCTAGAAACCAAAAGTTGAAGTTGAAGTTAAGATTTCACCTGTCAATTTTTTACATATTTGTCACTTTTATTAAACTGCCTAAGCGCGACAATTCTACAATTTTGTAATTTTTTGACATTTATGTCGAATTTTCAGCTTAATTAAACAGGGCCCAGACTTCAATTATTGGGGCTAGTGTTAGTAACACATAATTGAATCTAGTTTTGGTGTTTCAAGATTTTATAAACTGGTGCTTAAAAACCCAGCTCGCCTGGTGATAATCGTTTACTGGTGATAACTAAGAGCAATAGTAATTATTGCTCTGAGAGTGATTATCACCAGGCGAGGTGAGTTTTACTTTTCCATCTTCTATTACTTAAGACGGCTAACTAAAACTCAGCACGCGCTCTAGTGAACGTAGGTGGTTACTTAACCACCTACGTTCACTAGAGCACGATGGACTTTTAAAACAATATGAAGCACTAAGACAGAGTAAGAGAGAGATAAGAAGTAAAAAAAAAAGTGTGTCAGCTCTGACGCACGGATGGAGTTTACAATCTTGCGCCTCTCTCTCTAGCCCTCCCTCCCCCTGTCTCTCTCTCTTTCTCTCTATCTTTTATTCTTCTTCAATATAATTAAATTTACACACATACACACACTTATACACATACACTCCTCATAAAATATCCATACCGGGAGCCTTATATGAAAATCGATTCTTAAGGAGTAAACTCCAAAATATTGGGCATGAATATCTCGGTGTTACATTCTGATTATTATTATTATTCTTATTATAAGATTATGTTTACTGTTTTTTGCGTGAAACACGCTTAAACATACCAAAAAAAAACAGCTTTGGACAAAGTAATAAATAAAATATGCTTCTCTATAGCTGGTTACATCAAGCACTACCAACCGTGAAGACAGTTTTTCGAAGAACTCCATAATGTAGTTTTCTTTGAAAACCTACCTACAAAGAAGAAAAGAATTTTATTCTTATAAAGACAAAGTCACTTACATGAGAACAGTAGATAACATTTAAGGAACCTACTCAGAGTAGACGCTATACAATGAAATAATAAGTCCGATTTAAACCCACTTAACGCATTTTATATCAGGAGACGTTTTATAAAATGTGCTGTGCTAGCTTGGCTTTAAATACGTTAATTCAGTTCACATTTTTTTATTTTAGTGGGTAGTTTATTGTAAAGTAGCGCTTTAAAAACATACTTCAGCGCCATCTAATGAAGACAAACCGAACTACGTGGTAACCGGAGCACGCTGATTACTGTACAAACGAATACTTAAAAATCATGCGATTTAAAATGGTCCGACAGGCGTCATCAACTAGCATGGTCGAAGGATTCTTCTATTGTGTTGTAGGAACATCGCACCTTGTTCCAACACAGTACTAACAAGGTTAGCATTAATCAGTATCGCTGAATATTTGAAACGAATATGAAAAGCTTGTTCTCCATAATAACATTGTCCCCTTATCATTTTTATATAGTTCCTGAGAACCTAAGACAAAATAGGTTAATACCGAGCGTGTACCCTGTTTCAATATTTATGCTATGCATCTTCCTAAAAGCAAAAGTCATAACATACAGGCCGAAAACTGTCTTTTAGCTTCACGACATGTTAAAAAAAAATATTTTCCTCCATTTACTGAAACAGCATAATATGTCCGTCAAATAACTGTCACCAAAGAAAAAAAATATAAAATATGATTACAAAATAATATATTAAAACCAAAATGTCTGAAAAAAATTCCTGTAAACAAAAATGTAAAAAAGGAAACAGCATTTGTCTGCCGTGCGTCATTCCAAGTACAGAAAACAAAATGATTAAGGAAGAGAAGAAAGAAGCCAATACTCCTGACTGTCAGTGTACCGGTAAAAAGGTTTGCCAGCATGAGGACAAGAACCATAATTAACTTACCATAACATCAGCCAGACATTACCCGTAAAAACCAGACAATACTTACTATGGCTAGATTGCACATACTTTGGCCAAACGGTACCTACTTTGGTCAGGCAGAACTAATTAAAGCAAGGAAAAATATATTTACTTTAGGTTTTTGGTGTCGCTACTCACCAACTTACAAATCATGATAATATCATAAATGTGAGTATTATTCTTAAATATATAAGTACTTTTAGTCATCTCTTCACCATACTCTTCTGTCGTTCTATTTTCCTGGAACAGCAAAAAGTTCGCGCATTGCTGCTACGTTATCACTACATATTATAAAACAAAGTCCCCCGCCGCGTCTGTCTGTCTGTCTGTCTGTTCGCGATAAACTGAAAAACTACTGAACTACTGAACGCATTTTCATGCGGTTTTCACTAATAGACAGTAATTCATGAGGAAGGTTTTGGTGTATACCCATGCGTAGCCGGGGCGGGTTGCTAGTTCGAATTAAAAAAAAAACAGTCAGTCGTAGGACTGCACGTCAGTAGTGATAACATAACTTCACAATGTATTTACATATACATACACACACACACACACACACATCTGTATATATATAATTAGGTTAAAAATAAAAAGTAGGTAATAACATATCTAAATGTATACATAGGGTACACTGGAAGTTCTGCGCTCCTGGCCGCTCATAAATGTTTGAATTTCGAATGTTATATTTTTTTAAATATAAGAAACTCGGCCCCGTCTTGCGAATTTTCGATCAGGTCACGTGTCCTGACGCGAGTTTAACATTTGTTACCCATCCCAGAAAGTGCAGAACGCTGCTAAAGAAGTTTTCGGAAACATTCCAATATTTCCTTAGGATCTTTCCAATATCTTATTAGTGATCATATATTAATTTAAGTAGTTAAGTCGATATAGGCCCTAACCTAGATCGACAATCGGAGTGTGTCATGCTCGCCTAGAAGTCCTGTCCTTCAATATGCGTCATGCTCGTGAACGGGCGCTGTTGGTCGGGGCTGGTCATCTCTGGACTGTTATTACTTAAATATGTATAGTAATCATTAGCGCGTCTATTTATATTGTCTCACATTGTCTATGTATAATTGTCCTCACATTTCATTTACGCTTATAAGCAATGTAACCAAAAATTTATAAAAAACATTTTGAAAAAAGTGTCTTTGGAGTTTCTTACCTGTTCTTCTCCAAAGGATCTACGTATTGGAACAGGCAACTAGCTTCACGACTGACTTACTCTGACTGACTCCTACTCCTGACAATTCAAAAATACCTATTATTGGTTTATTTGACATAAATGGTTTTGATTTGATTGACAACTGCTCGAAAATGTCCCCTAGGTCCATGCTTGCAATATTTTTCGTCAACATTCCTTGCGAATGAAGGTCCTATGTTGAAATTTATACAATACAATACATTGCAAGTCTGTTGGCATTTTCATCGCTATGAATTTCTTACCTGTTCAACACTGGCTTCCTTTCCACAGAATAATAAAATAAAATGGGTGAAGCAAATAGGTCGTTCTTAGTTAAATACTGCCTGCGGCCAGAGGCGCCACATGAATGCGACGAACATATTTGTGACCCATTTGAGGAAATTGAAGGGGAGTGTCCGAAGCCATACATTTGTGCAGAAAGGATAAAGAACCCAGCTTTAGAAAATGAAATCAGTAAGTAAAAATCGGTCAACTGCTAGTAGGACTCTTAGCTGAGCACCAGGAAATTGTAAATTGAACGCCGCAGAGACATCTTCAACAAACATTAACATATTTCAATCAATTTACACAAAATAGTAACAAATAATAGAGTTGAACCTTCCTCATGAATCACTCTGTCTCTTAGTGAAAACCGCATGAAAACTCGTTCAGTAGTTTTTCAGTTTATCGCTAACAGACAGACGCGGCGAGGGACTTTGTTTTATAATATGTAGTGATATGTGGTGATATTTAAAAATAGAGATGAAAAAGAAGAAGGTTCCGTTTGATCGACCATCTGGTGGGGGAAAGTCTCACACTTCTCTTGTTAGTCCATGGTTACTACTGGAGAACCTTTCTTTTCGGTACTGTCCGTTGCCACTGAAAAGTCATGTCAGTAACTTTGGTATCCCTACGGATATCTTCAGGGAATTTATTCAACTATACTATAAATTATAAACAACTAGCTGTCCCGCGCAACTTCGTCTGCGTCTGTAAATTTTCCTATCTATCCCTATCACAGCACCATCTACCGGGCCCAATTGTAAATCTAAACCATTCTCGAATCCACCTGAAGACACAAAAAAAATCATTAAAATGGGTCCAGCCGTTTAGGAGGAGTTCAGTGGCACACACACGTACAGAAGAAATATATATATAAAGATAGTATAGTACGAAAAGTGCAATGCTTTAATTGTATCTAATATTATAAATTCAAAAGCTGTTTGTTACGCTTTCACGATTCAACTACTCAGCCAATTATCATGAAATTTTGCATATTTACACAGCAATATAATAATAAGAGCACATAGGAAATAGGGGTACCTTTTATCCAAGAAAAGGTGCTATTCTTGGGGGATAAAGCGATAACATTAACGCGAGCGAACTGTTTTAATAATATCTGTAACTGAAAAATTCCCACAGCTAAGGGTGAGAAATTTCAGAACACAAGCCTTCGCTTGTAGTGTTATGTTGGAAGACCTACTTTTCCAGTCACGCATATTTCAGCAGTGCCTGTCCTCATTTCTATAAATACAAATTCTTTCAGCTCGATGTCAGCCTGGTGCTTTCGTGAACGTGAAAAGTTGCTTCGTACCCGACCCTGACCATCCATGCGATCCGCCTGTTCCATGCAGAATGAAGGGTAAATCCAGGAATTGCCAGGACCCAACGTTATGTCATCATAGGATCAAAAACCCTGAAGTCCCAAAGCGACCTATCACAAACGATTGTGATCCTACAAAATAAATTTTCATATCTTCGTATCTTTTAAATAAATAAACAATTCAAAATCATGGTAACAGCCATTTTTATTTCACAAATCATAGGAAAAGTTAACAAAATAAATAACACTCACGCCGTGAGCACAAGATTCTCTCAATATTATGTATTCGTACACTAGGAATCCCTGGTTGAATCCCTTGGATTGCCCGGTGGATTATAGTCTACATATGAGATAGGTACAGGGAAAATTCGTTTAGATCTTTTCATAGATTATAATTTTTGAAATATTTATCTTGGATTTTGATTAAAATGGCATATTAAATTTCTATGAGGCTGTTTATTATTTAAAATAGATAGTAGCTTAATGGCTTTGTTTATCAAGTACAATGTTTAAGGAACTCATCCATTTTGTCTCTTTCATTGTTATTTATATCTAGCAGCGCCCCGCGGTTTCACCCGTGTAAGTCCCGTTTCCGTGGGAATATCGCGATAAAAAGTAGCCTATGCGTTAATCCAGGTATCCAGCTATCTACATACCAAGTTTCATACCAATCGGTTTTGTAGTTTTTGTGTGAAAGAGTAACAAACTAACCAACATCCATCCATCCAAACTTTCACATTTATAATATTAGTGGGATTAGTGGGATTCCTGAATAAGAAAACACGAATGAACAGTGGAAACATGAAATTTATTATTACCTATATATAACATTTTACAACAAAAACTTGTATGTCAAATATGTCCCTGGGGGATCGTCTTTAAAAAGAAAATCCGTGACGTTAACAAATCTAAATATAAGATTCCCGTAAGGGATCGTAGAAGACGGAGCCAATTAAGGCCTACTCCTGCATGTAGCCTGGATTGATCAGTGACCACAGAAAAAAGTAAAATTCATTTTATTTGAGCTTAATAATAAAAATCATTTATTTCAGATTGCATAGATCCATAGATAAATATACACTAATCTAAATATACATATTGAAATATTTTGTGTTAGTGAATAATATTAAAACTAAGTGAGTAACTTCACTAAGTCTTTGTGCGGTCTATTGGTACTTGTCCGCGGAAGCGACGGAATACTACACCTTGCAGCAAAAACCTTTCATCTAACACCAGGTGCAAATAACGACGCGCAATTAAGCTTCTGGCACACTTACTTGAGGATCTCTTCTGCCTCAGTGATGCAGTGTAGGCGAGAGATGTACCCCGGGGTGTACGACGCAGTGGCACGCACCTTTACATTAGGGTCTACAGGTGCATTTCCACAGCAATTCTTAGTGTTTCGCGATCAATGCTTCTTCCTTTGCACAGTCACGAAACCTTTCAGTGGAGCAGCAGGGGTGCTCAAATTGATCGTTGGGTCAGCAGGTCGCGTAGTTCTCGCAGCGTTGCGTTGCTAAGGCGCATGTGGAGCTGTGACACACTTGCGTCGCACCATGCAGACTGCAATCGGTGTCGGCGACAAAACTGTTGATGGGTAGCATGCAGCCCGATGTATCAAGGCATATATTACTTACACGCGCCGGTGACCCAGTTATTGGCACAGACTTGCGTATTTCTTCTAGTTTGTCTGCGACAGTGATCTAGGATGCCTCCAGCTTCTTCTGTACATCTGCTAATCTGCTGTAAAGGCAGCTTGCCTTTAAGAAGACAATATCCTTCAGCGGAGCATTAACTTAGCGTTAATCGACGTCGTTGAAATTGACAGGAGGTAATTTATGAAAGTCCTTCATCACAAACGTGGGCACGTCATCAGGATCAGTCTCTTTCAGCAGCGTGATGATGTCTACTTTTCACTTGTACACTTTTCTTTGTTCCTTCACGCCGGCGAGAGACCATCGGGTCATTTTATAAAGCTACCGGAATACCAGCTGAAGACCTCGCTGAAGCTACTCACAGAGATCTGAATGGCGGACACCTCGTCCATGACGTCCAGGTTCTGCTGCAAGAACGCCAGTAACTCATTTGGCACAAACGTAGCGATGAATATACTGAGCGTCGGCTTACAACGCACTTTACATTCATAATAATTATTATTCTATGACATAGCACACGTCCGAAGCAGAGCGAAGCACACACTATGATGAAAATAAGGACAAAAATAACACGATACAATAAATAAAAAAAATATATATTTCAATTGAACCCATTTTAGGTATTTTTGAATTATCAGGAGTAGTGGTCAGTCAGACTAAGTCTGTAGGAGACCTGAATTTGTGGGAGATCTGGAGTCTAACTAAGCCGAGGCCTGTGCTCCAGGCCCCCCATTTCATAGCATTATGTAGATTTTCAACATATCAGAAGAGTCGTGCGTGCGTGCGTGCGTGCGTGCGTATAATTGTATATAATTATAATAATAAATTGTAAATAAATGAGTTATACAGCGTGATTTTAAATCGGTTTTGGAAAAGAAAAAAGAATCTCTATTTCAATAACATAATCCATATACGGTATCCGTATATGGATATCCGGTAATCCATATACAAGAATGGTAGGCGTCACAAAGGCGAGCCACGCTGGGACTACTCGTGTGCCACCGCGCTCCCCGCGACGTGCGTTTCAGTTCGCCGGTGAAGTCGAAATCAGCTGACAGGCCAATGTGGCGCGTACCAAAGCGTGGATGGCTTGTGAATGAATTAATTGTTTGAACCCTACTACGGTTAAACTAGAACGAATAATAAATACTATTCGAATTCCAACTTTTTTATTACAACCAGTACGATTAATTTACTTTTTTTTTGTAGTAGTACTAATCATTATAAGTTACCTAGCTTCGTTTCAAGAGCGATTAAAATATCACGGTGTATAATATCATACCTAAAGTGATTTACAAAACGTAATAACATAATTGTAAAATATATTTACATATTTATTGTAACTAGAGATCGCGTGGTGGTCGAATTTCGACCATGGTTTATTTCATTGGCCAATATTACTTGACCTGTCATTGTATAGTTTTTTGTACCATGACAGGTCAAAATATATACTGGACACTCATAGCTGTATGTACCCGTTTTGCATTTTTTTAACTTTGAAGCAAATATTGTTCAAAAATTTTAGCTTTTGTCACTTCTTCTCTGTATAAACTATAAGTGTGCGAAATTTCATACTCCTCCGTCCCAATTTTCGTAAAAAGAGATCCAAAGATTTCGCTTCACGTATTAATATCTAGATATATTGTACACATTAATTAACATTCTTACATATAGGATTTTTTCTGTTTCCGATATACATCTAATAAGTTTCAGTAACGTTTTATGAATTGTATTTTTGCATTCTGCTTTACTACAATTTAGACAAGGAAACTATTTGGTTTACTTTGTTGAACAGCAAACTTCGTCCGTATAAAAAAAATCTTTATGCAAATAAGGTTTTTACGGCAGTAGGCTCACACACTGCGTAGTTTCTTCTAGTCTAATGTGCTTTATTCTGTCTTCGGGTAAGTTAGTTATTTTTTAGCAAAAGTAACAAAATATAAAAAATGATTGAGAACATTTTACACTTAAATATTATACTTACTTACTATTATTCAATTCATATTGCATTCCCTTCTATAGAAAAAAACCTTCAAATAAAACACCTCCAATTCATCATATATATACGTACGGATCTGTTTTGGATCTCTATGCTGTCCGTCCATGAACAGACCTTAAGGATGAAATACGGCTTCTTTTTACTACTTAAATTCAAACTTCTTTTTTAATTTAATTTTTAAAAATACATCTTTTGACATAAACCTTTTCAAACAAAAGTAGTTGTCAATGAAAACCTCACACATAAGTACAATGGTTCACTAAAACAAAATTTGGGTCATGTTTATGAAAAAATGCACTGTCGAAAAACTACCAGACCCTCCTCCGCCTGATCTATGCAAACTCCAGCGCATAAGAAAAAAAGAGAAAGCTGGTATTAAAATATGTCCCAAACCACCAGTCGAACAACCACCTCCACCGCCGTCCTGCTTTGGACTTTGTATAGAAAAGGTTAAAAATCCTCCCTTGCCACCGAAAAAGCAAGATTTTCCAATAGTCTGCACCGTAGCAAGAGAAATCACAACACAAGACAGGTGTGACATGATTAAATGGGCAACAGCTGCAAAACCAGATCTACCTTGGCCTAGTTGTCCTCCTGCACCACCGCCTCCAGAACCGCCAAAACGTGACCCTTGCGAAGAACTAGAAAAAAGAAAAAGAATAGCTCGATGCAAAGAAAGAATGAAACGATACTACGACTAATGGATTTACACGGTAGTTTACATAGTTCTACTTCTCTACTACAGAGATTAACATTTCAGATTCCCTCAAAAGACGAAAGCAACAACAGAAAACTAACGATGCAACCTATAGCAGCTACAAATGGAGATATTAAAGATCCACCACATGATATTGATAAAGAAATAACCGATTTAGAGAATCTGATAAGAAAACTCCAGACAGAAATATTTGAAATGAGTCAAAATGCAAACAAGCCATTAGAAGAATACATTCCAAATATTGAAGAATTCAAAGATACACCTAATAATAACAGGGAACATATGTTTAATCCTATAACCACTGTAAATCCAGAGAATTCGTTGCCTGATCCTTTCGATAGCGTAAGGGGGACTTTTAAAAAGCTATGGAATGATACAAGTTCAGCTACGACCAGTAGTACACCAGAACAAAATGTCAAAATTGATTCAAAAAAGGAGTTGAAGGGCAAAACTGGCAACAAATATTTTGATGATGATTTTAACTTCAATTACAATGTCAGCATTCTTAAAGAGTACATAGATGCCAACCAAAAAGAGTTCAATCAATTGAAAAACAAGCACAGTGATTCTCTGAACAACAATGAAAATGAATCAAAACAACTGAATATTGAGCAAATCAAACCGAAACCTCTCGATGAGAGGATATCAGATAAGCCTGTAAGTAATAATACGAAATTTGGTATACTAATGCGTGTATTTGGTAATACAAATACATCTGATGAAAAAGTTGATGTTGAATCATCGAGTGCAGGTAAAATTGGAAAAAAAATTCTTGAAGCCCTACATATAACTAAGTCGAAAAGTGAGCCTTCGAATAATTTTAATAGTAAAAAGTCTGATACATCCCTTGATAAGTCTTCAGATAGAACAGCTGTAATTCCTAAAGTTAAACCAAACATGTCAGAAAATTTGACAAGTAAAGTTTATGGAGAGACGAACAATAATAGTGATTCTGATAAATCTATAAAAGAACTTAATATTAAAAATCCAGAAGCACCTCAACCTTCAAATTTGAATGCAAATCGAAATAGTTCTATTCAAATAGACATAAATGATGAGTTTATTCAAGGCAACCATGTGAGCTCAAATAATATTAATAACTTTGTAAATCCAGAAAAAGACTATAAAAAACAGTCTGATTCTGAAAC
Organism: Euplagia quadripunctaria; assembly: GCA_963859945.1. NCBI lineage: Eukaryota > Metazoa > Arthropoda > Insecta > Lepidoptera > Erebidae > Euplagia > Euplagia quadripunctaria. The sequence goes on along the minus strand of OY982584.1, from coordinate 12,709,271 downwards.
CGCTGTTCCTCAAAAAGTAAGCATTGTTAATATATATATTGATTTACCAAAACAAGACAACAAACCATCTGGAAAACAAGAAGATCTAATAAAAACAGTTGTTCTTAAATCACCTGATCCAAAAGAGAATATTCAAATGAAACAAAATTTAGACACTGATGAAAAGTCGTCTAAAATTAGTAATTTAGAAGTTTCTCAATCCGGAAAACAAGCAAGTTTAAACGAAGTAAAAATTTTCAAGGGTCAAGAAATCAAAAAGAGTAATACTATGTTCGACATGGCTTCCAGATTTTTGAACAGCGATGTTAACAAAGACCACAAAATGGAAGCAACAAATGTAAAAAGTTCTTTAAACATTCCACTGCAACCAATAAAAGATTTAACTACCAAGTCTACTACAGATACTAAAATTGTTACATGTAACGAAGAGAAAAATTTGCTGAATGTGCCTGATCACAAAAGTGAATACAATACAAAAAGTCATAACATTCTTTATAAACTAGGTGAGAACCTTGGTGAAAAAAAAATATCTCAAGAAGGACCAATTATAAAAGTAGAGATTAATCAAACACCAAAAACGTTGAAAAACGAAACAAAGATAGCCAAACTTACATCCCAAAATACTAATGACGAGCGAGAAAATGAAATTAAAGCCGCTTCTCTTACGATTATTGAACCTAAGAAAGATTCTTTACCTAAAAACCCTACTGAAGAGGCAAATAAGAACATAGTAAAAGACAACTCGTTCTCCACTGATCGTAATCAAATAAATGCAAATGAAAGTATTGAGAATATGAGCTTTGAGAATGAAGACTTTACCGATGAGTACGAAAGTCTAGCCGATGATGACGAAAATGAATCTCTCCTTGAAGACAGTTGCCACACTGACTATCCAATTATCATAAATAATACTCACATCACAATAAATAATGGAGACAATCAAAGCGATGTGTTCGAGGACTCTCAGGATTTCACACGTGAAACTGTACCGATCGATAACCTGATGAGAGTGAAAAAGAAAAAGTAGATAGATATATGTAGAAAAATAACTTTTTAACCCCTTCGACAGTGCTTTTATTAGCCACTAAAAAACTAAATATAAAACAAGCTATAACTACATAACGAGATGAGTAAATAATACTTAGTTTCTTACCCTTTGTTTCAATTGCTAAATTCATTCTTCTCTGACGAATGCATTTTTTTATTTCTATGGCTGCCTTATTTATATGGCATGCGTTAGTATCTATAAGGTGTGAAGCTGGTCTGGTGAACGTGTTATTGGGTTTCCCGTTACAAAATACGTCTGGGTCAGCTAGGAGACATGAAGTTAGTGTTATACCGCCTGAACTCTTTATGGCCGGGTCATTATTACTGTCATGACCCGTTAAATTGGCTGTCATGGCCCATTATCGGTTAAAAGTACATTGTCATTCTAAATAGTAATGCAAATCGTGACTTAATGATATGTTTTATTACTAGCTGACGGGACAGAGGTTATCCTTAATTTAAATGGTAAAACACTTTACCCCAAATTTTCCCGCAACCACTTGATGGCAAGTCCGACGTCTTAGCCATTACACTACCACCGCTTGATGAAATTTTCAAATGTTTCTTTCCCTAAAAATCTTATTCGGACTATTACCCTAACTAAACCATGCCACAGTATATGTATATACAGTATTGTGACTCCGCCCTTCTACTTGAGTTTCTTTCTAGTTTTGTGATTGTAAATATTATAATTTATTTTTTATTATATAATATGAAAATTCGTTGTGAAAAAAATCCTTTATTGCCCGTGGTCCGATCACGGAGTTCTACTGATCGATCCATGGGCAATTTTTTTGGCAGTGATTCGTTCAATCGAACCATTCTTCTACTAATATTAAATTTCATTGGTACTAGATCTACTGATTGAGTATGACCAAGATGAATATTTTTTCCTATGGACCGACTATAAATATTATAAAAGAAACCGAACAACAGCAATATATAAATCAAATTTATTGTAATCTTTTTAAAACTTAAACAGTGAAAACCTTCAACAAAAAAATAGCTTATAAGTACATAATTATCGTATATATTAACGCAACTTCTCTAATGCATGCCCAACATTTATATCGGCATTAAGTAGCTCCATTTGGATTTGCATAATAAAATCATCATTTGTAATCGATATTTTAGACCTACTTTTCTTGTTTATTCCGTACTTTAAATTTTGTAATTGCTTCCTTGTCGTATTTTTGTAAAATTGTCAGAAGTCGTTGCAATGTTACCGTATTTTTATTTAATGATCAATTTAATTTTGCATGCCATCCTTCGATAACGTTATTTGTCCGATGGCGTTATCCGAAAACAATCATAAATTTTACTATTTCTTTTTTGAACCAATGTCTATCTATATAATTCACAAATGTTTCAATATTAACAGTTTCACTTTCATGTTTTATATATTCCCCTCCTTCAGAAATGACTACAGACGGTAAAAACGGTAACGCTGCGGTTAACGAAATCATTCGCTTTTGTGGTTTATTTTTTATAACTTTTAATGATTTTGCTTTTCGCCATATTGCCCGGGTCCAATGATAATAGCATCTTATAATTTTAGATTGTGGAAATACTTCTGAAATGGCATTTATTGCGGCTACCTCATAGTCGCAATGTACTTTCAGAAGTTGAAAATATGGCAATTGCGATCTGATAAGATTAAATAAAGTTATGTAATTTTTCTCTTTTTAATCAGGCAACAACGCAAAGATCATCGGCACAACTTTCGTATGCTTTGATGTACTGTCTATATCTCCAAGTATATTGTATAATTCAGCAAAGGGCTTTGGACAAGATTTTTGTTGCGTCTGTCAAATATTCTTTAATTGTTGGAATCAACTCTCTCGCTTTTGGAGAGCTGAAAACAAGTATGCACTTACCCTCATAAAAATAGTCCGCTATAATGAAAGATGAACTATTTTCAGGGATTTGTACCTCTTCTAGGTTTTTATATACTGTCTTTGAGAAATTTATAAACTTATTCCTTTCATTATACAGACAATGTTGAATACTAGATAGAGAAGGTATATTTTGAATAAAATTTAGGCCTGAATCTTCCAGTTTTGCAATCGCTTCATTATACAACTGAGGCATTGGGCGATCGGAATTTTTAACAGTTGCTTTTAAATTAGATAAAGTTTTATCAACAATATTTTTGACCTTGTTAGGTAGACACTGGTGGATTTTATGTTTAAGTACAATATTTTCCTGAAAATGGAATGTTTATTTAGGTTACATCTCCTTTCAAGTGCACTTCTTCTTTTTTTATGAAACAACCAGCAAAAAAAATAACCTTATTAAGCGTTATTGTACCCATGCATTTCTGTTTCTTATAATTAGCATAACGCCACACAGCTGAACCATTTTTATACTGTCGCATTTTATAATATTGGCAATCGTCAAATAAAAGTATTGTTCCCCCTTTTCTATTAATGAAACAAATATCACTATCTAAATCGACTTCCATTGAAAAAAACACAGGCTACACTAGTCTAGGATAGAGAAAACTAATTCACAAGGATCCTATGAATAGGATAATCCAAGAATAATGAAAATCAAAACAGGGACATAACAATGCTAGTATGTTTTTTTATCAACCAATTTTCCTGTGTGTAGTTTACATACAAAGAGAATCATTACCTACTCATTTTAGTTAGTAGAACTACGGGCAAACAAAGTTGCTTAGTCCTATCGATAGGATTACGGTAAATCAAAATTTCCTGTGGTTCGATTGAACGAATCACTGCCAAAAAAATTGCCTATGGATCGATCAGTAGAACTCCGTGATCAGACCACGGGCAATAAACGAAAAAAATAAGTAGTAGGTAGGTACCTACCATTTTTTACTTTCATAATCATTTCATAATGATATTTCGTCTAATTCAATAGTATATGTAAGTAGCTAAATACATAAGTAAATAGTTAGCTTAGCCTAGGAAACTACCTACTAGTTTTTTTTAACGCGAGCGTGGGTAAGTCACTCGTGTGTCTCTTTTGTCAACCTATCTACTTATTTATTTATTAATCCAGGTATTTTACTCGGTGGAAAAAGCGAAATATCTACCTATTAAAAAAGAAACAAATTACGTACTAGTAGGTACATAAAAATTATTTATAGTGTTACCTTTCGGGATTTCCAGGTAATTTAAAAAAAATTATCTCTGGGTGCGTTTTTTTGAAGAATTTAAGCAACCAAAAACAGCACAATACAGTCTATAATTTCTATTTGCCATATTAAGTACTTAATTATTTGTATTTCAATGAAATACACAAATCGCACGCTTACTGCCTAAAAAAACGATCAATTCGTTCGTTCGTCATTGTGGAGCAGTCGCGACTGTTTGTGTACCGAGTGTGTTCCGAACGCAAGGCGTGTAGGTATGTCTCGCGATCCGACCGTTTGTATGAAGATACCATACTGTGTATACATTATACTGTGTCCATACTAATATTATAAATGAAATTGTATGTTACATTTTTAATGAATCAATTTAGATGAATATAGGCTACTTTTTGATACGAAGATGAATTTAGAAGATGGCAAAATGGAATATCAAAGTTTTTATAGGAGTTAATTCGTTTATCTTACGTATTGCTAAATGCATACATATTCTAGATAAATTACACTCAGACACAACAAATGATCTTGTTCATAACACAATTATCTGTCCTCGGTGGGAATTGCACCTACGACTTCTGAATCAGCAGTTAGGACAACAGGCCCGTCAGAATAGTAGAAATCGACAATTCCCTACTTCCTGCAAGAAATACTCCATTAAAAATGTAATAATATATGTACTCAGTGTTAACTCTTGAGAAATGTTTTCTTTTTTGACCTGCTACATACATTGATCTGTACCCCAATTCACTGTTTCCCTGGCAACTCCACTTCAAGACCGCTGTCTGATTATTGATTTGATCTCATTGGAAAAAATCATTAAAAGTCGAAAGTAAAAATCTTTTTTAACAATTTATTCACATAAACAGGTATATTTCCATACAAAATACATCATTTAAAATATTTTAATCATTTTCATACTAATTAAACATTCACATAAAACCTAAGCAAGCATTTATGACTAGAATTACTCAAAGTAATACCCATACAACTATATATGTATAATAGTTTCATTTATATTCATTTAAATAAGGCTATATCAATAAATAAATTCATTTATATAGCAGATAAAATAGCAACAATATTCATTTATAGGCAATTAAATATTTTGGCACAATATTTTTCAAATATTTTGAATAAATAAGGCACATAGCCATATGGTTACAATTATTTGTATAAATATATATTTAAAATTCCATTTAAAAATTCACCCTATACCACAAAAAACTTACAATTTAAGGCCCCATAGGGGAGGAATCTAGAAAAAATGGGACCAATTTTACAAAAGCCAGAAGCATCTCTTGGTTTACAAAATATTCATGGAAAAACCTTTTTTTTTTTTCTCCTTGAAAGCCGTCTTGAAGACCACGGAGAAAACAAACTCTTATGGTAGTCAACCATAAGAGTATCAATAAAACCAAACTGTGTTTGCATTTGTGTTATTTCGTCCTCGGTGGGGGCTGCATCGGAGGCTGGTGGAAGGGATGATATTGTCTCGACAATATGCTCTCCTGAAAAAAAAAAGAATTTCGTTTGCATGTCTGTAATAATTGTTTTTTTGTACTCGAACCTTTGCCTTTTTGAATTTAATTAAAGTTCTTAATTTCCTAGGTCCTTTGCAGTAGACCCACTTGTGACGACACACGTGTGTAATTTTAGTCAGCTCAAATCAATTAGACTAGCGTTGTGGAATGTATCCTAAGTCTTCTCATAATAGGAGATCTGTGGTCATAAGTGAAATTCTTTCTGAAGCAGCCACTGTTTGTGGATGCACTTTCACTATAACGTAGGAATTAATTAACTGTTTATAGATACCAGGATCGGCTCTACCGGGATCATCGGGTAGGCCCAGTGATTGTTTGTTTCCTTGCCTTTACCAAAAAAAAAAAGAACTAAAAAGAAGAAATTGTCAGAACATTATGCTAATTCTCTTACCACATCAGTCGGCCTGGTTTGGGCAACTCCAATTCTTCTCTCTTGTAAAATAATTTGATTAGCAGCGCTGTAAGCATTGATTTATATTAGTTTACGTTTTATTGAAACATATTTGGATATTGGTGATAGCAGGATAGGTCACTATAACCAGGAAAGAACAGGTTACAAATCCTCCCAGAAGAAACCCTCAGAAGACAAATCATGGACAAACTAGGTGGCCCAGATTTGTCTTCCACGATGCTTAAAAACTGTCGTCATGTGGACATAGTTAATTCTGGAAGTTAAATAACAAGCCTGCGTTTAGTTGAAGGCAAATACTGATTATCCTACATTTTGAAATCAGAAATAACAACAGATACTTATAAAGCCATAAACAAATCTACAAGATATTTCTTTACAAACGCCTTAGTCTATTCATTTCAGGGGTAATAATGAGAAAATATAATTAGGTAGTCTTAGTACCATTAATGGCACTGCAGTACGTACCAAGGGGTACCTACACGTGGTTTTTTTTTATGGTATAGGGGGCAAACGAGCAGATGTGTCACCTGATGGTAAATGACTACCGCCGCCCATGGGCACCTGCAACTCAAGACTCACAAGTACGTTGCTGGCCTTTAAGGTGGGAGTCGAGGAAAGATGGAAGAGGGGGAAGGGAGAGGGGAGGAAAGGGTTAGGGCCTCCGGTAACCTCACTCACTCGGCGAAAAGTACTGAAAGCATTACTTCACTGTTGGTTTTCTGTGAGGCCGTGGTATCACTCCGGTCGAACCGGCCCATACGTGCCGAAGCATGGCTCTCTCACGATTATACGGTCATAATTACGGTATATTACGGTCATCACTAGTACCAATGCTTTATCATCATCATGACCAATACTTTATATAATTATGATGCCGTATCTACGTATAGGTATACATTAACCTGTAATGGTTTGAGTAGAAAGAACTGACTAAAGATCTGGAATCATTTTGACAACATTTTAATAATCTACAATAATCTTCAAGTACCTGTCAATTGTTTAGCGTCTAAATATATAATAAAAAATCTTTTTAACAAAAAATTTAACCGACGAAAAGAACTAAAAAGCAACAAATAAATAAACCTTTTAAGTCTCAAGGTTTATTTATTTGTTGCTTTTCAGTTCTTTTTGTCGGTTAATTTTTTGTTAAAAAGATTTTTATTTTATGATTTTTTTCATCATCAGCTCAGCTACATGATGTGATGATTTCTAAACGCAAATACCTGACAAAGTAATCAAAAGTAAACAGAAACACTATTCGTTCCTACACTGTTCGAGGGTTTCTCTCAATTTTATCAAGATCCCATCATCGAATTCTGACTTCCTTGACATGAGACCACTCTTGAGGTATACCCTATCTAACAAAAAAAGAATAATCAAAATCGGTTCATAAATAAAGGAGAGAAGGCTGGACAAACAAAAATATAAATATATATATATATATATATAATAATATCCTTCCTTTTTCTTTCGTTGGTTAAAAATTTCGTCGGTTAAAAATATCAGAAATATCTGAATGAAGCGACGATGAGATAAAAAAGTTATCTCACGTGTCCATCTCCTCTTGCGTGAGGTCGAGCGCCTCCTGCATCTCTCTTGAGGTGCTCTGAATGAAGTCTTTGTCACAGTACTTGCCGAGCCCCTGTTCCATCAGTACCTGGAATGACGACATTACTACATAACTCTGAGAGAATTGTTATGACAAGTTGGGTAGAATAGAAATCAACTCTAAATACATTTTGTAGACCCCTAACCTGGAGATTTTTTGTGTAAACAACGGCTAGGCACATCGGTTTGGCCAGTTACATGACAATATCAGATCTAAGAAAATATAGAATGCGTAATTAAAACCGTAATTACACCACGATCAATTACAAAAGTTATACTTACTCGAGTAATAAGATTCTCCGCTGGATTCTCTATGCAATAAGGCACGTTGTTGCTCTGTCTCTGCGTTTTGTCACGATCTGAAAACAATGGATACAGTATCATTTTATTATGTGTCTCGTTTTTCTGCTGCAAGCATGCATACACTATCAGAACCGTAAGCTACAGATACGGTTCTGATAGTGTATGCATGTTTGATCAAGGTGTTAGAACAGTGGCGTTACTATACCATCTCAGGCCCGTGGCTAATTCATTAACACATTTTGTAATTAGCGCCTCCTGTGTTCAGGACCTTTGGCGCCCGGGGCCCCCTCAAGCTCTGCCACCCTATTGTTACGCCACTGTGTTGGAAGTATCTGTAGATACTTCCTTGATCATAAATTTTGTTGCTTGTATTTTCTTTAAACGTTCGTAGCACAGATTTTTTTAAAGGAATTTTGCAGTGCTACTCGTCCTAGAGAATACAACACGAGATTATTTTGGTCCAGACCCTGAGTCAACGCTTATTCAGCTCAAACTTAGCAGCGCCACGACTTCGAGATAGTCGTCGGTGTCAGAAAACTCTTGCCGGTGATCAATCCTATCCTCTTTCCTACTACTATTTTAAATGTGACAGTTTGAGAGGATATATGAATGTTACTTACTCTTTCTTACAAAATCTACTGAACTTTGATGAAACACAAATATTGCTGATACATCAGAATGATACATGAGGATTTATAAAGATATATTGCATAGCAATATTAAAGGATAAGTGTCAAGTTACTAAGAAAAATTTCAGTCTTCCGAGAGCTATCCTGGTGAACATCTGCATAACGGCAGTGTGAGAGTGTATGAGATGCCATGCTCTTATTCTCATCCAGCAGAAGACGTTATCAGGCACCGTAGAACATTTTACAAACTTTGACCTCAATAGACGCTCGCCATATCGTTAGAAATATTTATTTCTTCGTACGTTATTTCAAGTGATACGACCCCATTCTTAAATAAATCATTCCTTAATTTAAAATTATGTTGCTTCTAAAACAGTAAAAGTCATGGCCCCTGTTTTTGAACTGCCATCAATTATGGTACTAAACTTATGTAAGGTGTTCTATCTAACGTATCAAGCTAAATATGTACTATTTAATTGTCCAGTTTTTAAATATAATAGGAGCAGACGACAAACGTTAATGGCACTATGTGACCAGTCTGTGAACGATTTGGAAACTAAGTTTAATAAAAGAGCAATCTCTACATCAATGCTACAATCAGCGTTGATGTAGATATCAAAAATAAATTCAATAGAGAATCCCAAGAAGAATCTCTCAGAATCTTTTACCACATTAGTGACAATAGCACTCGGCAATTCACAAAGTTAGTTTAATTTATCGTAGGTTGAAAAAATTAAATTCATTTCGTTGAGATGTTTGATTGTTAATATAGACAGTCACCAGATCAAACAATGTTAGTTTGTTAACAAAAGCAAACGCACAACAAAAAATAAAAAGACAATAAATGGTTTGCAAATGTTATATATCTAGCAGGTAAGGGGCCAGCCATAAATTACGTCACACGTTAAGGGGGGAGGGGTCAACGAAGTGTGACATTGGGTGACAAGGGGTAAGGGTCATAAGCTTCGTGACGTCACATGTCAAAATCTAAAGTATTAAACATAAAACATTACCTGTAAACTATGAATCTTGACTATGATCTTTTCAGTTCTGGGTGTAAAATTGCAAAATAAGTGACGTCACATCAGGGAGGGGGGTTCCACAAATGTGGCAAAGACGTGGGGGGGGTCCAAATATCAAGAAATTCACGTCACGTAATTTATGGATGGCCCCTAATGAAATTTTTGGAGATTTTTAAAAGTCTCTGAACTCAATATAGTAGTAATAATAATAGTAATGTACCGCTCCCAGGTATGGAGTTATTATAACATATAGAAGGAATTGTTAGGGGTTAGGCAGGACTGTTGGACGGGTTAACAGTAATAGGTAATTAACAGTAGAAATTCAATTAAGAAATGGGCTATGCTTGATATATTATGTAAAACCACGCAATAACATGAATTAGGGATATTGTATATATTTTCACACATTTCATTTTGCACAATAATTCAGCGCTTTACAATAGTCTCAGAAATAATGAGGTTGTGGAGTAACTGTCAGAGTTATCGCTATGTGCTTCCAATTTCTAATCTTCCGTGGTTAAAATAATTATAATATAAACAATTTGTAAGAAATAAATAAGATATAATAAATATATAATTATTCACAATCACAACACACTAAAACGGACTTACAGTTCCTTTTCATAGTCAGCATTAAATCGTTGGATGTTTTTCTGCGAATATTATTTTTAGTTATTTTTTTTATTCAAAAATACTATACAGTTTGCATGTTTTCATATCGCTGCAGCATCTTTGAGTCACAAGGTGTAAGCTAATAGTATTCTGCCTCAGTAAGTGTTACCGCCTAAACAATATAGATGGCGTTGTAAATAGTTGCAGGATTCAAAAAATAGATGGCGCTTCGATATTTGTAATAATATCTTTGTTGTAATGTTTTTGCATCTGTATAATATTTTAACAATTTTAATGTGCCATGATTTAATAAAAAAATAGATACATTGATCACGACACAAAATATAGATAACAAAAATAGTAAGAAGTTACTTTGGCTATGTGTGCGACAAATAACTAAAACTGTTAAAGAACTTACTCGATTACTTTGAATATCTTTTCGGAGTCTTTGCCGTGAAGTAAAGGCTGCATCTGAATTTCTTCATCGCTTTGATTAGCGTATTCAATTTTACTGAAATTAAAAATTGCCATATAAACTATAAGTTTGGAATGTGAATGAAGATAGCGAAAATATATCGCTTGACCAAAGTTTTTGATTTTTTTTAATGGTATTGGAGGCAAACGAGCATACGGGTCACCTGATGGTAAATAACTACCGCCGCTAATGGGCACCTACAACTCAAGAGTCACAAGTGCGTTGCCGACGTTTAAGGTGGCAGTAGGGGGTGGAAGAGGGGGCGAAGGAGAGAAGGGTTAGGGCCTCCGGTAACCCCTCCCACTCGGCGAAAAGCAATGTAATCATTGCTTCACAGCCGGTTTTCTGTGAGGCCGTGGTATTACTCCGGTTGAGCCGGCCCATACGTGCCGAAGCATGACTCTCCCACTGCTATGTAGTAACACTACATAGCATTTAATCTCAATAACGAGCTGAAGAATCCTTTCGTCAATATCTGATAACATAGGCTGCACTAAAAGTATCGGGAATGGAATATTTCCACTATTCCTATCATATTAAAATCTTTTTAATTGAAAACTTCTTGGTTTTAAAAATCGAATACCATTTATTTATTTAAAAAAAGATTCTCGGTCTTCTCACAAGGTCTTCTCAAACTTGTTTAGTCGTTGAGAAAATTGAATTGACTCGAGAAAATTCAAGGGCGATGATTTATTATGACTTTCGAAGCGGTTTAACACAAAAACAGTGTGTTGACCGGATGCTTTCTGCATTTGGTGATGAAACCCCACCCAAAACCACAATTTATCGCTGGTTTGCTGAATTTCAACGTGGACGTGTCAAGCTCAGTGATGATCCCCGTCAAGGTCGTCCAAAAACTGCAGTCACCCAAGAAAACGTTGATGCTGTGCGTAAGCTGATTGAGGAAGATCGACATGTGACATACCGTGAAATTCAGGCAAATTTAGACATTGGCATGAGTCAAATACAAATAATCTTGCATTAACAATTAGGTGTAAAAAAGTTGTTTTCCCGATGGATACCGCATGTGAAGAGCAAAAAGCGGCTCGCGTTACTTGGTGCGTCAGAATTCTCGAAAGATTCCACGCAGGATCCTCAAATGCTGTATACAACATTGTATCAGGTGACGAATCCTGGATATACGCGTACGAACCCGAAACAAAAAACCAGTCACGAGTTTGGGTGTTCGAAAATGAGTTAAAGTCAACTAAAATTGTTCTTTCACGGAGTGTTGCAAAAAAAATGGTGGCCACGTTTGTCTCCAAAACCGGGCCATGTTGCGACTATTCCTCTTGAGGGACAAAGAACGGTTAATGCAGAATGGTATGCTAGCATTTGTTTGCCACAGGTCGTTTCCGAACTCCGTAAAGAGAACTGCAACCGCCGCATCATCCCCAATCACGACAATGCGAGTTCTCACACCGCGCACAGAACAAAAGAGTTGTTAGAGCAAGAAAACATAGAATTATTAAACCATCCGCCGTACAGTCCCGACCTAAGCCCTAATGATTTCGATACTTTCCCTAAAATAAAGAATAAATTGCGTGGTCAGAGATTTTCATCACCTGAAGAAGCTGTGGACGCCTACAAAACGGCCATTTTGGAGACTCCAACTTCCGAATGGAATGGTTGCTTCAATGATTGGTTCCATCATATGGAAAATGTGTCAAATTTCGCTGAGAATACTTCGAAAAGCAATAAATACATTTTTAAATAGTAATGTTGTGTCACTTCCTTGATTCCCGAAATTTTCAGTGTAGCCCTCGTACAACAGTTATGAATATGAATTTTAAGAGAAATACAGACTATTGATTGATTTACTATTCCAGTTTTAATTTTTTTTTTATCCTAACGCAAGCTTTAAGCTTAGCTGGAGGGGCTAACGAGATTACTAGTAATGTGTAACCCACGTTACTAGTAAACTTTTATAAAAAAAAAATACATTTCACGAAAAAGGTGTGTTACCGTTGTGTTACTTCCTTCTGATGGTTCATCTTAGAGATATCAGCAAATGACAAAAATGAAGCTTTGGTAACTTTGACGTTGTAAAGTTAAAAGTTGTTGAATGTCAGTTGTTCAAATTTACCACCTTGCAATTGCACCAGAAAATATACTTCAGAACAGTTGTCGTGTATTAATCAGTACTTACATTTCTTCCTCTGGTATTTTGCCATCCATACCGAGTTCTCTTCTCATCATGTTACCCAACGATGGACCATCCTTACCATCTTAAATAAACATATAAAACAAAAATATTAGCAGACTTCGTATAAAGAATAGATGATGCCCTAAATAGCCCCACAGGTGTGAACAATATAACGCTACTTAGAGCTCATTACTGCTCCACAGCACTGTCAAGGAACAAGGTACAATATTCCTCTGACAAGGGAAGATTCTCCGATCAGATGAGGTGATCATGCCAATAGTGTCTAGTGCCTTATCCTGATCCTGTAGGATCAGTACTTAGTATGTACTTCAGCTTGTCTTCACTAGATGGCGCTGAAGTATGATTTGACACGGCACATTCTTAAATTTCTCTAGCAAAATTTACTCTACAAAAATAATAAATAATTTATTAATTTTTTGATTACTTAGTTTTCTTATTGAAATATGTATACATGTGGAGAAGAAGAAGAGATTCTTCGAGAGGCTTCGAGCATAGAACAGAGTCAATATGTGAACGTTGAAAACTTTTCAGTAGTTTCATACTTCGTTACGGAGTAGCTTACTCCAGCTTGCAGTGTCAAGTCATAACCTTGACTATATCACTAACGCGATACAGTCAATACTTTAAGGTTTATTGTCTTCTTAAAAAATCTTAATAATAGTTACTAGTAATAATATAGTATCTTCATACTTTATAAATCTACACAAACCAACTAGATGTAACAGGTAATATAAATTTTTTCATATTAGAAAGAAAGGAAATGAATTTATTTAGTAAAACAAGGCACACAACTTATTTTAATAAATATCATGTCTAAAAGACTAGTTCTCAAACTCAATCTACACTGAGGTCAGGTGACAAAAACAATCTGTTGTATGTTGAGTTGTTAACTTATTTTACTTACCCCTATTTATGATGTCATTCCTCCTCATATTCCCCGCCCCACGTCCCTTAAATTAATCCTATCACTTGTTTTCACCCCTTTTTTATACATATCAGGCAAGTATATTAATGTAAATATAATTAAGTTGTAACTTTGTGATCATAACATAATACAATATTTATTTTTGTTTATTTTATACTTGTATTTATTGTCTATTTACTTACATGAATGGCTCTCTTATTCATGCTTAATTATGCCTGTAAAAGTTTACAATTTACGATTATTTATAGTCTCTACATCTCTACAATTATTATTTTTTTTGGTTCTACCACAGCTCTACATAAAATCCTTTGACAGTTTGTCATCCGTATACCTACATAACATTGACATTGTGGTAACTCCACACAGCCACAAACCAAAAGTTGTAATTGAAGTATTTTACTTACTGCCATTTCTAGAAGTTTGAATAGCCACTTTCTTATCTCGTCCATAGAAACTCTCTTTGCCGTGTTTCTTGATGCTGGTCCATACAGCACCAAATAATGTGTGGTTTCGCTGTTAACAAAAAGAAAAATGTATTTACTGCTCCAAACTTTCTCTCCACATAGATCGTAAAATCTATGTATTTATTTTTCTTAAAATTCCTTCACATCACTCGTTTCTTCTTTAAAATATACCTTGTATTTCAAAGAAGAAAAGAGTGATATCTTAAATTCTATTCTAACAATAATTTAGAAGAAAAAAGAAAGGGCATTTATTTCGGTGCTAAGACACCAGAGAAAAAGTAATTATTCTAATAATGTACTAAAATACGAAACTGAAATAAAAAATACGAAACACTAAAAAATCTACATACAGAAAATATAATATAAGAATAATAACATGTCTCGCGTTTCAACCGAAATAGGTGTCCAGATGAGAATTAGGTTCTGATTTTCAACTGGTATTTTAACTATTGATGTTAAATGAAACAGACGTATCATCTAACATGAATAATCAAAATACTTTCGGTCAAAATCACCAATATCATTTTTTATAATATAAAACAGGAATAACGTCATGGTTTATGATTACCCATAGTTTTTATAAAATTACCCCGTAAAAAACTGACAACACCGGCTAATCTGTCATAGCTACAAATATTGAAATAAAGTATCCTATTTTCTTCGAAAATCGTGTAAATTAAAACAAAACTTACTGATGAAAAATAATCTTAGTGTTTTTATAAGGTTTTCTAGCACAGTTTCGACACAATTTAATAGCACAAACTGACAGGATTAATTGTTTTTCACAAGCACGTCGCCACAAGATATTCAAATGACAATGACATCTGTCACACATGAGTCTACACAATATATAGTCGACTTTATTAGCGCCGTTCTGTACTGTAGACAAGTACATAATCAAAGACAATAATTATGTATCTATCAACCTTTTGGATTAAAATTAAATAATTGCGTCGCTCACACCGTCTGCAAATCTATATATTTTTGATTCTGATGCGTTCGGTTATTCTTTTAAGATCTAGAGGAAATTATTCTTACCCTGTGCATAGGTTCTACAACCTCCCCGACGAGCTCGTCCAAGTTACCAGAAATGGCTCGCTTAAGCTCCGGTCCAGCTTCATGTAATGTTCGTAGTCCAGCTTGCAGTGTCATCTGGTTATTCTTCTCGGACGCGGCTGCTTCTTGTTCCTTACGTTTTCTGAATCTGTTTGAGTGTTGTGGATGGAAGAGGGGGAAATGTTAACTATTTGTTTTTGTTAAATTAACATAAGGTGCTGAGGTTTTCGAATTTCATAACACTAAAGTTATTGGTTGGAAAATTCTAATTGATAGACAAAATCAGTGAGTAATTTTATTAATTTTCACTATTTTTTTAGTTAGGTCTTACTATAATATACGAATAAAACTGGTAAATTTTATGAACAAAACTATTTAAAATATTATATTATCACTTCACAGCAATACAAAAAGCTGGAATTAAATGGTAAAAGTGCAAGTGAAAAAAAAACTAAAAAATATTGGTTTCATCTTATATATACTCTAAGGGTTCAACCATTCGTTTTCCAAACATGTCTCTATGTTTTGACTTACAACCATTTGCCTAAACTTCAATTTAAACTATTACTGGAGAAGAGGAACTTTATGTTAAGCAGGGCACTTTTCTTCATGCAGAGACATTGGACAAAACACAAAAGGATTTCAATCAGCTCTTAACACTCAAAGAAAGAAATGGGAAGACACTTTGCATATCAAAAAGTCACGACCAGCAGCCATCCCAGGAAACTCAGGGGTCATATATATAACCTATTAACCTTACCGCAATGAGCTAACCTAGAAAAACTTGGTAATGTACATAACGAAGTTTTAGTATTTTAAAACGAGGTCATAGTAGACGTGTCTTAGACATTGTGCGGGTTTCTAAGCAAGTGATTGTAAACACATAGATTGAGGAAACATGCTTTGGAGCTTCCGAAGAAATCTTTGAAAAAATTAACATGCTATAAACTCAATCTTTTTTGGAAATGCAATGAACTCGGCGATAAACAAAACCTTGGTAGGCAGGGAAGCTGAAATAAATCAAGTCCGCAGAATCGTACAATCATCCATACGTCTTTACAAATTATTTTAATGTGCCTCATCAATATTTTGGTTTCTAGACAATACTTGAAATCTTTAGTTCAATAAAATGTTGACTAAGTAATAGTGCAAACATTATTGGTACAGATGATTATATAATTCTAAACTCTGTAAAAAGGGAATATCATTCACAACCAAAATTCAAAGGGGAAAATCTGTCAAGCAACGTTCTTGGCTCAAAAAGAGTATTTTGCCAAGAGTGCAAGCGTAAATACAGCATAAAAATCTTCGAATGTTGCTTAGTACTCTTGTATTGACTTACGCATGGTTCCTATAAAAATAGAAATTTTGCTGTTAATGACTGTGTTTTAAATAAAAAATGATGATAAACAATTAATGACTTAACAATAAAAAATATAGTATTTTTTACAGCTAAGGATTTATTACATGATCACTAACAAATAGACATAACTTACAAATATACCCTATTTGCTGTATATAGGAAATAGGGTATTTTTGTGAGTAGTGGAATGTCAACATTTAGTAATTTTTTTATCTTACCATTAAAAAGCTGTAAGACAATCATTTTGTTGGGAACATATTTCATACAATTAAGGTTTATTATACGTATATATATTTTTATCTAGACGACATTTATATTTTTATTTATTAACTTCGAGTTTCAAGCAACTTCACTTACCTTCTAAAGTAATCCTGTATAAGGAAAGTAGCATAGAATTTTCCTACTGTAATCTCGTTGGGGTCACCTGGAGGTGGAACGACTTGATCCAACAGTTTAGGAGAAGTTCTCTTCCAAACCTTTTTGATAATAGCGCGAAGTTCCGTGTTGCATTCGTCGATTACTCCTAAATGAAGACATGATATTTTTAATATGAAGAGTTTTGAAAAGACCGTAAAATTTAAATTTTTATCAGACACAGACTTTTCCAATGTAAGATTTTCAGTTACTTAAAATTCGATCAGATCTGGTGTTAAATTTCATTTAGACTATGGTTAGTTAATTACGACGGCTGATTGATAAGTTTCCGAAACGACAAAGAAAAACTTTAATAATCTATTTAAAATAAATTTATTTCTCAACGTAGTTTCCTTCTACCTCGATGCATTTAGTCCAGCGGTTCTCCGATGCCGTTACACCAGTTTGATAAAATGTTTTCTCCAACCCCTCAAAATACTCATCTACGACAACAATGACTTCATCATTTGATGAAAATCTATGGCTACCTAACCATTTCTTTAGGTTTGGGAATAAGTGGAAGTGGCATGGGGCCAGATCTGGGGAATAGGGTGGATGCGGTAGCAATTTTAACCGCAATTCATAGAGTTTGGCCATACCATTGACGTGAGTGTTCAGAAGCGTTGTCATGGTGGAACTAAACTTTTTTGTTGGCCAAATGATGTCGTTTCTTTCGGATTTCGTCAATTAATTCTGCAGCATGCTTGCGTAGTATTCTCCGTTTATTGTTATTCCTTTTTGTAGATAATCCACTGAAATAATTCCTCGAGCATGCAGGTTTCATCTACTGTAACATAACACCGCAAAAACTCGTTAGGATCTCGCTCAAACAGCGATGAACCAACAGTCCGATGAATCATCCACTCGTTGTTACTTTTGGTAAACAATGAGCACACGCGGCATCCGTCACGCGCGAAACTTCTTCATACCCAAATGTTGGTAAAAAATATTAAAAACGTGTTCATCCAAATGCTCACCATCTCTGCTATCTCTCGCAACTTCAAGCGCCGATCGTTCAATACAACTTTTTAATTTTTTTTGATCATGTCCGTATTCGTGACTTCATTTGGACGGCCAGAACTGTGGGCGTCTTCGCAGCTCTGTCTTCCACGTTTAAAAACAGTTACCCAGGTATTAATTATACTCAAAGCAGGAGCAGAATTACCTAAAACACTGTCTAGCTTGGCATTAATCTGGGTTGCTGTTTTCTCTTTTAAAACGTAAAACTTTATCACCGCACGAATTTCGTTTCTTTCCATTGTTAAGAAAATTCATGACAGAAAGTTCTAGGTCCTCTCAATGAAATTTTATCAATTCGATTAAATTCAAATTTAGCGTTTTATTTCGAAAAGATGTCAGAATATAATGTAATATTTTTTTTTTCGTATCTATTTTAAGTTCATCGTTTCGGCCAGTTATCCATCAGCTCAAGTATGTTGACTGAAATCAACGCGATTACGTACTTTATTACAGGCTTAAGTCACAGTCTGACCACGGCCAGTGCCTTCTCGAAACATCAGGCAATTAAAAGGTATGTAATACCTATTAAGAAAGTGATCGCGTTAGTTCCTGTCAACATAATTATATATAATGGAACGTGAAAGTTTGAAAGTTAGTACAGACTATGAACATACAAGGAATTCTAATTCCATAGCTATTTTTAATGTGAATGTTTATTTATTTTTGTCTAATTTTTATTTGTTCTGGAATTACCATTATGCTAATACAAGTGTGCCAAAAAGGGGCATTTGAATGCAACACCAGATAATTTATCCTAATTTTACATATTTTAATATTGTATCTATCGTCTACTTCATCCATACAATTATTTTGAATTTTATATTTAATCAAAAATAGAATTGTGTCATCTTGAAAAGGAAAATGACTAACCTGCTGTCTTAATCTGCAATTGTGTCCTTACAACAGCAAACAGTGTTGCATTAAAGTTGACAGTACCATCGGAGTTTAGTGGCATGTTCATTGACACCAGGCGCTTACATGCCGTGCGATGTGGACAGAGTTTGCCAAAACCTGGAAATATAAAGATCATAAGGATTTAATACTAACTATAACTGTACGGCTCGATGCACATAAACGCCTTGAAGAAAATCTCCTGGGCGAAGAAAAAGCAGTATTTTGTGCGCTTACTGCATCCTGAATGAAGAATATAAAGGTCTAAGTATAGATATGATAACAAAGTATCAAAAACACTAACTCACTCACTCAATCACTCACTCCCTACCTCCCTCACTCCCTCCCTCCCTCCCTCACTCCCTCTCTTCCTACCTCCCTCCCTCCCTCCCTCTCCATGTCTCTCTGACGCTGTACATATAAATATAAGAATCCGTCTTAAGAATTTTCGACCTCGTCATAAAAATATATTTTTAAATAAATGACCATCGGACACATTTTCAATACATTTTCGATCAGGGTCATGTCCTGATGCGAGTTTAACATTTTTTACCCATCTCAAAAAGTGCAGAGCGCCGCTAAAGAAGTTCAAAAACTTCTAGAGCTCAAAATATACAAACCCTGTGCAGTAACATGGACACTTACCAGACATTGCATACTGAATAAACATTATGTTCAACCTAAACTTGTGCGAAAGCATAACATGCAGTTTCTATGAGATGCAATAGAAACTGCAATGCATATTATATGCTCTTGTGGCCCACTAATGCGGTACCTGAGAATCAACCTAGGGTTTCATCATACAACCGCAGGAATACAAACAGTACAGCTTATCTGACCTGGAGGTTTCTCGAAGCCATAAATCTGAGCAGTGCACTATAAAGCAAGAGTCCGCACAAAGGACCAGAAATGGTCGAAGTACCTATAGGTTCTAACAACAAAGTATAGATAAGAGATATTGGAGTTTTAGTTTAAGCAACTGTGTTACTAATGTAAATTATTTTATTCTTAGACTAAGTTTATTCTGTGACTACTAAATAGGTATGAAAATACAATAATATTTGACTGGCCTGTTGGTCTAGTATTAGTGATCCTGACTGCTAAGCCAGAGGTCGTGGGTTTGATTCCCACCCAGGACAAATAATTGTGAGATGACCACGAAAATTTGTTCTGTATCTGGGTGTATAATTTACCTATAATATGTTTGTATTTAGAAATATTTAAGTATATTTATCAGCAGTCTGGTTACCATAGTACCACCAGGCTATGCCTAGTTTGGGATCAGACGGCCGTGTATGAGATGTGTGGAGTTATTATTAATAAATGATTAAAAAAAATTCAGTAATCATACCTAGAGGTGGACTAATTTTTCTTAATAATGTAACCACATCCAAATGCTTGATTTGTCCCTTTGCGTCTGGATCGTATTCACTCCATAGTCTGAAAAATGGAAATATTAAATTAAACCACATCACATTAAACTTTGAGATATGCGTCTTGATATAGACTCGTGTTTTTTTTTTTATGGTATAGGGGGCAAACGAGCAGACGGGTCACCTGATGGTAAATGACTACCGCCGCCCATGGGCACCTGCAACTCGAGAATCACAAGTGCGTTGCCGCCCTTTAAGAGTAGGAGGAGGGGAGAGGGGAAGGACGGGAATAGGGGAGAGGGAAGGGTTAGGCCCTCACTCACGCGGCGGAATGCAATGCAACCATTGCTTCACTGCGGGTTTTCTCCCGCGTAATAATATTACATTAGAAGAACATACAGAAAAAAGGGTTCAAAATTATCTAGGGATTAATCTATTGATACTGTATAAGGTAATAGGCTATATTCCTACCATTGTAGAGTCCTATCTAAAAATAGTAATGCTCACACTAAAACAAGTTTCATTCTCAAATTGTGTTTATTTAATGTAGGTTGCAATGTCGCATGAATGAATATCCTATTTTAATATAATACGAAATTAATACCAATAACCAAGATTTTACAAAGCTTTGGTATTAAAATATTGGGAATTTAATATATCCTAAAACAATGCAATTTAAATTTTTTATTAACAATGGTGCAATGGTTATTAGACTAAAGTATATGTACCTTACAAATTCGTCAAGGTGATGAGGCCCTAATATTGACCAATCCCTGGTTAAATAATCAAAATTGTCCATAATGACAGCCACAAACAAGTTGATGATCTGAAAAGTAAATAAGAGAATGTTTATTTTCTCATACACTAATGCCAAAATCATCGATATGTCTCCATAGACATAGTTTTCTTGTACTTAAATAAGTACGTACATAATGAAGGTTTATAGATCAAGGTTTAACTATTTTCCTTCGTTTAATATCATAATTATAAACGCATTGTGCGACTGCAACGTAACAATAAAATGAATTCAAACTATGTTGCTGAAACTGAATTTACTGTCTTCTTTCATTTGTTATTAAAGAGATAGTCAATTCCTGGACTATTATGGAGATTCGTAGGTATTATTTGTAATTCTATGTGTTCCCTGTAAGATCTATTTGTCATCTCAGGTTGCTATTTAGAACCTGCAAAATACATATATTTTTTGGTTGTTGTTCTTTTTGCTTTATTAACCTCTTGCAAAAATGATTCGCGAGCAATTGTCCTAAAAATATATTATTTACATCAAACACGAGCGACGTTATAAAATTACAAGGAATTAGATATTAGATATTTCCAGTTTATTTTAAGAAATACATTGCTGTTAATAACCCGGAAGGAAACAGAACAAAGCATCACCCTTATCTAATTTAGAAGTAAACACAGAAAAAACTTGTAGTTTTACTATTATAGTAAGAGTTAGAGTACCACCAGGACGAGATACCACATATAGAAACACTTGATAAACGTCCATGAAAGTCCAGCGAGGTTCTATTGAGTCTTAAGAGCAGCTTGATCAGACGTATGACACAAAAAATACGGAAGCAGGTTATACACCTAAGAAGTAAGCCCCGAAGAAGAGTAATCATCTGTAGGAATTATTTCTAAACCAAACAGTGAAAAAATTATACTCACCAAGAAAGTACAGAGCAGAGAGAAGGATATAAAATATGGGAACGCCATCCAGTTACCACACTTCTCATTATCTGGCTCCATGTCTTTCTCTTTCATATTCGGCTTGATGCAGTGAATCGGTGCGTTTGGGCGTTCGTCATTATTTGTCGATAAGGCCATCATGATTTCTTGCCACGCCTCACCTGTTCAAAAGATTATTATTATATTATTATTATCACTAGGTGACTACTTATAGAACTACCAAAAATATCATAAATTAATGGACAGAGTTTAGTCGTTAATTATTTGTAAAAATAAAGCGTTACCCGTTGCTGATCTGAAGAGTACCATGAGAGCACCGCCGAAGGTTTTAAAGTTATTGTTCGCAGTAATCACTTCGTCATCTGGATAAACTTTGCCAAAGAGCTGGAAACGTATCAAAATAACATTTAATCAACACATGCGACAGCTTTCATTGATATATCAACAGTTTCTATTTTAATAGATAAGGGAACAAATAATATGTTTGCAATAAAGAATGTCATTCTAGCAAATAAAGTAATATTATTATTATTATTTTTTTTTTTTTTTTTTCAGATTTTAAATCCATAGTACAGAGAATAACGAGAATAACCGATTAATGAGGGCAAGGAACATATTTTATAATAAACATCTGCCTCCAAACGTGACAAACTGCCTCCCATTTAGCAGCATATCGTTGCATACGACACGACAAGATTAGATTTTTAGTTTTCTTTAAAAGTAGATTTTACCAAGACCATATTTCTCTAATATTCTCATATAAGACCAGGACTAATTGTTCGTAACAAGTAAAAAAGAGAAATAACATCAATTCATATACAAAAACAATTTATACGCACCTGCATCCCAACAACAGCGTAAATAAAGAACAGTAGGACGATGAGCAAGGCGACATATGGAAGAGCTTGAAAGGACTTGATGAACGTCCAAAGCAAGGTCCTGATGCGCTCGCCTCTGGATAGCAGCTTGATTAGACGCAAGGCACGGAAGAGACGAAAGAAGGTTATGTACTTCAATGAAAGTAGTGAGCCCTGGAGAGGAGTAATTGATCTTATAATTAATCGGTAGGAGATATTTCTTCAAGTGGGAAATTACCTTCAAGACATTGCAGGAGCGTCGTGAGGTAGTTTTACTTGGAACATTTATGGAAGTTTTATCTATTCATTCTTAGCGAGACTTAGAAACTAATAACAATGTTGTTACATTAGAGTTTAATAATATCATATTGTTAATTACAATCCCACTACTATTTTAAATGTGAAAGTTTGGATGGATGGATGGATGGATGGATGGATGGATGGATAGATAGATGGATGGATGTTCGTTACTCTTTCACGCAAAAACCACTGAACTGATTGCGATGAAACTTGGTATGTAGATAGCTGGAAACCTGGATTATCGCATAGGCTTCATTTTATCCCGATATTCCACCGGGATCGGGACTTACGCGGGTGAAACCGTGAGGCGCTGCTAGTTCTACATATGTATGACTATTTCGAACAGAAATTTAAAATTTTCTTACCTCTTTACTTGCTTTGGGCACCTGTAAATACAAAAAAAAAATATAAATTTCTTGTTAAGCCATGTAAGCGGTACTTATGTATAAAACCACAAAAAAAAACATGCGCAAAACTTACACCAACTATGGTAGACTCGGGGACCGGAGGTACACATTCTTGTACTTGTGTGACTACAATGTCTATTATACTACCCACGACTAAAATAAAATCTGTAGTATTCCAGGCATCTCCAAAGTAATTCTGGAAAAAATGAAAGGATTATTGATCAATAAACAATACAAAACGCTACATGACAGAACTGAATTAAATTGCACAACAATGAATAAATATAAAAACAAATGTCAACAAAAACACAAAATAAGTTTCTATGGTCCAATGGTTTAAGTGGTCACCTCGCCACTACGCGGCGCTGAGTGTTCTGGGATCAAATCGAACACGGGACCAAAATTTGTGTGATCCACAAATAGTGGTCCCTTATCTGGGTGTTCTTATTATTGATTTATTTATTTTATGCTACGAGCAGACGGGTCACCTGATGGCAAATGACTTTGACTTGGTGTCCATTGTTTGAATGTTTGTGAAGTGTTGTGCGCGACACAGGTATTCCTAATGCGGGAGTTGTCTTTTAAAAAGAAAAAAAAAATGTATTCTATCCGTAATCTAAGTGGTACTTCTAAAGGCAAAACACAAAATGAAAATGAATACCTTAAATCTGAAAGCTGCCAATTTGAAGACAAACTCCATCATAAAAACTGTTGTCAATATCATGTTCATGAAATCCAGGACCTGTATGTAAAAATACACAAACTAACTATATGTTTTAAAAAGATTATAATAACAAATTCCAGTGCTATATTACACAACACATGCATAAATACATAATAAATACATAGGTGAAGTCAGCATCAGATTTATATAAGCATGCAGAGTAATTAAAATTATCTTAAGAACCAAAATTCAATCTATCTAAATACGCAAACTTTTATAAGCATTCAGAGTAATGGCATACATAGAAAAATCCATGCTCCATAATACAAATAGAAATATTTATGCACACAAATAATTGTACTGAGCGGGAATTGAAACTGCGATCCCTGACGTTGCAATCAAAGGTTCATCATCTGCCTACCCTTGTCCCAATTTTATTTGGGGTCGGTGCAATATGTTTAATTATTCACTTTCTAGCCATATCTTCTTTCACACAGTCCGTCCATCTTTTCTTTGGTCGTCCTCTTCTCTTGTACCCGTCAACATCCAAACATAAAACTCTTTTCACCACATTTTGCTCATCCCTCCGCATCACATGTCCATACCACGATAACCTATTGCTCCTCAGCTTGTCATCCAATGGTGCTACTTTCAGGCTCCCTCTAATATATTCATTGCGTTGCAATTGCATTCGTTGCAATCAAAGGTTATTGATTTTAAATACCCTGAGTTACAAAAGAACTTTATTACCAACTTAAGTAAAACCATCTTGGTACTGTAAAAGGCCTACCTCCGGTACCAACTTGCACAGACCTAACTTCATTTTTGTATCTTTATAGATCTGTTAAATGTACTTATAAAGTAAACTCCTAAAAAATATGGCCGTAACTTTGCCGTCAAGTGTATGCAATATCATTATATGTTTATTAAGAAATATACGATTTTACTCACGTTTGTATTTTGGGGAAACTAGTCGAGTATCCTCGAAATAAAAACATGAGTAAAACGGTACATTCCTTAATAAACATGAATACCACTCACGAATGTTTTTATTGTAAAATATCAGTACAACCCCTACGGTATAACGCTGTGGCGCAACATTATGCCGAAGCGGGTTTTGCCATGCAGCGAAAAACGCGTACTGTGCGTTGTCTTATGTGTTTTCATCTTGTATGATTAGTATTACAAACCCTTTTGTACTCAGGACTAGCGCCATGGAATTTCATCATGAGTGCTACCGTATTGATCACAATAAAAAAGAAGATGACGTATTCAAATTGCTGTGACGTCACGAACCACCATGTCTTATACTGGATACGACGTTTTGGAATGTATCTGAAATAGGCGTTTTACGTTACAGTTTTTTTTTGCAGGTTGCAAGTATATTCTAGATCTATCTCTTTCTTTGATTTATTCTACGTTTTCTGCGGTATCTATGGATTAATTTTGGCATCTTTTAAATTGTATGAGTATTTCATCACTCCCTCGAGCAGCAAAGATATTTTTTATCTTTTGCTAAACTGAAGTCGAACTGAAGTAAAGTGTATTGTTTATCCATCACTTTCCAACCAGTGCGAGCATTAATACGCCTTATTCAAACAATACTCTTATCAATGGAGGTTTTATTGTTGCACGACTTTCTGAACTTAGTTTAAAATCCAATAATAATAATAAAACATTTTTAGGGAGTTTTTTAATATTTTTTATCAATTTTTCAATTATTTTTGTTAGTTTTACGCTTGATTAAAATGTCCACACTAAACTTCCAAGTTTTATTTTTTTACCTTCGCACCGGCTTCGCTTTCAAAGCAAACTCGATACAATTTCTTTGATTTTTATCCAACTCACAATCCTTGAACTCCTGTTCTCCCTCCTTCTGGAATGTTACTATGACAAAACCTACGAAGATGTTTACCTGGAAATCATATTAGTTGCTTAAGTAAGGACCTATCTATTTCAGCATCTCTACGTTCTTAATTAAGGAGAGGGTTTTTTTGATTATTTATCACACTGTCTGAACATATCACGCATAGTGGTTTGTTTAATTCTTAAATTGCAAAGGTTAATCATTCAAATAATATAGTAAGTATATTATATAATATATTAAAAGTTCGTGAAAAAACCCTGTAAAGCTGTACAGAAAACATGTAGTTAAATTATTTGACTGAAAAAGTAATAGTTCTACGCTCAAATCATTTTTACTTCTTAATGCGACTAAAGATCTCCTGGGCCTGTACTTTCATTGTCATGTCAAATGTCATCAATACGTTTAAATCATGGTCTTGTATAGCTTGGAAGTCCTTCCCAAAGTAAGTGACACAAGTCAAGATTTACTGCATCCTACTTCTCATACTTAACGTTTAGTTTATCTAGCTCTTCGCAGAGAGCTAAAATCGCTAAATAACTTCTTGGATCGTACTTCATTCGCCACAGATTCAAATTATCTGATACTAATTTTATTCGTTTACGTACCAAAAAGCTAATGTCACTCTAACTGGTCATGTTATTTTGTAATGCTTACGAATGATACATAAATGTATAAATTACCATGAAGAATGCTATTACGATGATGTAACTGATATAGAAGAAAGCGACGAGGGGCCTAGAATTTTCTATAGGGCCATGGGCTTCCTCGTTGGAATCCATTGATGTTGAAAGTAACCTGAAATATTATATAGATTTTTGATTAACGGTATACGTACAAAATTCACCTAATTCATCAAAACATATGCATGTGGCAGTAAAATGTATAATGTAATCATTTAATTCTTAGACATTTTGCCTGATGACTTGATTGGATGACGGTCAATATTGTAAAACAAAGTAGATAAATTATACATAGAAGATTCAAGTAGCAATTTAGCTCAATCGTTGATAAAAGAGTATAGTCGTGGGAGAGCCAAGCTTCGGCACGTATGGGCCGTCTCGACCGGATTGATACCACGACCTCTCAGAAAACCGGCAGTGCAGCAATGCTTGCATTGATTTTCGCCGAGTGAGTGAGGTTACCAAAGGCCCTAACCCTTCCCTCTGTCCCTCTACCTTCCTTTACTCCTCTTCCTTCCTTCCCCTACTTCCACCTTAAAGGCTGGCAACGCACTTGTGACTCTGGAGTTACAGGTGCCCATGGGCGGCATATTTACCATCAGGTGACCCGTCTGTTTGTTTGCCCCCTATACCATAAAAAAAAGTTATACGTGTCAACTAGCTGACCGACTTGTCCAAAATAAAAAATAACCTAGATGTCTCTTCAACTATAGTTAAGAACTATCCAGGTGACATAAGTACAAAAAGTCGGTCAAGCCATGTACGAGACAATTAAGAACACAGGCACACTGAAATTTGTAAAGATAATTTCTTTTATCAAGAAATATCACAAGATCAATGATAATTTCATAAGATGGTCTCCAACTATCCATCATCTGATAAGATATAATCTCTAATAGTGACATCTTACCCTGGCCATCCTTCAAAAGTAGAGACAGTAAAGAGAGTCAGCATCCCGCTAAGCACATCATTGAAATTCCACTTATTCAGAATCCATTCTCTTTCCAATTGTTTAGGTTTACCGTTCTCGAAAATCAAATATGTACCACTGAAATATACATAACATTATTGTTTAAAAACAATTTTTCAAATAAATCTCGTTTGCCCCCCACCCCATAATAAAAAGAAGTCATCATCCTCCTCCACACCTTTTCCCAACTAAGTTGGGGTCGGCCTTCAGTCTAACTACCATACGGCCAAACTTTGATATGTTACGTGAAGCGACTGCCATCAGACCTCCACAACCCAAGTACTAGGAGATATCGAAGTTCTATAGTTAGACCATAATAAAAAGAAGTAATTTCTAGAATCATTTGAGAGTTAAATTCTTGAGAAAGGTTACAAGGTATTCAACATCAGGGCAGGACTGTTAAGAGCGGATAGTGACCATAAAAACGGGTGACACTGCGGCGCTTTAGGTAGTGATAATGTGTAAAAGAAACTTACTGACAAGCGTCTTCTGTCACCTTTGTTATGTCTGTACATCTATAAAATTTACCCTGAAATTATATTAATATTAGATAACTTTATTAAAAAAATCAATAAGTAATTTATTTACTGTCAAACGGGGTAAGTAAGGGTCAGGGGGCAAAAAAAGATAAAATGAGATTGAAGTTATGAATGAACGACTCTTTAGTGTTGTGATATCACGATGATCTAGAAGATGAACGAGGTTATCAGAAACTTGATAATTTTTCAGTTATTTTTCAGTTAATAATTCGACTGGTTTTATTTTCATATCACAAAAGAAGAAATCTAAAAGGGCGCGTAAAAATTGCGAAATAAAAACAACTTCGATCTAGAAAGAAAAAGCTAAATTCCATAGGAAACTCGTTCAGTAAATTGCCAATTGTCAAAATCTTGTACAATACCCAGGTCGTTCATATAAATTAATTTTATTAACGATGTGCCCGAAAGTTGTGATTCTGCTAAATAAGTAGCTGAATATTTAAATCAAAATTTTACACCTTTTTTCTCCAAAGCCTCACTTACCTCATGTGACCGTGCTAAATAAATAAAATCTTCAGTAAGTATCTATAAATTATAATTCCAGATGTCTTTTAATTCCCTGTTAGGATTAAAATGTGGTACTCAGTAGCGTTAGAAAAGTCTAAAAGACTCCATAAGTGAAGAGACTCGAAATAAAATGACTTCATTTTGTCTATTACATAGTCGATTTTGTATCTAAATGGCAACTGATATTTTCATTTACACAATATATTTATAAAATACAATTTCATATTTTGGTAAAGTTTTTGAAACAAAAAAGCTTATCTCATATGCAAACGGAGGAAACCGTCTGAATACTAAGTAAAATAAACCAAATCCTCCTTTTAGACTTTAATAACGGCACTCAAGTACCTTCGATGACTTCTGATTAAAAAACATTTTATTCTATTATATATTAAAGAAAATATATTATTGAATCACCTGACCTCGCTTTCTAAAAGCTGCTAAAGCTTCAACATGAATTAGTACATTTTTGTTAAATATCGCTGCTTCTCTAAAATTAAATTGCGTATTTAAAAAAATCACCGTTCACTTTTCCGCCAAAACAAGTAAATTGATTCCTTCATCTCCAAAACGGAGTTCCGTGTAAGGAGGCGATCGTATCTTCAACATCGCATAGCAAAGTTTAGTTTTCCAACAATTTTTATTTACTTAGCAATTATTTAAATGGTAATATTAATTCTAGCAGTCAATGGGACTACCTATATTCTTTTCTTCGTCTGTAATTACTCTCTGTATTGGTTTTAGAGCATACTAGTGCTCTAAAACCAATGTCTTTGTCATTAAAATTAAATATTCCTACCAACAGGAGGAAATGCTATTAGATTATTAAATATTAATATTGAAGACACATGACATGAAAAAATCGCCAATAAGTGACACAATCTGTTTCCAATTGTAAACGAAATGATTCGGCAGATATTTCTTGTTGTTAAAATCTTTAAACGTATATTCAATCTGACAAATTTTGGGATGAGTAGAGAGCTCCGGACGAAAAAAGCACGTCAACGTAGCTAGTTGAAAGTTTATTCCAAGTCTTTAAAATTATCATTAGCTCCATGTTTATCATAGATATCTAATGTTTTTAAATTATCTTTTAATCATTATTTCTGTCATATTGTGTTTTTAATTGTTTTATTACAAGTTTTTATATTTTATTTTATTTTGTAATTGCGCTGATCTGGCAAATTTCTAATATTCATGGAAGGAAAATCTCGTCCGAGCTATAATTAAATGACGACGAAAAAGAGATCGGTGAGAAAATTCTAAATAAATTTATCTACAACACTTTACGTCTACACGACTAAAATGTTTACCTTGAACAATTGAATACCAATTACAGCAAACATAAATTGCAATATATGGTTTATTATAAATATGTTTCCAATAGACTTAATAGAAGCATACACACATTTCACCACATACTGAACAAAGCCCAACAATGCAAAAAACAAAATGTTATAAGCGCCAAAAACAATAACGTTACCAAATTGCAGTGTTTTTTTATTGTTTTTTTTTTCGCCCGTATTGTCCCAATGTACGTTTGTGTAGGTGTATGTGAACCACAATGTAAAAAAATGCAAAAAAATAAGAACAAACGTCAAAAAAATCACAAAAATCTTGGGAGTCATCGCCTACTTACATTGCGTTAGTCCTTGGGAATTACAGAAACAAAAAAATAATCATCACTTTTATACAGACACGCCAGTGTCCTGTTCTGACTGTGATCATCGGACAAAGACAAAGGTAAACACAGTAATGGACCAAGTACCTCACTCCTAGTTTTCGAGTGAAATGTCAAGGTAGGGCATACTGTGCAACAGAAACACACCGAAGCACATAATTTTGAGTCCAAAAAATCACCAAATCGGAAAAAAATATACGAAAAAAAATGTCACACAACACCTTTGGGCTAATTTAAAAAATATATAAAATGAAGCATGCGACCTCCTGGTTAGGAAAAAAGAAATTTTTTGGACCCATGAGCAAGCGAAAATTGGTTAGTATAGTACTTATTTGATGTGCACGTTAAAAAGCCTCACACGTAGAATAAAAACGAAACCAGATGACTTTTTTGAAAAATAAAAGGTGCGTGATGGTGTTTCCGAGTGCTTACAAATACTTACTTCCACAAACTTATGTGACAAGAAATAAATTTACCCAAAGGTGTCGGTCGACAGGTAAAACAACCCTACCTTGAACATTTGCACCCCCATGACGGCAAACATGAACTGAAGAAGGTTTGTCACCAACAAAATGTTGCCAATCGTCTTAATAGCGACGATCACACATTGTACTACGTGCTAAAAATTGACAAAATTCACTTTTTATTTCTTATATCAAAACTTTGCTGGGAAATATATAATTACATAATTTAGATATAAAAATATACTGACCTTCAATCCTTTAGCTCTGTTGATAGCTCTCAAGGGTCGCAACACACGGAATACTCTCAAAATCTTAATAAAGGATACACTATTCGCCCTGTGTTGGACAAAAAGATATGATTACTTTTAATTTTCAAGTGAACAAAACACATGGCCTGCTGGTAATCGGTTTCTATCATCATAATTTCAGCCATAGAACGCCTACTGCATAACATAGGTCTTCTTCAATGACTTCCAAGAAGCGGCCTGCATCGATTATGGGTAAATACATTTAAATGCCATTGGTGCTTGTTTACTTATTTTCTATCCCTCTCTTCTATATGATTAATCAGCTGTGCCTAGCTCGAGTAGAAATATGCTCCTTACAGTTGGCAAGACTTTCTAGTCTAGGAGAACTAAAGTTTAAATTTGATAAATAATTTGATTTAAGCATCGATAAATTAACAAGATACGTAAAGAATTAAAATTAAACAGGCCTTTCTTCTTTTCTCTTTTCAAGATCAAGGTAAATGCCAATTAATCTGCGAATTTATATTTAATTATATTATATAACGCATCACAGTTATGTTTGAGGGACGCGCTGCTTAGCAAAATTTATAATTTTTAATACAGGATCTTAAACTATGAAGTAACTGAAAATATCAACTTGAAACTACTGATAAAGCTAATATTCTTTATGAGAAGGCTGATATGAATGAATCAATATGCGATACACATAAACTTTCATTTTATTTTCAAATACATTTTTTCCACGCTAACCAACATCTAGATCATTTTTTTCAATAGTCAGTATTTTCAGGAGTCAGTATAATAATAAGTCATAATAGTAATAAGTCAGTCGTGAAGCTGGTTGCCTGTCCCAATACGTATATCCTACAGAATAGAACAGGCAAGAAACTCCAAGGATACTCTTTTTCCACAGGTTTTTTTTATATTTTTTGGTTACATTGCTTATAAATGAAAATTGTGTATTATATAAGTTATAGTAGTCCAAAGATGACCAGCCACAACTAACCGTAATCGTTTATGTACATGACCGACGCGTCAGGCATCGTCCAGGTCAACCATATTGAAGGAAGAAACTAAAAAAGAAAATCATCGTACTCACCCAGCCAAAGATATAAGTGACACAATTACAACTACCAAATCCAGTATATTAAAGGCGGATCTGCAGAAGGCGTCCTTGTGAAAGATAAAACCGTACGTGATCACTTTCAGCATCAATTCAATGGTAAAAACCGCAGTAAAAAAGTAGTCAATTTTGCGTAGAATCTGCGAAAGATATTTTGTATCTTTTTATTGTACTTATTTTAGAGAGTTTACAAGGTTTGTATTTTAGAGATTATTGT
The DNA here is from genome assembly GCA_963859945.1 of Euplagia quadripunctaria. Taxonomy (NCBI): domain Eukaryota; kingdom Metazoa; phylum Arthropoda; class Insecta; order Lepidoptera; family Erebidae; genus Euplagia; species Euplagia quadripunctaria. The sequence continues at coordinate 12,676,615 of OY982584.1, read as the reverse complement.
TTTAGAGAGCTCTGACTTGCCAGCAACAGCCAGTTTGAGTTCCAGGTATCTAACCCTAACCTTCTTACCTACCTTTTCCCTCCAATATACTCCTAACTGTCCCATCTTTAATTCCCAAAAGTGCCCGGTTGACGGGAATAGGCTTGCCGAACAGAACTGAGAATTTGTACTTAGAAATGCCATGCCCCGCCCCTATCACAATTCTTACTAATTATCAGTTCTGTGGTTTGCCTCCTATAATTGACTGAGACCAAATTATAGATGGCAATATGGGGGTGTTTGTATATATCATCATCATCGTTTTAGCCATAGGACATCCACTGTTGGACATAGGCCTCGCTTGTATATATGTATGTAAGTATTATACAAGTGTTACAGAAAACTGTGGTCATATTTTAGGGTCGTATAGTGTCTACTCCCGTGAATAACGTAAAGCGCTAAACAATTTAAGGGATCTGAATAATTATTAATTTAGAAATCTTATTTTGAAACTGACAAATCAAAGTTAAAAATTGATCGATTAAGCTAATATCTCTAAAAAAGAGGGTTAAAATGAGTAAAACTGTATATTTAATGTCAAAAAGATGTTGATGGCATGTCCGGATGTGTTCAGAAATGTCCGAAAAAAAATAATTAATTAAAATTAGACCCTTAATGTTGTGCAATTCCCAAAAGTTTACTTATAATATGGTGGTTGTTCTGATTTTTGTGAAGTCCCCCGCGATACAGGAATCATCCATAGTGCGGGAGTTGTCTTTCGAAATCATCACCGTCAGCACCTTCCTGGCCATTTCCCAATTTCCATTGTGGTAGGCACAATGTGTAACATTTGAATGGGTTTGGCTGATTTCTTTTATTGTCGACCGTCTGCCTGCCAACACTTTTTGGGAATGAAGTCGTTTTAAGACGGAAAAAGAAGGAAGAAGGTAGATTTGTATAAGGAAACATGGCTAGAGAGAATCTAGGGTAACGTATACTGCAAGTTTCGGATGGGGAACGCGACTGAGACTGCAGTAGCTCGCAGAGGCCGGGGTCACGTACCCGAATGTTCTGCATTTCCTGTGACTGGAGAGGCCACTAGTACAGGAACACCAGATGGCCAAATAAAATATGATACTATAATTTTTTTACGCTACTGAATTGACTGCAGCCTACAGACGTTGCTCATCATGTAAAACGTAACGGCTAAGGCGTCGGACTTGCGATTGCACTGGGTGGAGTTCAAACCCGCAACCACTTGGGTTGCGGGTTTGAACTCCACCCAGTGCACTACCGACATGAACCCACTCCTAATACAAGCATTTACCTTAGCTGGAGAAATTAACAAGAATACTAGTAATGTGTGCCATGTTGCTTAGTAATTTGGGAGAAACTACGACAGAGGTTAAGGTAAAAGAGAGATTCTACGAATACTGTAGTAACTTATGTATCTGTAATTTACAAATTCAAATTCCGCGTAACGGTTTTTTTCTACCTACCTCAGTCTGTTCCTCGCTATCTTTCGTACCGACAGGATCCTCCATAGCCAACATGAGCGATGATGCCAAAATACATGCTAAAATCAAGTTCTTAAACCAGGAGTTCTTCTGTACATTGTAACAAGTTACACGGAACCTAAAAATGAAATTTATGTTCAGCACATATTCATACAAGCAACTTTACAAGCCTACTAAGCTAAGCTAAGCCTCTACACGCCCGCCGGTTTGGGGTAGTTTTGAGCAGCCCTTTATTCAGAACATTAGAGCTTTTAAACTATCACTTGCAAGTATTTTTACTTATGTAATTGGTGTTTTATATGGAAAAATTAAAACGTTTTTTTATGAAGTTATATATTCAATTAATCAAAGTATGTACCATTGTTATCTATGTACTTTCGCCATTTTATAGGGAGTTCATTAATTCTCTTGCTGAAAAAATTGTGAGAGCGAGAATCAATCTTTGAAAGCGGTTTGGACTGATTCCAAAATTGACCTAATTCCGGACAAATGGATTACCATTTGTCCGTGTAAATCAAATCTTTGGCTTAAGCCAAAGATTTGATTTACAATTCACAATAATCCTAAAACAGCAACCCTAGGTACTTACCAATTGGTACTAGAAAATATAAAGAAACTGCTGGCTTGGGGTATTGGTTTATCTTCAGCTTTGATCTCCACTTCAGATAACCGACGAGGACGTGCACTCATCCCAACCTTCGGAGAGTCTTCTTTCTTGACATCTCCTGTAACGCCAAATCAAGAGGGGTCTCATTAAGGTCATAAAACTATTACTTGTTACTATTTTCTTTAAAATTTAATCTGTGTTTGGGAAAAGAAGTGATTATGCAAAAAGCTAGAAAGGTTGCTATACACCACTATCACTTCATAGAACCTTCTTGAAACTTATATCAGATCAATTTGATGTTAACTTTAGTATAACAAATTTTAGAAAAAAATTGGCATTCTTGTTTAAATCGGAGTCAAGGATCTAAAAAAGACGTTCAACATATATTTTCAAAAAAAAATTTTTTGAAAATAAATGTTGAACTGTCTTATACTTATACGGATAAAATAGAAAAATTGGGGTCTTCGAAATTCCATAAGAAAAAAAAAATACCGTTTTGTTTCTTTTCAATGCTCACGAGCGTCTCATCAGCGTTGTCTCTCCCCTCCTGCTCTTGTTCGTCTACTTCTTCTTCTGATCCTGTTTCTTCGTATTCATGATCTGACCTGTTATTTACACATTGATCAATATCAGCTCATTGGTGGAGTTGCTCTAAATATAGTAAATATATATAGCTTGTTTTGGCCACTAGACATTATAAAGCATTATAGTCTAGTAAATTCTTACCTCGGTACTCTTTTATATTTCTTATAAGGCTGGCTGTTTGCAAAATATTTAAAAATGAAACTTAGTTTGAGAAATAGTTGTATCAAAAAAGAATAGATTAATTTTTGGTCTAATATTATTTAACTGTAAATCAAAAAATCTTCCTTTTTTAAATAAAAAAATCCCAATCCTAATCATAAATTCTGATTGCACACCAAAATAGTTACCTCAAAATATTATTATTTTAGCCACAATTTGAGCTCGTAACGCATCGCTATTAAGCGGAACTTTTTTATGAACGCTTATCTGATTATAACTAGCGCACAATAAACTTTGTAATTCATTTTTGTTAAAACAAAGCCAACAAAATAATATATCGAGTGTGTTGTTGTGATTTTACAATAGAATTCGGTTCTGGCGTTGTAGTCGCAGTTCAAACCTAACCTAAACCTAGCCTATATTATTATGTGTGACGTTATTTTTACGTTTTTGATGTGCCATCAATATAATATATTTGATATCAAAATAACATTTTTGTACTCTCACTTACTTACATAATAAATGTAAATAAATTGATGGATTAAAAGTTTTTTTGATGTGCATTAAAAAATAAGTCAAAAAGTAGTACTGTAAACTTTTAACACATTTATACATTTTGAATAAAATTAATAAATATCAACAACTTACCCTTCGCTTGAATATATTTCTTCTTCATTAACATATTCATAATCAGTTTCAGCCCTCTCTTCATCCAGTTGTGGGTTACCAGCTTCAGCGTTATTTTCTGCTTCCTAATTTATGCACACATATTTTAAAAGAATATTTTCATACACTGTCACTATTTTTTTTTTTTTATCGATTGTTAGAGTTAGTAGATATGAATTAATTCAGAACAATTTTACAAAATACATATTATTACATAAATTCTCTAGTACTCGTTCCCACATACAAACATAACTATATACATACATATTTTCTTACCTCTTTCTCCTTTTGAATTTCATCCATTTCTTCAGCATCCCCTAAGTTGTCGACGGCGATAGCCAAGAACACGTTGAGCAAAATATCTGTACACTTATTAAGGAAAAGTGTTCATAAAAAAGTAACTGACAGCAATTGGTAGGCTATGTATTCCAGAGAACTGACACACTCGTCTTCATTTTTGATATCCAACATGGACTACGGACTGACAAGCGGAGAGTTTTACGTCCCCTTACTGATGAACTGTGGGATAAATGTGAAAGGCAACCGATGTCAAAGTGTTTGGATGGAGTTTATGTTTATCGGTTAATGTGTTATGACTAAGAGTGATTTTCCTAACGTTGGGAGTGTGTGGATGTAAAAGCCTGAATTGCCGTTGCATTGAATGTAGCGGTAAGATTCCCTTACCTGGGAACGGTGCCAATCACCAAAAATCAAATGGCAAGTATGGCGCGTGGCATCATCAACTACTACTGGTTGTAGTAGCCCTACTAACTAGTTGAGCATCGCCGAAATACACACGTAAGTAAAATCGTATATAATTGTATTTTAATGCAACCAGAATTCACTTTTACGGGAATGTAAATGTCACGCTGCTTAAATATGACAAAGTATCTATAGTAAATTTAATTTGACAAAGGATACAGTTACCGCAAATAAAGATGACGATAAAATATATGGAAGCCAACATCCCCGGCGTGCCGTATCCACCAAAAGCGTTAATGCCGTGATACATAACTATGTTCCAATCCTCACCGGTCAAGATCTGAAACATAAACAAACACATTTACAACAACAATACACACTTGAGCACAATTACAAAAATGTTATTAAAAATTTGATCAAGGAATTAGCTACGTGGGTAACTATGTAAATGTCGTGTCATTTAAAGTTCGAAGAGCCGATTCACAAGATAGGGGAGATACCTGCAGCTTATAAATTATAGGATATAGTAGATTTATTGTGTTCTGCAGATAATAAGGTCACCGAAAGAAGTCATATGTCTGTTATTAAAGACATACTCCGATTTTAAACAGGATCGGTGTTTGAATGCATCTTCTGTGCACAACACTAATTTGTACACTACCGTTTAGCACCTATAGTAGAAAAGTGTCCATTTAATTGTGTGTTGATATCACAGTACAGAATAACTAGGAGTAAGGGACAGGTGTGGTAACAATGTCAGTTGTACAAAAAAATATATAGTGACGTAATGCATATCAAAATTATATCTATAAAGTAAAATTGTCAAGTATTCATTACGAAATAGTACAGTTACAGAATAGTAAAACTTAACACACCTGAAACATGGTGAGCACAGCTTGCCAGAAAGAATCAAAGTTGTGTCTCTCTTTTTGAGCTTCTGGATCGTAGTCGAATTTTCCACCGAATACTTGCATACCGAGTAAAGCGAATATCATGATAAATAAAAAGAGAAGAAGAAGCAGGGAGAAAATTGATTGAATGGAATTCAAAAGTGAGGCAACCAGGTTGGATAGCGATCGCCAATATCTGGAAAGATAACAATTTCATTTTAGATTAACTCAGTTTTTTTTTTTAAATCAGATTGGAGGCCTTGCTCCTCTATAGCCAGCCATTTATTGCCCTCAGGTTAACGGTGAAGGACTCCCAAGAGTTCTTTTTTATATTTGGTAACCCCGACGAATACTACTTCACTGATTGCATTATGCCGCGGTTTTTATTATTTTTTTTAAAGACAACTCCCACATTAGGAATTACTCCTGTGTCGCGGGGGACTTTACAAACATAGAAACAACGGACACAAAGAACACCCAGACTCAGGTGGGAATCGAACCCACGACCTATAAGCATAGCAGTCAGGGTCACTAACCACTAGACCCACAGGTCAGTCAAAGTTATATTGTATTCACACATATTGTCACAGTAACCCATAGTCAGCAGTTGATATTACATTACATTAACAATTGACTATCAATAAGAAAGATAAGATCAATCGGGTCAGATAGTTAATAATAATTTTGAACACTTACTTAGTGACCTTAAACACTCTGAGTAGACGGACGCATCGCAGCACAGATATACCCAACTGTGGGATCGTATCTGAGATGGTCAATGCTAATTCCAGGATAGAACAGAACATCACGAAGCAGTCGAAGCGGTTAAACAGAGAGACGAAGTAACCCTGCAATGAGAATAAAGTATAAGAAAAGCCAGAAAGAAGGTAGGAAAAACACAAGTGAACATCCACCATCTTGGATTCGAGAGAAAATTATACAATTCATAAGAATTGCGTACACGTACGCAGATAACTTACAGAGACTCGTAGCTAGTGTATTGAGTTAACGTTCAACAAGGCCTTCCTGCTACTAGAATGATGAACAGTGGGAAAATTGATATTCGCATTGGTATGTATGCAAAGAAATGCACATCCCAATTTGCTTAAGCATTCAGTATTCGTGAAACTTCTTCATACGGCAAAGTTGCAATTAACGAAATTAGAATCTTTATTAATTTGTTAACTAGGTTTTACTCTTTAAACTCGTTAGATATTGACAATCAATTCAAGTATCCCCAAAGACGGACTTTTTGTAGACGAAACACCGAAACACACGACACACAGAGAGGTGTGGACCTCTCTGTACCCTGACAACATATATGCAAAAATTTTATAATGATCAGTTGAGTAGTAGAGACGTGAAACCGTTACAAAAAACCCACATTTTCATTTATAATATTCGTTTATTAGTAGGACGTTAAGCCTAAGCGGTACGAACTTACTTGAAATCCCAATGCATACATCTTCACCAACATCTCCATGGTAAATAGCACAACAAACAAATAGTTGGCGTAATTCTGGAAGTAGTCCAGCCACTCTGGCTGTCTGAAATAACCAAATTGAATGTGAAATAACATACAATATTATAAAAATTAAACAAGTACCTAAAAACCGACTTAAAAAAAACGAATATTAAATTCAAAGTTATACGGACTTGAAATCGGAAACTAATTTGGCTAACAAACACATGGCCCGCGCAATGTTAAACGATACGTTCATCTACCAGTTGCAATCTGAGTGGCGAATCTTGGGCAATGTTTGTTTGTGGCGCTATTGGTGTTGCAACCCTAATTAAAAGGAGGAAAAACTGTGGTTCAATCTTCTATAGAATGAATCTTTTTCGCTAGCCCACCAGCTGAAATTGAGCAGAATCTAGGTGTTTTTTTGCGCAAGGTGAGCTACGTGTTTCTCATAATTTTTTTACAAAATCCATTTGTTTTCGGAAAATTTTCATGGAGACATCTCCAGGTATTGAATATTGCCATTGAGCGAGTATAAAGCGAACTATTGATTAATAAATAATTTTGCATCGTACCATGAAAGGTGTCATGAGATAGACATGATCACCTTGCGTGGTCAAGATCCACCCATTGTCTTGAAATGACAAAACCCTTCTTTCTCTACTAATTCAATTAAATAATAAGATACTTACTGATGATGCTCTGTGGCTAAAACTAAAGTGTTCAAGAACACAAGTACTATAATGGCCCAGTAACACGTTTTCGACTTCACAGCTTTCCTGCATGCTCTTCTCATTCGTCTATTCACCTGGTGAATAAAAAAAAATTATAAGCTACTTAGACGTAGAAAACGACAGTTAAGTAGACTAGTTGTATATTCTTTCAAAGTGGCTTAACGCCTAACGTAAAAAAAAGGTATTTTTTATAAAAGTGATTTCTACTAAATAAGCCAATTTATTTCTTTTTTTTTCCAGATTTCAGATAGACTTGCATTTAGGGCTCCCCGAGACGTCCAATATCTTTACTCTACAGAAAACCGTGGTAAGACAATACATTTTTTTTTGTCAATAAAAGATTACTAGGATAATGGGTCAATTATTACTACGCCTGTTCTATTCTTGTTAAACCCTTCAGCTAAGCTTTATGCTTATCAGGAGTAAGTTTAAGTCAATAGGATACAGTATTACCCCATAGTATAGGCTCAGTCTAGTTTAGGATCAGACGGTGGTGTGGTCCTTAGATAGAGAGTTGGACTCACACTTACATAGTCATAAACTGACACCTTTCTCTTTATGGTGAAGTCAAAGACAACAGTCGGCCACTTACTTCTATACTGAAATATCTCACGAGCTTTCTTTACTATACCCTTCATACCTTTCATTCAAGCCGATTGTAGGTGTTTCTGACCTGACATTTTTAGTATTGTTAGGGGCAGTCTTCTTACCAATACTAAAAATTTATTCTGCGTGGTGGAACTATACCATTCGACCTTACAGTTATAATCTCAGAGCAATAATTATTGCTCTTAGTTTATAATTGTTTTGTCATTTGAGTTCGACTTGACGTCGGCTAACTCGTATGTTGGCTCTTTTGACGTTTATAATTATGACATTATACGTGGTGTTAGAGAAAGATGTTGTCATATTTAAGAGTAGTATAATAGACCTCGTTAAAAACATAAAGCGCTAAGAAAAAATATTGATTTTTAATAATTTAATTGATTTTTTGAAAATTACCCGATAAATCCAATATTTCGTATGAGAGAGGGCTGACGTGAATGAACGTATGAGTATTGAATACCAAGGATTTTGATGGAATATCCAGATTTTTCTGAAAATATTTGCATAAGAAATAAAAATACGAATTCATTGAAATTGAAATAAAAATCACTACATATTATAAAACAAAGTCCCCCACCGCGTCTGTCTGTCTGTTCATGATAAACTCAAAAACTACTGAACGGATTTTCATGCGGTTTTCACCAATAGATAGAGCGATTCATGAGGAAGGTTTAGGTACATAATTTGTTAAGGTTTTGTGTAAATTAGTTGAAATATGGTGATGATTGTTGAAGATGTCTCTGCTACCCGTGCGAAGCCGGAGTGGGTTGCTAGTTCATAATATGTTGTAAAGGAATGCACACCTATACTAGGAAAAGCATTTTCTGAAGAAAAAATAAAACATTTTTTTTAACTAAATTGACCACACCTTTCTGTAACATCCTTTATAATTAAATAACGGGTTCATAGTATAGTACTCAGTTTCTACTAATGTATAAATAATATTACCTTATCAAACCTCCTGCAATACATTTTACAGGTGGTCGTTTGCGTTTGCTCTGTGCCTCCGTTGATATTACTCTGAGATCCTTCATTACTTTTCCTGTCTTTTTTACCTGCAATCAATAAGATGACATTAATACAATAATAAAACATGTCTAAACATGTAGACTAATGACTAATTCTATGACAGTAGAAATAAAATTTCTGTTATTAAGCACCATTTGGATGTTTCAGGGTTCCATTCCTCAAAATAAAAAAAAGGAACCTTTACAGGATCACTTTCTTGTCCGTCCGTCTGTCTGTCTGTCAAGACTCTTTTTCTGTTGTTGAAAATTGAAATTGATACCAAATACCTAAGCCTGCGTTCCCTTGAAGCTGTAAAAAAATCAAGCTTCTAAGTCAACGCAATCAAAAGATACGGCCATTAAGCCTTAGATTTTAACAAATTCGAACATTTCGCACGTAAATCAAAACCTATAGGGTACTTCCCATTGACCTAGAAGCATGAAATTTGGTAAGAAGCAAGATCTCGCAGCACAAGAAAAGGAAAAAATTTGTTAACTTATTGTTATATCACATAAAAAATAGTTTTTGTGATTACAACCTTATGTTTTGCGGTTGGAAAGTTAACTTTGTCGTATATCTCAACCGCAAAGTTAAGTTTGTCTTTCGGTAAAGGTGGGCAAAAATCTTCAAGAATTGATTCCCGAGATGGAAGTACTACTTACATACAAGTTTGTTTGCTTTCGGAACCCTCGGTGCGCGAGTCAGACTCGCACTTATCCGGTTTTTTTAATTCTTTATTCATGTTAATAAGCCGAAATAATTAAATGTTTCTCATCAAAAGTAAGTTCTAAAAGGTTTTATTTTTAGGTTATTACCTCCGGTAACCTCACTTACTCGGCGAAAAGCAATGCAAGCATTGCTTCACTGCCGGTTTTCTGTGAGGCCGTGGTATCACTCCGGTCGAGCCGGCCCATACGTGCCGAAGCATGGCTCTCCCACTCTCACTCCCACAATTTATCAAGAAGCTACAGTAAGTTTTATTAGTGTCCTATTTTTTTTTTAATCTCGGTTTCTTACCCTGTGAATCTTGGTCTTCTTCTCTTTGACCTTGATCATTTTCTAGATCTAACTCCTCAGCAACTGTTATCCAATTCAGATACCCTTTCAAATCCTCTTCAAATTGCTGTCGTTCTCTCGATTTTTGGAAGTCACCGCGATTTTTAGCTTTTTCTCTTTCTTTGGAGAACTCACTGAAATGTTAAAAAACGACATACTACATATCGAATTTACACCACTATGCTATGTTGACTGCGAGGCAACTGCAAGTAAATAAATAATAACAATTATCGTTTAGTCAACCGAACTGAATTAAAAAAGAGTTCGACTATCTAACCACTTCCTGGCTTAATCATCAGACCATCGTTACTAAGAATAATCTGTTGAACTCGTCAAAACAAATTATATGAGCCTAAACTCGAGGGGTATATTAGTAGCCACTGACGAGTTCCACTATCCAGCTCCTGGCTCCGTCTTTAGATCAGTCATGATGCTAAATTATAGTATTATCATCCGAAATACACACATATACAAAATTTCATTTTGATACGACAATTAGAAGAAGCTTAAAATTGACTTCCAAGATTTCTTAAGAAGTCTGTTTTCTCAAGAAAGCACTATGTGGTCTTAAAGAGTCGGGACGATATATAGATGAAATGCTAAAGAAATTTAAAATGCAAGACTCAAAACCTATCTCAACACCAATACAGACAGGGCTGAATCTAAAAAAAGAAGAGCAACCTACCACAAACCTACCTTATAGAAACTTGGTCGGTGCTCTCATGTACCTATCTGTCGCTACGCGCAAAGAGTATACAAACACTACGCTACGCGCCCAGATATCACTCACGCTGTCAGTTATCTTAACCAGTATAATGCATACTATAGAAATTAACACTGGAAAGCAGTTAAAAGAATAGTCAGGTTCCTAAAAGGTACAAAAGACAGCAGATCTTATACAAGTTATTACTTCTTAATAAATGGTGCTACTATCAGCTGGGAATCTAGAAAACAAAGAACTATCTCTATCAACTGCTGAAACCGAATATATGGCTTTAACAGACTGTGCAAAAGAAGCAATGCACTTAGCTAAATTGAAGGTTATACCTACACGGAGAAGCACTACTGCTGGCATTATTACTAAACTATTGCGCTGACATCCTAATTTATACCTCTTCTGTTTTTTCATTATTTTTGTAACTTTATTGTGGTGAACATTATAAATCGCTGTCAATACAAAATTACTTTATTCTTAGTCATAATTAATATCCCAGTACTATAGTTAACATAGTTACAAGTGAAGCTACGAAAAGAGAGTTAAATTTGAGAAGCAAATTCGGAAAGATTCTTGTCAGATTTGAATTGTCAATTTATTATGAAAGCAGCTCCAGCGTATAGAAAATGAAACTATATCTAAAAATAACAACAATATACTAGGGGATCATTTCCGTAAGATGCTGTATATTGTGCAACTTCCCAATATCATGATCCTCCTCCTCCTTTTTGTAGGAGGGACACAATACCCGTTCGTCCTTATCCACTTACCCAGACAAAACACCAAGAATCAGGTTCATGACGAAGAAGTTGCCAAAAATGACAAGGGTCACAAAGTAAATCCACGGCCACGTGTTCCCCTTTACATCGGCAATCTGAAATAGAATAGTTGTACATGAGTAAAGAACATAGTCTATCATCTAGAAAATTATGTTATGACGCTTAAAATGAATTGCTTTCTGTATTTATCATACGTTTTTGATGTTGATAATACAAATCAAAATTGAACATGTAAAACTTTGATTTATAAAATCAACGATCTAAATGGCTTTGTCCTGACTGACTGACTGGTCAACGTACAGCCTGAACCAATGGTCGTAGAGATATGAAATTTGGAGACCGTATTCCTTATATATCGCTCACCTAGATCTAAAGGGAGCTAACTCAAAAAAGCAACTTTTTCAGAAAAGGCGAAAAACTAACTGTACACTGCAGGAGTTTTGGAGTTTTAAATGCAGCTAGAAGAAAGACATTGTAGGAATCTTGTGTTTTAATCATGTTTTGGGGCTGAAAATTGGATTTTTGTAGTTATTTCCTTATTTCTTAATAATGTATTGTATATTTGTTTGGTTTTTGAGTAGTATAATATTAGTTAGGATTCTAATAGGATTTTCTTTAAAACTTACAGCATACATAATATCCGTCCAGCCTTCAAGCGTGATGCACTGGAACACGGTTAACATGGCATAGCCAATGTTGTCAAAGTTGGTGATCCCGAAGTTTGGACCTTCCCAGCCAGTTTTGCAAGTGTATCCTTCCGGACAACCACTTTCATCCCCTTCAATATTGCACGGAGATGGCATATCCATCATGTCACCTGAAAAGTAAAACTTCTGGTCACTTAGGAACTGTTTGGTTTTTAGAAGATTTACAGGAGTTTCTCTAAAGCATTGCCAACTATTGGGATTCTCCAGGGAGTTAGGATTCCTGGAATTTCTTTTATTCCCATCAACGCAAAATACGCGCCTCGTCGTGGAGTTGCGGAAAACTGCCCGTGAAAACCTAACCTAACCTAAAGCATTGCCAATCCTGTGAAACACTTCTTATATAACTCTATACTACCATACATACAAAGTGTTTTACAATTTAAACGTGAAGGCCACGTCATACAACAGAGGCTGAGGTGGCTCAACGTTAACAAAACGGTACCGGGCGGGCTTATCATATTACAGGTACAGTATTATTTCTTCTTCTCTACTCTTCCTTATTTGTCCTTTATCTTTGAACTTCTTTAACGTTTTGTGTAAACTACAGTAAAATTTGTTTTGCAAAATGTCATAAATCCCCAATGGCACACAATTTGGCTTCACTCTAACAGCGCTCTCAGCGATATAAAAAAGTATATATAGTACCTGTGCCATTCTTATAGCAAGTGTCGTGCAGTATCCCTGAGAACAGTTCTAGACCAATGATAGCGTAGATGATAATCACGAACAGCACCAGAAAAGCTATGTGGAATAATGGCACCATCGCCTTTAATATGGAGTTTAACACGATCTGTAGACCTGAAAACAAATAAATTAAACTAGTATTAAACATAAATGCGAAAGTAACTATTTGTTTGTTTGTTCTGTATAGGATCTATTTCTTGGAACAGGCAACTAGCCTCACGACTGACTTAGTCTGACTAACTCCTACTCCTGATAATTCAGAAAACCCTATTATTCGTTTAATTGAAATAAATGGTTTTGATTTTGATTTGACTTTTAATTTTACGCTTTCACATCTAATCACACCTTTCATCCCGAAAAAATATACGCTTCCCGAGGAATAAACAAAAATAACTTATACACGAGCAAAGCCGCGTGCAAAAGTTAGTATTGTATAATTTGCTCAGGAAAAGAAAAATAAGCGTTGACATAAGCCGACTTCGCGATTGCCATCAGTGTGAGTAACCTGTAGCTAGAGACCATAGTCATGTCCATGGTCCAGCGTGTTGTTGGCCATAGAACGGAGAGAACGCGGGAGAGTGCAAAACCGTTAACCGTTTTAGTAAGAGACCGCGTGGTAGTCGAATTTCGACCATTTATTTCATTGGCCAATATTACTTGACCTTTAAGTATGAGCTCCTTTCCTTTCACTTTAAAATAATAACGATTAGTAGCCATCCTGACCTCGAGAGGAAGCGCATTCCATAGTAGAATAGACTGACCTGAGAAAGAAGAACTGATAAACCCAGTAGTATGAGAGGGACAAAGTAGAAGTAAGTTACTTGACGATGACGACGAGATTAATTACTTGCAAATCAGTGTAGTGCGCGCACCACCACAAGACTGAACTATCACCTGCTAGTTTGATCATGGTCGTCAGACTATAGCTAAATTATTGTCCGATTGAACATGCGCGGTGGCTCTAAGGGATTTATAATAAAAAAAAACTTATCATACTCACTAGGCACTCCTGAGACGAGTCGCAAAGGCCTTAGTACACGAAATGCTCTTAAGGCTTTTACGTCGAATGCTTCTTTTGATATATACTGAAGAGCCATGCTCACTACACTGTAAAACAATCATTTAAGAAGTTTATAAAAGAATTGAGACTAAAATTATTCAAAAATTCTTCAGTTGACTAAGGCCATCGCTCTTTAAAGCTGCATAGCTTTTCTAACCACCCTGCCTGCCATACCGGAACTGCCATTAGTCAACTTATGCGTTTTCTCGTAGTATTCACGTTCTCTGCAATCAAAATGGCAGCAGTATACGCTCTCACATCGAGCGGATGACTAATATATATTGATATTAAAAACGTATCGTTTTTCACAAGAAACATTTATTTTATTAGTCTGTGACTTTCTTTACTCTCAACACCTCAAAAAGTGGTGACTTTGTATCGGTAAAAGTACGATCGGATAAATTAATCAACGCGAAAATCGATGTATTCGAGTTTTTATTCGATTTTGATGAAGAGGATCGCTTCTAAAACTAGAAATTCGAATTCAAATCAGAAGCAAAATCCAATTCAAATCAGTTTTGGGAGTAATCCAGCATGTCCTATGAAAATACAAGTATTTAAACACTTGTTTATCTTTTCCAGAAATCCCATTTTTACACACTAGTCCTTATACAGTTACAGTGAGAGCGTCTGCTCATAATTATAATGACAGTATAAAGGAAGATGGTCTTACCCTATAGTAACAATAGTGAAATCCAAACTGTTCCACGTGTTCCTCAGGTAGGCGCCAGGATGGAACAGGAATCCGTAAGCTATGATCTTCATCACACACTCCGTGGAAAATATAGCCATGAATATCCATTCTACTTTTTCCTAAAAACGAAAGACACTTATGTAAAAAATTTATCAAATCTGTTGAAAAGTCAAATAAGTTGTATTTCTTGCAATCTTTATGCCAGAGAACAGAGCTGGTTTACTAAATAAACTTTTATGAAGATATTTTAATCATTGCAATATTAGAATCAAGGTCACAATATCACTGGTATTAAAATGGTCATTCGAACCTGTATACAGTATATTTTACCAAGTGCGTTATGCACACAAGAACATGTTAGACACGACTGGTTTCGCCACTCTTTCTTATTTGACTTCTTTGGTACGTTATTAGTGTATTCGACTGCCACGCCGTTGGTTTGCGGATACGGAACATGTATCCAAGTACGTTTAAAAGTTGTTCTTGAACAGATATTACAAACTTCACTTAGTTTGGGTTCAGATAGCGATGTGTAACCTATTACACATCGCTAGCGTATAATCAAGAAACGATTCGTTTTGCTTACGGACGGTAAAATTTCGTCGAAAATTTTACCGTCCGTAAGCAAAACGAATCGTTTCTTGTTTATAGGAACCGGACATTAAGCTACCGCTGAGGTATTCAAACTTGTTTATTTCATACAAAAAAAGTGTCCATCAGAGTGTACATAGTGGTTAGAATGGTATATCTTTGTTACAGCGAGATTTATTATTTGAGTGAAAGATTTGAGTATACTCACCAAAATTTGATTAGTATAATTCGTATCACTAGCTGGATAAGGTGTGAAGACTGCTAATGCTATGCAATTGGCGAATATAGTTGTCAATATCATATATTCGAATGGTCTGAATATAAAATATTTAGGAAATCATCCAACTAAAATATGTTAGTTAAAATATTAATAATAAAATGGTGCAACCTGCACCGAAAAAATCAAAATTGGCCCCCCCTGGGATGACAAAGACAAATTTTGCCTCCAACACCCCTTTCCCCCCCCCCCCCCCGCCCCCAGGTTAAAAGCTGGATACGCCCATGGGCGTGAATGTATGTATGAATGTCTGACCATTTATTTCTTTCTGTTCCTATTTCGTAGATTGGATTGTATGTCTAGAAAGTTACATCTCTGTCTATTTAGTCATCCCTCTAACACTATTTAGACATAAGAAACTTATTTCGACAACATCATTCCATTAAACAAACCCACATAATGAAAATTTCCTGTGTATAAATATTTATTGGACACAAGGAGAGCCGTTACATGTTCCATTGATTTTATGGGACGAAGATGACGTACTTAACTATATTTATATGTTGTTTTATAATTCAATTTATACTAGGAATTGAAACAGGATGTTGCTAAGAGAAGATTACAGATAAATTATAATCATGTGCTGCCCATAGACTTACCCACTAAAATATTTTTATATAATGTATTTGCGTCAAAGTTAGAGTCAAAAATGTTTTATCCATTTAGTTAATAAAACAGTAGCCGTCCCCGCAGTTTCACCTGCGTTTATGGTCACTGCTCCGCTCGTATTGGTCGTAGCGTGATGTTATATAGTGTATAGTCTTCCTCGATAAATGGGCTATCCAATACTAAAAGAATTTTTCAATTCAAACCAGCAGTTCCTGAGATTAGGGCGTTCAACCAAATGAACATACTCTTCAGCTTTATAATATTAGTATATATAGACCGCAATACTCCATATATACAACTCTCCAAACGTAGGACAGATAAAATCTGTACCTTACCAAAACCATATTGCACATTTACCAAGAGATTTTTCTTCTACTTGGGACCTTTTCTCTATAATCATGTTAGTAAAAGTATTTCTATTTATGGTTTATCAAGATACGACTGTAAATGTAAGCTACAGAATCACTTAACGAATACAACTTACGAAGAAACAGAAAACATGTTAGTCACTCTGATCTAAGCACTTACACGCATATAACACACACACACACACAGACACGCACACGCACACGCACACGCACACACGCACACGCACGCACCCACGCACGCACGCACGCACGCACGCACGCACGCACACACACGCATACACACTTTAACATTTGTAACCTAATATAGTTATAATTACTAAGTGATAAGTTTATTACGCTGAATGTTATATTTTGCCTATATTATTATTATTATAATAGATTTATATTTATATCAGAGGCTACATTTACAACCAAGTTCCACTATTATATAGCTTAGCAACATTCACTATGGTTTTTATTACTACTTTTCAATCCCTCAGTTTATTTTTGGGAATTGTTTTATCATTTTGAATTTGAATCTCAATTTTCTAAAGTGCAATTCCCACCGAACAAACTTAAACAGACGCGCGCGCATGCCGCGACAGCCGTCCACATCCGCTGTTCCGACGCGCACCGACGCGCGAACTGAAATGAACTTTAAGTAATAAATAT
Source organism: Euplagia quadripunctaria (assembly GCA_963859945.1). Lineage (NCBI taxonomy): Eukaryota > Metazoa > Arthropoda > Insecta > Lepidoptera > Erebidae > Euplagia > Euplagia quadripunctaria. The sequence continues at coordinate 12,659,509 of OY982584.1, read as the reverse complement.
AAATTTCAATTTCCGTCACCGTACTAAAATCGCGTTCCGATGCGCTTCGGCGCGGCCTGTTCTAACCAACTTACGAATCTTGGAAGTTATTTTTTAACCACTTCTAATATTCGTATTAAAATAAAACTGTATGTTTATGTCGTTCGGATGATAATACTATAATTTGGCATCTTGAAGCGGATCTGATAATGGAGCCAGGAGGTGGTTGGTTGAACTCTTCAGTGGCTACTAGTAAGCCCCTTGAGTTTGAGCAAATATGATTCGTTTGATGGATCTAAAACATTGGCCTTGGTGACGATGGTCCGATGATGAAGCCAGGAGGAAGATTATGAAAATCTTTTTAACCGACTTCAAAAAAGGAGGAGGTTCTCAATTCGTCGGAATATTTCTTTATGTATGTTCATCGATTACTCGAAGACGCCCAAACAAATTTGGATAATTCTTTTTTTGTTTCAAAGGGTATACTTCCCAGGTGGTCCCAATTAAATTTTATCTATTATTATATACTTTACGTGGGAGAGCCATGCTTCGGCACTTATGGGCCGACTCGAGTCGAAAACCGGCAGTGAAACAATACTTGCATTGCTTTTCGCCACGTGTGTGAGGTTACCGGAGGCCCTAACCCTTCCCTCTCCCCTATTCCTGTCCTTCCTCTCTCCCCCCTCTCCTCCCCTCTAATCCCCTCTCCCGTCTTTCCGCTCTTCCCCCCTCTCCCCTTCTTCCCCTACTCACACCTTAAAGGGCGGCAACGCACTTGTGACTCTTGAGTTACAGGTGCCCATGGGCGGCGGTAGTCATTTACCATCAGGTGACACGTCTACTCGTTTGCCCCCTATACCATAAAAAAAATCGAAATCAGTTTTTTAAAAATCAATAAATATCTAAAAATTACACAACAAAATATGTGACCTCTCACAGTGAGGGAACCCTCCCCCGGGTTCCACAAATGCGACCACCTGTTCCAAGGACGGGGGTAGAAAATTTGTGTGACGTAATTTATGGATGGCCCCTTATTACAATTTATCATGATTTGGGCACATTGAAGTTGGTGATACTTTTTTTAATAGATAATTCTTTACTTTTTAATGCGGATCGCCATCAAAACGTGTTGTTTAATTTTATTAAACTGTAATTATTATTATTGCTCATACTTTGTTCATTCTCCTGCGACTCTCACATGACAATAGTTTCTTTGTTCTTCTGACTACTTGGCATATTCCCTTGATTCTTCTGGTTTATGAAATACCTAGAAGCGTACACAAAGGATAACGTCAAAAGGATACTTCCACTCTACTATGTCATAGCATAACTTTCTCAATGGGTTCTTCAATCCTAGACAAAGTAAACTTCTTTTGGGTTTCTCCGGCTGTGGTTTTCCTCGCGGTCTGGCTGGTTTCTTGGGCGTGGGTGTGATTGCGTTGGGGTCGACTACGCTGTCTGCTCCGGGGGTTTGTGCCCCCGTCGACTGCGGCTGTTCAGTCGACATTTTTATCTGAAACAAGAAAAACAAATTAAGTAATTTATTGCAAACTCTGGCCCGTAGCTTCGATCTGTTTAATGTTCATTTTTTTCAATCAATTCAGGTATCGCTCGGGAACAATGTATATCCTTTTCTGTAAGTACCCCAGACAACGTGTGTGCAATAATTATATATCGGCTAGACGGAAAAAAAGTGTTAGCGCAACGAAAAACGCTGACCGTGAGTTCATTTATTTTATTTACGCTATTTGTGGATTCTACGCGATACTAATATTGTATACCAATTACCCATATATGAGTTTGGGTAACATTCACAGATGGCGCAATTTTGATTTCGAGTTTTTACAATATTTGCTATATTTTGGTACAATTTATTCAATCCATTAAATATATTTATAGTTACATAGCGAAAGAAACTTTGTTTCAACCGGGTGTCCCAAAACCCCTCACTCGTTTTTTAGGGTTCCGTACCCAAAGAGTAAAAACGGAACCATATTTCTAAGACTCCACTGTCCGTCTGTCTATCTGTCACCAGACTGTATCTCATGATTCGGAATATGTAGAAAGTTGAAATTTTCACAGAGTATGTATATCTGTTGCCGCTATAACAACAAATAATAAAAAAAAAAATTAAAAATTAAAGGGGGCTCCCCTACTAGAGACGTATTTTTTTGGCTTATAGTATTAAATCTTGTACAATGGTGCGGGACCCTTCATGCGCGAGTCCGACTCGCACTTGGCCGTTTTTTTTATTTTATGATATTGGTGATTGAAATATTCGGACGCCATAAAATGTTCAAACAAATTCGGTCTGTCATTTAATCCTGCTGAGTGTCAATATGCAATAGTGGTAAGCTCTTAATTAATAGACTAGAGGTTACATATTTAATTGAAATGTAAAATAATTTCGTTTTAATGTTAAGGAACTGGGCTTACATGTGAATGGAAACTTGGACAGCCCAGTTCAAGTTGGGAATGTTACCTAAAAAGTTATCGAAAGCCTGCCATCGTTTTATTGTTTAAAAAAAACAGTCAGTCGTAGGACTCCACGTCAAAAGTGAAAATATAACTTCACAATGTATTTGCATATACATACACACACACATCTGTATACATATATAATTAGGTTAAAAATTAAAAGTAGCATATCTAAATGTATACATAGGGTACACTGGAAGTTCTGCGCTCCTGGCCGCTCATAAATGTTTGAGTTTCAAATGTTATATTTTTTAAATATATGAAACTCGGCTCCGTCTTACGAATTTTTTATCAGGTCACGTGTCCTGACGCGAGTTTAACATTTTTTACCCATCCCAAAAAGTGCACAACGCCGCTAAAGAAGTTTTCACTTCAAAAATTTCTTTAAATTCTTTACAAAGATAATGCTTAAGTAAGCTATCTGTTTTACGTCTACTTCAGTACACGTCTGCTCAATGAAATCAACCGATATTTAATTACATTCAGTTCATCTACAGTCTCCGTAAATTCGACAACGTCTTGACATATCCCCATCAGTTGAATTCGCTGCCTATGTCAGTTTCGCAGTTTGTGAGCGCTGACAATCATCTAGTTTATTTTACACTTCCGAATACCCAAATCACCTAACACCAGAGGACAAAGAAGTACCCAGTTGAACAAGAAAGACGAGGAGGGTAAGATCCCTTGCCCCCTTCTAATCAGCGTAGCATCGCCGCCACATACCTGCTTCTGCTAAGGTGACAATTAACCGTGTACATCGCTCTCAGGCAAGAAAACGCGAGTACAATACCCTGTTAAGGAGTCTGGAGTCTCCAAATGTTGTAAAACACAAAGAAATACAAGATAGAAAGAAGAAAATTTATTTTGATGAGTATGAGACACAGGTATACGGGTTTAAAACAATAGTTGAACCTAATTAAATTAAGGTTCGGGGAAGTAGCGCTGGTATTCTGCTAACACCTAGTGATGTACACGGACTGAGAGCAGCCAGGCTATTACAGTGAGAGAGAAAGGAGAAAATAACTAAAACCTGGCAGATATATATATATGAATAAAATTAAAACTATTTAAATAATTTGATTAATAGTATAAAATATGCACACAATAAACAATATTAGATATAATATACAATTTGCATAAATTAACATAAATAATAATGCGTGTATATTATGCAGAAACTAAACGCATTGGTTCGCCAGTCTTATTTAATCTGTGCTTCCTTGCGCGGGGTTTTCATTAGTTTTGAATAATGACGCCTAAGTCGTAATTATTGCTCTTTGAATGACGCTGAGTTTACTGAGGTTATTTATAATATATACTAGCTGACCCGCGCAACTTCGTCCGCGTTTGTAAATTTTAAATGAAGAACCGCTCGACCTATTTTGTGCAAACTTCACATAAACCATCTACTAAATAGTCCGAACAAAGCCTAAACATTTGGTTTGGATAGGTGAGCCCGTTCTTGAGTTATAAAATTACAACGAAAAGTGGCATTGATTTTTATATATATTGATTATAGTAATGAAAATTAAATTTATTCCTTTACAGATAAAGAGAACGCATCGCAGTGTTCATTGTAATGTTTTTAATGACTGACGTGAAATTAATGTAATAATAATTAAGCGATTTTTTATTTAGATTAGATTATGATATAAGTATTTTTATCAGTAGTCTGGTTCTGGTTACCATAGTGTAGGCTCTGCCTAGTTTGGGATCAGACATCCAATACTCAATACTCAATACTCAATCATTTATTGCATCATATATGTCACATTAAAGATGTTAATAATTACATGTAGTATCACATATGATCCTAATAGGGTATTGCAATATATAGGAGACCGACCCATTTCATAACTTTTTAAATATCAATCCGAGTGTGAGGTGTGTCAAGTTATTATTATTATTTTATATATAAAGTAGACCCGCCCCCTCCATAACATGATCATGCCCCTTAAGATAATAAAATCGTAATCACGAGTTTATGAGAGACCTAATTATGAATTTTGCAACATGCCCACGGATATTTACAACGCGAATATTAAACGGAGACCACATGAATACGATAAAATTATTTATAGAATGTGTTTTGTTGTGTTTGTTGATACAATGCTCCCTTTTACAACCGATAGCAACGTGTTCATAAATTTTATACATTAAAACCATATAATCGGCTAAATATTTGAATTTTTTTATATTTTAGGGTTTTGTTCTTCAAAAGAAAAAAGAAACACCGCATTCGGCCGCTTGAATCTGTGGGCATTCGTTTTTCTAATTACAGCAGATTTGCCGTTCGAATTTTTTAGAAGATGTTTAATTGCCTTTAATTAAACATGTTCTAATTCAGTTTTGATGATAAACTGAAGATAAGTTTTTTAAGTAAACGCAACGCTATTTGATAGAAAATGATGTAGGAAATAGAAAAACAAATGGTTGCCAGCTCTCAGTCAGCCACAATCTATTGGTTGCCAGATGTAAATAGGTATCGTATTGTTGAATATTTATACTTATTTACGTGTTTTTCTCTACGCTATAACACACGGTTGCCTGTAAAATAACTGTCGCAAGTAGAGGTTGCCATCATTGGAATTAAATTTAAATTACGTTTTATCAAAAATACATAAATTATGTAATGTTCAAGTGGCTGAATTTCATACTATTAAGATAAACTGGAAAATAAACTATGAAAAATCGTGCAGAATTCTCGAATTGAAGTGAAAATGTATTTATTTAATTAATTAAAGTTTTTGAACGTAACAAAAACAATCGTGGAAAAAGAATCGATATTAATATTTTTATTCTAACTAAAAGGTGCAAAGACGACAGTCGCTCTCGTAAGCGATTACATTCGTGAAGCATAACGTAAAACATATTATAAATAAAGCAATTTATAGTCTGTGAAAGAGATCTAGGATGTAGGAAATTTATTGAGTACCATGTGTCGTACATAAAAATTTTAAGATTGTTGTTAAGGTGGCGACTGACCGGAGCATTTCAACGTAACGTAACACGTTACGATGCGAGCATTAGTCAATACGATTCCACTTCGTAGTTGGTTTTCTGACGAATCGTTTTGAGTGTTACGTTACGGCTTGAGATATTTTTTTATGTCCTAGGGGGCAAACGAGCAGACGGATCACTTGATGGTAAACGACTACCACCGACCTGCAACTCAAGAGTCACATGTACGGAGGAGGGGAGAGGAGGCTCTCCTCCTCTCTGGGGAAGGAAGGAGGGAAGGGTTAGGGTATATGGTAACCTCAACAATGAAAGCATTGCTTTACTGCCGTTTTTCTGTAAGACCGTGGTATCACTCCGGTTGAGCCAGTCCACACGTACCGAAGCATGGCTCTCCCAGCACAGCTCAGAGGAGTGTTGCAATCAAGATAACGTTCGTTGCTCGTGTTTGCTGTTGCTACGCTCGAGTGGGATAAGGAAAAAACATTGTTTTCATTGAGAAATATAAAGAACATTCTATTTTAAGGATACGTGCTGGCCATTACCGAGTCCGGTCGAATTGGCATCATCACTGGAAACTAAAGTGGAAGTTTGTAGGAAAAAGATCACAAGCTTATTAGCTTCCCTAAGAAAGGAAATACAAAAAACACAGGTACAGGAAAAGGCTAGACAGAAAAATAAACACGAATATGGAGCATGGAACATAAAGATCAATGATAGCAGTCAGTAAGCAACGCCGTAACGTATCATGCTCGCACGAATGTTGTGTTACGATAAAATGCTCCGGTCAGTCGCCACCTTTATGTGTTGTTGTATGTTTATACGGAAGAAGTGATTCTATAAATTTAATTTAAAAAAATACCAGGCTGCTCAGAAAGCTTTGCGAAAAAGAGTTTTATGTTTATACTAACAGTGCCCCGCGGTTTCACCCGCGTAAGTCCCGATCCCGTGAGAATATCGGGATAAAAAGTAGCCTATGGGTTAATCCAGGTCTCCAGCTATCTACATACCAAGTTTCATCGCAATCGGTTCAGTGGTTTTTGCATGAAAGAGTAACAAACATCCATCCATCCAATCTTTCACATTTATAATATTAGTGGGATATTAGTGGGATAACATGAGATTACACTTTATTTCAAAAATAAGATTACGATAAAAAATACAAAAGTTACAACTTCAAATTTCCCTCCACATTTTATTACGAACTAAATGTAAATTTCGATGGAAACCTGGAGATACTTGCCGTAGTTGGTAACACTAGACAAATAATTCACTCCAAGTGTATGAGTGGCCAAATGATAACCACGTCACAAGGGGCTGACTACAGAGAGAGAAAAAATGTAATTATCGTGTTCACTGAATTTATTTTATGGCGAACATTTCGCGCGATATTTTACGGTTTCAAAACCGGAAGTATGATAGACTTCAAGTTGCATTTGTAGACGTAGACCCTTCTCAGGTTCTTCTTTCTACTATACCTATACTATTGCAGCAGCCCAGGTAGTAGCAAGTACCGGACTTGTTGGGATCTATATTACGAGGAGAGTAAGTAAAAGATTAGGCAGGCAACACTGATGCTGTAATTAGACTCCGAATAACAATATAACAATTAATTATATTAAATAAATTAATATTTCTTGAGATTTCGTGCTTCTAGCACGACGTCTGTCACATCAGTCCTTCTCACGACGACGGTCCTTTCTTCTATTTCAAATCCTCGCCCTATTTCGAATCTGAATCTGCCAGAAAAATCCTTCGCGCTATTTCCAAAGAGTTCTTATTCCTATCAAAGGAGATCACAAACAGCGCGGAGGTCCATCACCACACTATTATGTATTCAGTGCTACTACTACGTTCTACTTTCAGCGAGTTCTGTAGTTTGATGGCATAACTTTAAAACAACCAAAATTTTTATTACTTTCATTTAAGGAGTATTTAATTGTCTATTTAACACAATTTATTTTACTACGTTAGCATTATTAGTTGCCGGGATTTTCAGGTAAATTTTTGTGATCCAGATTCATTACTCTCGAGTGTACCTACTGGACACGTGTAATTTATAACACATATGACCACACGCTACTTATCGACCTAAACAAGTATTCTAACTTTCACATTCATCACTATCGGCAAATGTACGGAGAAATCGATGAAAAATAAGCAGTAAAAACTTGGACTAACCAATTTGGCATTTCCTGTTTTTTTTACTACAACATATAATCATTACTCTTTCTCTGTTACTGGTTGCTTTTAAAATACGAGCAATGTATAACGCAATAAATAAACATGGTAACTGACTTACTCATTATAAAGCTAGGCGCACACTAAGAGATTTTGACGCACGACAAAAAAATGCTGCTACGCAACATTTGGGAGTTACAAAATATGGAGCAAGCCGTTATTGATTTACTAAACAACAGCTAATATTATTGTGTAAACACAATTTAGCTCTTAGCCAAATGACGACAGAGGGCGTTAACACCACACAAATATGTATACACAGATATATCTCTACCGAATATGTAGTATTTATCAGTAAATATACCTTTATACAGAATGTTACAGAAATGGAAATAGACCCCGTGAATGTCGCAAAGTACTAAAGATTTTGGGAAAATTCGTGATTTTTGAGAAAAAACCTTATTTTTAACCGGCTTCAAAAAATAAGGAGGTTCTTGTACAGCTGAATGTATATTTTTATGTACGTACCACCGATATTGATTGTTTGACTGGCCTGTTGGTCTAGTGGTTAGTGACCCTGACCGCTATGCTTATAGGTCGTGGGTTCGATTCCCACCTAAGTCTGGGTGTTCTTTGAGTCCGTTGTTTCTATGTTTGTAAAGTCCCCCGCGACACAGGAGTAATTTCTAATGCGGGAGTTGTCATTTTAAAAAATAAAAATAAAATAAAAATATATTTTCGTCATCTATGGACTGATTTTTAAAATTATTAATTATTTGACAAATCAAACTTGAAAATTGACTGATAAAGTTAATATATTTCGTACGAGAGAAATCTAACATGAAAGAAGCTATAGGTATTTATTATCAAGGATGTTGACGGAATGTCCGGAAATGTCCGAAAATGTCCACATACAAAAAAAACATTGAAATTAACATACAAATTAATAATACTTTGTTTATTGTTAAAAAATGTGCACATTATGGCACCTACCCTAAGAAAAGCATTTCCGGAGTTGTTTTTTTTTTGGAGTACATATTTCTTCGCACTTAGTATATGACCACACTTTTTTTATGGTATAGGGGGCAAACGAGCAGACGGGTTACCTGATGGTAAATGACTACCGCCACCCATGAGCACCTGCAACTCAAGAGTCACAAGTGCGTTGCCGGCCTTTAAGGTGGGAGTAGAGAAAAAGGGGGGAGAGGGAAGGGTTAGGGCCTCCGGTAAACTCACTCACTGCCGGTTTTCTGTGAGGCCGTGATATCACTCCGGTCGAGCCGGCCCATACGTGTCGAAGCATGGCTCTCCCACGAATAATTTCCTGTCACACCCTTTATACATGGTGTATGTATGTAGTAGCCAGTTAACTAAAAGGTAATTTCTTTGAACTACAACTACCCAAGCTAAATGGCTTCAATTTCTTTAAGTGATAGATAGCGTGTGTCCATTTCGTAATTTATTAATTTAGTAAATACATAGCTCGTCCTATGTATATTTTCAATTTATTTTTATGGACCAATTTCATATAGTAAAAACCGGACATGGGCGAGTCTGACTCGCTCACCGAGGGTCCCATAAGCAAAGTAGAAAGTACGTCCATCTCGGGAATCAATTCTTGAATGATTTTGCCCATTTTTTTTTCCGAAAGATAAACTTAACTTTGCAGTTCCAAAAATAATCTCCCATAGACATCAAGATATTATGTACTAGAGAAGCCACTCAAAACAAAATACATGTTCCGTTTTTATTTGAATTAAAACTAAAAAGTGCTGCAGCGCTAAAATAATATTTTTTAGTCAAATCCTACAGTATTAACAAGCAGCGCTCGATCGTTTTTTGAGTTGTAGTTTTCTCGGGAGCGCGTGATTTTCATGGCGTTTACGCGTGTTGCCCAACGACTTGCTACAAAGATTTGTTTTCACTGCGGTGCAGGGACCGCAGTTCGCGTTACAAGCTTTTTCTTCGTGGCGTCTACTCTGTGCCCATACATCGATTTACGACAAAGTCAACTTTCCAACTGAAAATATAAGTTTTTATATATATATAAGTTTGTAATGTCCATTTTTTTGTGATAGACAAAACAAATTAACGACTTTTTGATAATTTTCTTTACTTGTGCTGTCAGACCTTGTCGCTCGCCAAATTTCATGATTTTAGGTCAATGGAAAAGTACCCTAATGGTTTTAATTTACCTGCAAAAATGTTCAAATTTGGTCAAATTTTGCTTAAATGGCCTAAATAAAAGGCTTAAAAATAGACGTATGTTTTGATTGCGTTGACTTAAAAGCGTTATTTTTTTACAGCTTCAAGGGTCCTCAGGGTATTTGGTATCAATTTCAAATTGATGCACGGGTCCCTGAGAAAGAGGGTCTTGACAGACAGGCAGACGGACAACAAAGAGATTCTACAAGGGATTTTTTCTTTTGAGGAACGGAACCTTAAAAATTAACTCTTTAGGTATACTTGAATGATTGAGGGTTAATTATTTTCACAAAACATGAGTAGCGTCAGGGGATTATATTATCATTGGAGAGATGTATGGAAGTTGATGGGCACAAGAGTACTAGATGACAAAGAAAAGAAGAATGGACCGCGTAAAAGAGGATATGGGTAGAAAGAGAGAGAGCAGTGAAATGATGCATGACCGAGTAGAATGGAATACAAAAACATAATTATTGCAAAGTAGTTCCTTAGCGCACGTTACGCTTCAGACGCCGATAGATCGGGGCTGAAGAGAAAAAATCTTAGCGCAACCAAAAATCCTGACCGCGAGTTGATTTTTTTTATTTGCGCCATCTGTGGATTCTGCGCTGTACTTGATGTAACTGTAATTTGATGTTGGTTGTATACTAATTATCCATATATTAGTTCGGGCAACTTTCACTGATGGCACGATTTTAAATTCGAGTATATATTTATAGGGAAAGGAACTTCGTTATAACCGGGTCTCCCAAAGACGCCTCATAGCCCAGTCAACCTAGCCGCTTAAAAAAAGGTATACCTCAAAATATCGTTATAAAATCGATTAAAGTCGATATTTCTTAAAAATTCCAACGGGCTTATAAACTTAAATGGTTTATTGAATTTTCTAAGCTGGTCCGATTAGTATTGGTAATTTAAAAAGTTTAAAACCGATCTGGCTGAAATTTATAGCGCTTTTTAACATCATCACAATCTACAATTTCAGAAAGTTTCAGATTTCTACGTACGTTCCTTTCAAAGTTATTAAATATAAAAACGGCGCTCTTTTTAACTTTGGCCTTCATTTCCTGTTAAACGCAAGCATTTAGCGACTTTGTACAGGTTTCATTTTGTAGGGAATTTAATGGAAAAAAAAAAGCTTCAGGCACATATATGAAAAACGTACTGAAAACGAGATATCACACGAAATGTAAAAAAAAGTCTATTTTTTTCGTTAAATTGTTAAAAAAGCGCATTTTTTTACTATTTATCCAAAATTTTGGTAATTTAGTTCCTTGACTGGGCTATCACGCGTTTTTATATAATAGCTAATAATAGTAGTAGTTTCTTTTTTGCTGGTATGCTGATCCTGATTTGCTCCGTATAAGCAATATCCCTTGCCTCCCATAACCTCCCCGTTTTACCATCTTTCACTCTCAAAGTTTTCGATGGACGTGACGTATAACGTTAATGGGACCACATTATAGTTGGTAAAACACAATAGAATATTCTTTATTGTACACCATAATATATTAAACTACAATTATTGATCTTAATATTAATTTTATTGTTATGTACAATGGGCGGTCTTATCACTAAGAGCGATCTCTACCAGACAACCTTAGAAAATGTAGGTGCTTAATACATTTCTGCCTATCCCTTTGAGCATACAAGCGTGAGTGTAGCTCTGTATATATTATTAGTGTTAGTATAAACATACTCTAGAATACAAAGCGCAATAAAATACACAAACAAAAGCTATAAATCACTAACAACCGTCAAGGGAGTCTGAATTACAATTGAATTAACAACAATTACGATAAGGTTTAAAATGCTCTTAGTAACATAAATAACAGTTACTCTTGCAGATTATCTACATTTAAGGTTGTTTACGACACTAATAATTCAAATATATCTTAATAAATATTGATTATATGAACCGGCTATTAAATATGCTCCATTTTGTAAGAAGCTCGTAGATACTATAATATAATGTAGTGTCCACGCCGACATTAGGCGCCGAAGCCAAAGAATTTATTAATTTTAGTTTAAGTAATTTCATCTGACAATGTTCCTGTTGATTTTATAAAAGGCCTATTGAAAAGCTTTAGGAATGACCTTTACATTCATTCTCTTCCATTTCCTACTGTAGCATGCGATGGTTGGGGCCACGGAGCAACTCAATATGCTTGGCTACCGAGAAGGTATTACGGAAAATGGTGATGTAAGTAGTGAGAGAGCCATGCTTCGGCACGTATGGGCCGGCTCAACCGGAGTGATACCACAGCCTCACAGAAAACCGGCAGTAAAGCAATGCTTCACTGCTTTTCGCCGAGTGAGTGAGGTTATCGGAGGCCCTAACCCTTCCCTCTCCCCGTCTTCCCCACCTTCCCCTACTCCTAGTTTAAAAGCCAGCAACGCACTTGCGACTCTTGAGTTGCAGGTGTCCATGGGCGGCGGTAGTCATTTACTATCAGGTGACCCATCTGCTCGTTTGCCCCCTATATCATAAAAATAGGCTGTCATGAAGCTGCTGACAGAAGTAAAAACTTAAACGAAACGACGAACTTAAAACGACAGATTAACTGGTGACATTAATTAATAAGGAGTTGACAGAACTCAATGTTTAGTTTAGCGCCCTCTAGTGGATCTATATATATATATATATATATTATTAGCGTGACGGTCACGAGTTCAGTGCTTTTTCCCCATAGTAAAAGTGCACAAACGTGCCTAAAGAAGTTATCTTATAAAATTCGCTGATATGTATTCCTTGCCGCTGTCGAAATTCAACTCTCTTTAATCATCCCCTTTTTTCCAGGCTTTAATTTTAAAGTCAATGTGTAACTTTTTTCACAGACGATTTAGCTACCATTCACGTGCGAAGAAGAAGCACAATCTGACTCGAACATACTAACGAAGAAGTCGGTAGCCTCCACTACCTTCAACTCACTGCGTTAACATTGTCGACGATAATTTCAGCGATCTGATTAATTAAAGAAATTATTTATAGATCAATATTTTATTTGTCCTTATCATATTTCATCTTATTTAATTTGTAATTAAGATAAAACTAGCAACTGAACTATAGTGTGAGTATGTGTGGGGGGATGCGCTAGACAATATTCTTAACACACAACGCAAGAAGGAGGGGTGCTATAAATTTAACGTGTTTATATGTGTATACCTAATATATACAATTAACTTATTCTGGATTAATAATCATATTGTCGTGCATGTAAATTTAATATAAATGTTTTTATAGTAAGAAATGCGTTATAATTTACGATAAAAAATGTGTAAACCGCCAGACAGATTTTGGAGATTCACAAAATATTTTAATATTCTAAAAACCATTGTACCCAAAATCACACAAATAAAAAAATTTGAAAGGTGTTTTGCATACTTTTAGACGTGTAACTGTATATATGTTCGGAAGCAAAATAAGCAAAAATAGAGAGCGATAAAAAAGTAATAAACCAGTAAAGATTCGCATTTCAACACTAATTTAACGCAACTTCGACTGCATGCAACTAATAAAGTAAACGTTAAATATAGAAATGAAAATAACATTAAATAGATATATTCAGGGATTCTTTAAAAACTCTGAAATAAACAGTGATTTTTTTTTTTTTTAAAGAGAACTCCCGCATTAGGAATTACTCCTGTGTCGCGGGGGACTTTACAAACATACAAACAACGGACACAAAGAACACCCAGACTTGGGTGGGAATCGAAACCACGACCTATGGCATAGCAGTCAGGGTCACTAACTAGACCAACAGGCCAGTCAAACTGTAAATGTGCTGTGATTTGTGCGTATTTATTACCAAAAATAATACAATCATGTAGGTTACATAATAATGAGCGTTAATCACTGTACCAGTAATTTATAACTCATACTAGCAGCGCCCCACGGTTTCACCCGCGTAAGTCCCGATCCCGTGGGAATATCGAGATAAAAAGTAGCCTATGCGTTAATCCAGGTCTCCAGCTATCTACATACCAAGTTTAATCGCAATCGGTACAGTGGTTTTTGCGTGAAAGAGTAACAAACATCCATCCATCCATTCATCCAAACTTGCACATTTATAATATTAGTGAGATTATAACACTAGCCGATCCTCGTAGTTCCACCTACATTTATGGTCACTGCTCCACTGCTATTGGTCGTAGCGTGATGTTATATAGCCCATAGCCTTCCTCGATAAATGGGCTATCCAACACTAAAATATTTTTTCAACTCGAACCAGTAGTTCCTGGGATTAACGCGTTCAACCAAACAAACAAACTCTTCAGCTTCATAATATTATATTACAACACGAGTTTATACTAAGATATCATAGTCTATTAACTACTTTCAGTGATAATATAATGGCTTAGTCTTAAGACCGACTAATTAAAACCGACTTATCGATTTAATTCAAAATATAAAATTTCCAATGTCTATAAAACCTCCTAACAATATGAGGTCTCCTTTTTCTAGACAGTTCTGGCGACCATTCTCATCAGCAACACAGTACTATTAAGGAGGTGCCTCCTGAGCTGTTTCTCCACTCTCTTCTATGCTCTAGCATAAAAGTTCTGTTAAAATTAATCTGCTAAACCTAGACCAAAGTAGTATGACATAGGTAGGACCAAAAAAACAGCCCTCTATAATCATTAATTATACTTTATTTTATGTTACATACATTGATAATCATCGCCTTTCATCATACCACTTGTATGGTGATGTAAATGTTGATTACACACTGGTCTTGTTTCGAACCTATACTCTGTGCATTCATTCCTCGACTGGCCTGTTGTTCTAGTGGTTAGTGACCCTGACTGCTAAGGCACAGGTCGTGGGTTCGATTCCCACCCAGGACTAATAATTGTGTGATGAGCACAATAATTTGTTCTGTGTCTGGGTATAATTTATTTATAATATGTATGTATTTAGTAATATATAAGTATGTTTATCAGCAATTTGGTTACCATAGTACAAGCTCTGCCTAGTTTGGGATCAGACGGCCGTGTGTGAGATGTGTCAAATTATTATTATTATTCTCTTTATTAAAATCTATAAAACATATAAATTTCATTTTTAAGTACATAATTATAAAAAAATATATATTTAAAAATATATAAAATTGTGTCCCACCGGTATCGAGTACAGGGACCAAGCTATCGGTGGTTAGGGTTCCAGATACAGAAACCTCCTACTCCAATACGTGCCGTGTCAAGAAGGACTGCCTTCTGCATCAGGCCCTTAATCCAGCTGCCTAACGTGAGCCTCTGAAAGTGTTGGTCGAGGCTCTTTGTAATCAATCCATGGGCTGATATGACTATCGGCACAATGATTGCCGAATCCACATCCCACATATCGACCACCTCATGGGCCAAATCCACATACTTCATTTGTTTTTCTTTTTCAGCCCTTAAGAGATTGTCGTCATGGGGAATGGTGATATCTACAATCATTGCTTGGCGCTCTAATCGGTCTATTACCACTATATCAGGTTTATTGGCAACAATAGTCCTGTCAGTGATAATAGACCGATCCCAGTACAATGTTACACGACCATTTTCAAGAACTGGGTCGAGCACATATCTGTAGTACGGTAATTCCATAGTCACAAAGTTATATTTAAGAGCAAGTTACTGATGGACTATCCTGGCCACTTGGTTATGTCTGTGCAAGTACTCGCCGTTGGCAAGACGAGAACAACCGGAAATTATATGCCTGGGGCTTTCTCCAGGACGATGACATGCCCGACAAATGTCAATCGTGCCGTCCTTCAGGATATATTTCCGATAGTTGTTCGTCATAACAACTTCATCAGTAATTGCACAGATAAAACCTTCAGTTTCTCCAAAGAGGTCACCGAAACGTAGCCAGGACACAGATGATAATAGATCTACTTCGTGCCCATTTAAGGCCCGATTAAAACGTCCATGCAGCTCTTTGCTCTTCCATACCTTCCTGCGATCTGTAATATTGAGTACTGCAGGTTTGCGCCAGTTCTCTCTACCTAAAGTAAGCGGGGTGAGTCCGTTGTCACCTGCCACAACATCCCGATGCACCTCCACGTTAACAGAGAGGAAGTAATCTCTGAGATTGCATACCTCGCGGTTTTGTAGCGTCTTGGCATTTAAAAAGCCACGACCCCCACATTTCCGCGGGATATACAATCTCATTACCGATGAATGTGGATGGTGCATTCGGTACGCGGTTAGCAATGTACGGACTCTTCTATCCAGGGCATCAAGTTCCGTCTGAGTCCATCTAAGTATGCCAAAGGAGTAGGTTAGGGCTGGTATGGCCCAATCATTATAGGCCCGCACCTTATTACCGCCTGACAAAAGACTTTTTAACACTTTTTTCAGGCGGCCAAAGAAGGGTTCCTGTAACGATTGCTTCATAGTCAATTCATTTAAACCCAACGCCTGTGACATTCCTAGATACTTGTAAATTTCGTTCGCGGAAAGACGTCTGAGGTGTGTAGAATCTGAGAGTTCCATGCCTTCACATTCCACAATCTTGGCTCTTTTTACATGCATGACTGCACATTTATCCACACCAAATTCCATCCTGACACATTTACTAAAGTTTTCAGTTACCTCTAGTAATTTTATTAGTTGGAAATTGCTGCAAGCAAAGTTTCAAATCATCCATGAAAAGGAGGTGGGATATAACCTGACCTCCTCTCCGCAAACGATAGCCTAGTCCTGAACCCTCCAACATAGTGCAGAGAGGATTCAAAGCTAGGCAGAACCACAAGGGACTTAAACTGTCACCCTGAAATATACCCCGCTTGATCTTTATATGCTCGCCGTCACCCTGAGATTGTCGACATCCTGGATAACAAAGAACTGTTCATACATGCTTCCAAGAAAGTGCATAGAGTTGTATCAATCTTATACAACTCCATCACCCTCAGGAGCCACGTATGCAGCATAGAGTCATAGGCTTTCTTATAGTCTATCCAACATGTCGCCAGATCTTTTCGGTTACGGCGAACTTGTTGGTTAATGGCCGTGTCAATAATAAGGAGCTCTTTAGTGCCACGTGCCCCACCTCTACATCCATTCTGAGAGTAAGACATAACAGAGTTGTTGGTAACATGAGATGCTATCTTCACTCTCAGAATGGACGTCAGTAATTTATATACTATTGGTAGACAGGTGATATGTCTGTAGTTTTTAGGATCCGTGGCACAACCAGATTTATAGAGCAGGTGAGTTACGCCTGTGGTCATAAAAGTTGGAAGCGAACCCGATTCCAAGCATGATTGAAATTGAGATGCCAAACAAACATGTGAGCTACGGAGCCACTTTAACCAAAAGTTATGCAGTCAGTCCGGTCCCGCTGATTTCCAATTCGGCAGCGAACGAACTGCATAAGCTATATCGATTTTTAATATCAATACTGGCTCCATTCTATTAATTGACTCACATGATCGTTCGACATCTCGCATTCATTCACCCTCAGTGTAAGCGACAGGCATCGACCAGATGTTGCACCAAAATGAATTCGTGATTTCAGCATCTGGTAAATGAATGTCACTCACTAAATCAGGCTGCTCCCACCTTTTATAAACCCACCTCTCATCCCTTTGGAATGTGCGATTCTGAGTATTATTATTATTTATTTTCTTTTTGACAGTTCGACAAGTATTCAATAAGTGATGCCCAAACATGTTGGCAATTTGAATAAAAATAGCGATCGTTTTTATTTAAGAGGAAGTTGTATTCGATTTAAAAATGTTACAAGTTAATTTTAGGTAAAAATACTGAACACGTTTAATAATAATATAATTACAGTAAATTTAACTAAAACACTAACACTATGGACTGTATCGCTGGTCCGCAATAAATTATTAATTAAATATTATAATTAATAAATTATATAACCCACGTTTAATAAATTATACATAAGACTTTAGGTATTATTAAAATTACCGAGGACTCAAGTGACGAATCTAGTGTGTTTCACCTTTGTTAATTCATTCATTATCCTAAGTTTAAACTTGAATTGCAACATTTTGTTATTATTTGTTGCAAATACTATTAAATACAACTATTCATAACTATAGGCGAAAGGCTTTTTATACTGATTTAGAAATGCAACAGTCAATATCGATTTATAAATACGCAGTGGAAACATTTGTTCTCATCACTACCTACAATAGAACGTAACTCTTGTTATTCAGTATTGAAAAAAAAAATACATAACGTCTACGAATGGTAATAAATGAAAATAAATAACATTTCAGATATATTTTTCTAACTGCGCGTTTTAGAGTGCGTTCAGATGATGGGCGGTGGCTGCGCGGTATCGCAGTTCAGTTCGAATTCTGTATTCGTTGAAGATGGACATATAAACAGCCTTGTGTTTGGTAATTTTATATCGACGTCAGAAGCAGCAACACAAGAAGAGACGGCAATATTGGGTACATCCATTTTAACATCCAGACTTACTGAAAGCCACTTTATAACTTAATATCCTTAACTTAGGCTACATGAAACTAAACTCAGTTAAGGCTTAGTAAAATTTCACAAATGTAACTATGACAAATTAGAAGTCAATCTAAAATGCTCAGTATTTTTCGTTATCAATCAGTCGAAAATGTATGTAAAAAGTTTGTTTCTATTGAAACTTCGGAATAAAAAAATAAAGATTGGAAGACAATTCATCAAACACTTTCCGAGATTTGCGGCAAAAAACATACGGGAGCTAAATAAAAGCTTTTTATATGTACATTTAGATTGATTTTTTCATCTATAAAAGTTTTGAATTAATATGTAAAATTTGAAATTTTGATGTGAAATAAAAATAAAAGTAAGTAGTAGTGCTTTTGGTATTTCTTCTATGTTATATTTTTATTTTTATAAACTGCATAAAATGAAGTGTCACCGAAGTCATGCTTTGTGAAAAATGGTATACGGACTTTTATTTAAATGGCCGAATCCTTTTATTACAATCACTTGTCGCTGCTTTGAAAACGCGCGCTCATGTGAACGAATGTACAGAAAACCAATGATCTCAAAGTGAGCGTCGCCGCCACGGGCGGTGCCACCGCGTCAAGCAAGCGTCGGATCAAAAGGCGCGGCGACATGTGAACGACTTGAACAAAATACGTGTTCTTGTTGACGCGCGTCAACGCGCGGCAACAAAACGCGCGCCCGACGCCCGTCATGGGAACGTGGCCTAAGTGTTCAATTTTACATACTCTGGCACAGTTACGTTCTCAAGCATTTGTGAAAAGAAAATAAACGAAAGGACAAAGTATAGTAGCAGCAATTACTGTACTATTTTCAGTAGAGAGTAACTTTTTTCGATTGCGCGAATCGATCGAACTTCGCTCAAATAAATTAGCGATAATTGGCTCGCCATACATATTTATTTTAAAAAGTCTATCGTTTATCTCTTACTGCTTTATTTTTGACGCGTTATTGGCATTTTGCCATTACGAACAGAAATCTAATTGCCGAGTATCCATCCATCATTTTTAAATCACTATCTTTCATGTCATCATCTGGGAATCATTTTAGCGCTTATTTCAGAAGTGGCCTTCATATCAGTTGCTTTAGAGATTTTGACCTACAATAATAAGGAAGTATATTTAGTATGGTATCTTACTAATATTATAAAGGTGAAAGTTTGTGAGTATGGATGGATGGATGGATGTTTGTTACTCTTTCACGCAAAAACTACTGAACCAATTGCGATGAAATGGTATGTAGATAGCTGGAGATCTGGATTAACACATAGGCTACTTTTTATCCCGATATTCCCATGGGATCGGGGCTTACGCGGGTGAAACCGCGGGCGCAGCTAGTGTTATATAATATTGTAGTGAAGAATGACTTCCGTGTATTGCGTCAAAGGCGGTAAACTCGCCTCTGCCTACAAAAATTCCTAATAATATAAAACACGCCTAATTAAAAAAGAGTTCCATTATCCACCCGGCCACTACCCCGGCTTCATCTTTCGCTACCCACCTCCTGGCTCCATCGTCAGATCAGCTCCAAGATGCCAAATTATATTATTGTCATCCAAATTATATATTCACATTAACTGTGGGAGAGCCATGCTTTGGCACGTATGGGCCTGCTCGACCGGAGTGATAGCACGGCCTCACAGAAAACCGGCAGTGAAGCAATGTTTGCATTGCTTTTCGTCGAATGAGTGAGGTTACCGGAGGCCCTAACCCTTCCCTCTCCCCGTCTTCCCCACCTTCCGCTACTCCCACCTTAAAGGCCGGCAATGCGCTTGTGACTCTTGAGTTGCAGGTGCCTATGAGTGGCGGTAGGCGGTAGTCACATACCATCAGGTGACCCGTCTGCTCGTTTGCCCCCTATTCCATAAAAAAAGAAAACATACATAGTTTCATTCCTATACGACAATTAGAAAAAGGTTAAAATTTACTTCCAAGAATTGTTTACGTATGTACAACACGTTACAAGTGAAACTAATAAAATAGTTTTAAATTTCTTCAACTTCCTCCGTATCTAACACTAGCAGCGCCCCGCGGTTTCACCCGCGTAAGTCTTCCCACGGGATCGGGACTTACGCGGGTGATCAGGATAAAAAGTAGCCCATGCGTTAATCACCAAGTTACATTACCAAGTTTCAACGCAATCAGTTTAGTGGTTTATGCGTGAAAGAGTAACAAACATCCATCCGTTTATAATATTAGTGGAATATCCACGCGATAAGAAAGCAGTTGGAGCTGCAGCCGCTGTAGTGTTCTTATAGTCTCTAAAGGTGAGTGCTCAAATAGATTTTTTGAGCACTCACCTTTAGAGACTATAATGCTCAAGCAATGGTCATACCAGATCAGGGTTTATTCCAATATCATACTGTTGACATGTTTACATGTTCGACTGTTTACATGAACAACGCCTGTGCCGTTTCATAAAAATTAAATGAAGAAATTGTAATTACTTAAATTGCTTTATGTACTAAAAGAGGTGAATATTGATGTATATTATCACTTGAAGACGGGTTAATAATTTATTAGAGCAACGACGTGTCTTATCCATTACGGTTCCACTGTTTCAATGTTAATTAATTTATTTATTTCCACCTTTTAAGTAAAATAAAATACAAACACGTTTTTAACATTTATGTATAACAATCTTCGATCTCATCACACACAGCGGTTTCTTCCAGAAAACATTGCATTGCACTGTTTTTAAAGATAGTTTTTATGGATTTTTTCAATAATGGAGTGAATAACTCCAGATTTTCGGAATTCGAAACGGGTGGCCCGATTTCCATGACCGATATTATGAGGAGTAACTTAGGCTACTTTTCTTTTGAAAAAAAGTAATAGGGTTCCTCGCAAAAAATGTATTACTTAACCACCTACTGGGCACTTAATGACCTACGGCCTCCATGAGCGCTGGCCAAGGCGTTGGGAAGATTAAGCCGGCGCCGAACCAGAAGAAAATAGGCCCGCGACGGTGGCGTGACGTGTTCCGCACGCGCCTTTCTAAACTGAAGGGGGACACGGCTCCTACTCACGACTGTGAGACTACCTGTCTTGTGGACAGGTGGTCAAGTCTGTCGGGGGTCCAGGGAGTTCCTTCCTAGGTTATACCTGAACCCCCGGCCATAGACACTCGTGACGGAACACCATGTGGTTTTAGTCGGTTTGATTTCGACAGAGCCACTTCGCCGAGTGCTCGGCCAGGTGGTACCCGAGGGGGTTTCCACACACAAAAGGTACTCGTAAACGAAGCCGCGGCGGGCACAGGTAGTTGTCACGTATAAGTCTATGGTGTACTAATATAGGTTTGTTTGGCGGACCATATGCTTATCTACCTTAGTGGTATGAGAGTTATCTCACCCAAATTCCTACTGCTGTAACCCCTTCATCATATTGTAGGCAGTGGTGGATCTCTAAAGCAAAGTAGACACATGCCTAGGGGCGACAAAGAGGCACGCGAAAGTTTTTAAACGAAGAAAAAAATTGTTAAATTAATATTGCTGTGTAAGTTGGTATCTATGTACTTTACTCACCTACACAGTTTAAAAAACATCGTGTCTATAGAGGTGTAGAGCGCCAGGCTACAAAAGGGCGCGCGGAAGTTTTTAAACGAAAACAAAAATAATTAAATTAATATTACTGTGTTAGGAAGTAGGCTCCATTCTACGGCATCACCAAACAGCGAGCTTATTCAGTCATAAACGACCAATAGACGTCAATAGCAATTAAGAGATGGAAGACCATGACTGGTCTAAGACACTTGAAAGTCTTTGTGGCGACTTCCACATACAGCAAAAATATAGTCTAATATCACCTAGCGAAGACGAGCTGAACTACGAAGTAACTACTAATCCTGCATCGCATTATGAGAGTTCTCGCGTCGATTCGTATATATTCAACTTCCCAACATCAACCATTAGGCCGCGGCCCGCCATACATGATCACCTCGACTGGTCGGAGGATCCTCCCTTTGTGTTGGAGGGACATAACACCCGTTCCTCCACAATCTTAATAAAGGGCTATGATAACAAAGTATCAAAAGAACTTCTGGAGCTCACAAGATACAAAACCTGTGCAGTATCACAGATCCTCACCGGACACTGCAAATTGAACAAACATGTGTTCAACCTGAAGTTGGGCGAGAACACAATATGCTGCAGATTCTAAGCGCTTGTAGCCCACTAATGCGGCACTGAAGTATTAACCAAGGGTTGCACATCATGCAATCGCAGGAAATACAAACACTCACTGCTGATAGGATCTGGAGGTTTCCCGAAACCATAAGTCTGAGCAGTGAATTTTAAAGCTAGAATGTGCTATAAAAGACCAGAAATGGCCGAGGTAGCAATAGGCACTTTAAACAATAATAAAGTAAGTAGGTAGCAACTAACTTTACTTACAATATGAAATACTGTACTGTATCTATAATGTGAAAATAATATTAGTAAGTATAGCCGCTATAGGGGCGCCAATGAGCTACTACGCCTAGGACATCGTCAACGCGCTGCGTTGTGTGTCTGGTTGCAGAATAAAGTAGTGGTATACCAACTGAGGTCAGTACTTTCCAACATCTTCAGACATTTTTCAAAGACAAAGAACTCCAAAGCCAAATTTGAATTTTATACGAAACTTCTAAACATTGGTAGGTACTGATAAAATGACCATTTACATATTTACATTTATAAGTGCCGTACGCTATCCACCCGAATTGATTAGACATTACGTATCATTATCTGTAAATATCGGATCGAATAATGACACTGGACGTGTTATTACAGATACATTAGAGAATACTAAAACCATAGTACATTATAGGTAAAGTAATAGGCAATATGATCCCATTTTATTTTACAAATGAGCTGAAACTGTAGTACCAATTAGTTACGTGGTATATACAAATTCTTTCTTTATTAACTAAACATTAACACATAATATTATGAATTCCCTGACTCTTGCGCTAGTAATAACAGTGTTGAATGAGTTAACGTCTTCTCCCTAATTATATACATATACATAAATATATATAATCAGCTTATATCCTCGTGGGATGAGCAGAGGTGTATCGTACGTAAACGTAACAGGGAACAAGACTATCTTTTTAACCGACTTAAAAAAAGGAGGAGGTTCTGAATTCTACTGTATTTTATTTTTGTCTGTTACCTCAGAACTTTCGACTGCGTGAACCGATTTTGATGATTTTTTTTATTTGAAAGCTAGTGCTTCCCATGTGGTCCCATTTTTGTCCAATTTGGTCCAGTTCTGACAATGGCATCCATGATAAAACCATATAAGTCTTTTATGGAATAGCTTATTTTTTAAAGTCGGTTTTCTTTTTTAGAATTATTTTCTAATGGTAAGTGACTACCGCTGCCCATGGACACCTGCAAAGTATATAACAAAAAGTAGTCTATGTGTTAATCCAAGTCTCCGGCTATCAACATACCAAGTTTCATAGCAATCGGTTCAGTAGTTTTTGCGTGAAACAGCAACAAACATCCATACATCCTCTCAAACTTTGATGTTTATAATATTCGTAAGATACCTTTGTATTTATTTAGATGTAGCGGCACCGTAGTAGCACTTAAGTACATTTTATAATGTGAGTATCGCCTTTGTTAAGATTTTTGATACATAACGGTCACCATTACATTACCCCAAGCAATCGTCTCCCTGCAAGTTATGGATTGGGTCGTGTCATAATCCCACTAATATTATAAATGTGAAAGTTTGGATGGATGGATGGATGGATAGATGGATGTTTGTTACTCTTTCACGCAAAAATCAGTGAACCGATTGTGATGAAACTTGGTATATAGAAAGCTGGAAACATGGATTAATGCATAGGCTACTTTTTATCCCGATATTCCTACGGAATCGGGACTTACGAGGCGCGGTCTCAGTGCGATTCGAAATCAAACTCTTGCACACATGCACGATATGATTATACACACAATTGTAAACCGCTCATATAATATTACACAGTATAGGTAAGGAAATCAGATGATCAAGTACCTGCATGATCACTTTACTTTTTGTATTGCTATTTTAATAGTTTTGTTTTTTTAATTGTGTGACCTTTAGCTTTTTATTTTTTATGCTACAAAAGTGGAAAATAGCATACTGCCTGTTGATGGTAAGCAACTACTGCAGCCTATAGACGCTAGCTGGACTTGTGTAATTCACTAAGTACTATTAGGAATTTATTCCTGACATGGAACTACAATGAAATGTTTTGTGAGCGTATACGACTTCGTTCATTTAGTACATTAGTACAGTCAATAAACATGGAACGATTGAATCGTCGACTGAAAAGTCTAAGGTACTTACGTCCCCGCGCGACACGGTGGCGAACGAACGAATGAGAATGACATGCATGGTGGCCTCGTGGTCTGTACGTGGTCCCCCGTAGGTTAATTTAAGTAAGGAGAGGAATTATACACGGAATTAGTAGTACAAATATTTAAAGTAATTTAGACATCAGATGTACTAGGCTCAGGGAGGTCTCGAGGTCTTCAGAGGCTTTGGACGTAGTTCCGACACTGGTAGATGCAGAGCACTTAACTTCGGAGCCGTGTTGAAGATGTAAGAGAGAGAGCGAATATAAGCCCCAGGGGCGTGGTGCGGTGCGGGAGAGCATCTCAGGGCTCAATGGGGAGTGCTGGCACAAGGTTTTGGTAGGAGGGCGCAGGATGACGCGTGACATAGTCTTTATAAAAAATATCAACGAATTATATTTTTTTTTGGTTACTTCACTCTACTACCTACTTGGCTTGGCTGGCACCGACTTTAAATAGATGAGTAGATAGCGCTTATAATAATTATATTAATGTCTTTTTCGCTTTTGAGTGCCTATTTGTAGTTTTGAAGTCGGTTTAATTTTTTTTAATAAAAATAAATTATTTTACCCTCTTTAGTGCAAAACAAAAATTTCAGCTCAATCGGAAAGCGGGAAGTAAGTCAAAATTGACTTCTGAGATTTTATTACGTTGTTAGTTAGTTAGTTTTTCCTCGATTTCCTTGAGATTCTATCATCAGATCCTGACTCGATAATAATGGGACCACCTCGGGAGTATACCCTTCTGAACTAAAAAAGATTTTTTTTTAATCGGTTTACAATTCGCGAAAATATCGATAAACATACACAAAAAAAATACAAACAGACGAACATAGAACCTCCTCCTTTTTAGAAGTCGATAAAAAAGAAACAAGGTTAATATTTCAAAATCAAATGGTTTATTATGTAAACATACCTCATATTATAATT
Source organism: Euplagia quadripunctaria (assembly GCA_963859945.1). Classification (NCBI taxonomy): domain Eukaryota; kingdom Metazoa; phylum Arthropoda; class Insecta; order Lepidoptera; family Erebidae; genus Euplagia; species Euplagia quadripunctaria. The sequence goes on along the minus strand of OY982584.1, from coordinate 12,633,985 downwards.
CTATGCAGCAATAGAGGTTATGTGTGTTAAATTTTTAGAATAGTAAAGAGAAATAAATTGATAAATAAATGTTTGGTTTTACAAAATAATAATAACTAATTTGTAAACAATAATGAATCTAATTTTTCGAAGTTATATGTATAACACCTAATTTCCTGAGGAGTCTTTTATGACCATGACCACGATTCATTATTAATTTTTTTGCGGATTTTTATTTATCTGCGAGTTTGTTTTTGTTACGTATACTATGGCATCGCATCTCGTTGCGACATATTTGTTTTTTGATGCTATTTTGTTTGTCGCACTCGTGAGCGTCCAGGACCAACCTTCTTTGTCGAGTGCTGCCCGACGACTGAATTAAAAGTACGTAATCCACTATTACATTTGGTGACATTCAAATAGGATTCGAAATTGTAAATCATATTTGAATCAACAAAATGGCGGGGTTGCGCAGAGAGTTAGTTCATTTACAGGGATTTCTTTAAATTATTCGAAATGCACTGTTTAAATAAAAAAAGTAACTGGTTAACATTTTATTTTAAGTATATATCTAGGTACTTCTAAAAAAAAAATTGTAGTTATCGCTGAAAATACCGAGAATCTCGACGCCAAAGTTTATTTTAATGGTAAAATTAACGATGGCTTTCTAGAGAAACTAAACCTTTAATCAAATTTTTGCCCGGTTAACATTTTTCATGAATCTTCACCTATATGCAGTATCTTTTTCAATGATATCTTTTGTGCGGTTTAGTCACACTCGAGTTCCAAAGACTCGACGTTTTGCTGATTATGTGGTAACACCTCGCCTTAAAGTATATATTTACTAGCTGCGCCCCGCGGTTTCACCCGCGTAAGTCCCGATCCCGTGGGATTATCGGGATAAAAAGTAGCCTATGTGTTAATACAGATCTTCAGCTATCTACATACCAAGTTTCATCACAATCGGTTCAGTAGTTTTTGCGTGAAAGAGTAACAAACAGCCATCCATCCATCCATACTCATAAACTTTCACCTTTATAATATTAGTAAGATAAATACAGTAGTACAAATAAATATAATTTAAGTATCTGTTTGTAATGTCAAAATAATAGTATTTTTTTAAGTTCATACGGTTATTTGCACGTAATATATACCTATGCCTAAAAACCCGATTCTTTTAATTTTTGTCTGTCTGTCTGTATGTTCCAGCTAATCTCCGGAACGGGTGGACTGATTTCCACGGGACTTTCACTGGCACATAGTTGATGTTATAAAATTCGCAAATTACATAAAAATATGTAGACGCGAGAGATGCCGCGCGGGAACCGCTAGTTTGAAATATAATTATTATACAGAAAGAAAGAAAAAGATTTATTATTGGCACATTGTTGTACACAATTACACACACAAACACTTAAAATTAAACAAGAAACAAAAAAAATATATATATATATTTACACGTATATTATTTATCAAAAAGTCCGCGTATAATTCAACTGAACAATAATGGCGCTGATAGATATAACCACACCCGAGATAACCATGATAATTATATCAGAGCTGGAAAGGACTCCCGGGGAGCGCTCTGGGGCGTATATAGCGGACATTGACCGCTTCGTCTCGACAGGCTTTTAACAAACTTAGAAACGGCATTTATATTATATAAGGTTTAGTAGTTTTTATGGCGAATAAGCCTGCAGAAAAGTACTCTAAAAGGTTCGGTATATCGGATAGAGATAATACGTAATTGCACAGAATAGATAGTACTTACGTACAGAAAGATAACCTAATGAACGAAAACAAAACAAATCTAAGTTCTTCTTAATTGAGTTGAGTGAGTCAAATTAGCTCGTATAATAATTACCCGATTGCGGCAGAAGGAGGGTTATGTTTTTCGAGTGTATGTATGTATGTATGTTTCTTTGGTACACTCTGTAGCTTAAACTGCTTGATGGATTTTAACTTGAGAGGCATAGTTAGATTCGTCTCAATTGTGAGAGTGATACTGTGTATATCAAAAGTATGAAAGTTTTTTTCATTAATATTGTTTTAGAATTAATTTCATAAGTAAAAAAAATGTATGTAGTTAACTATTTTGCTGTCATTATTGAATTTTGAAGTTCGAGGTATTGTTTTGTTCTGATTGCGATTTGTACTTAAACTATATAGTTTCATTTGAATAATAATAATAAATGTTAAATTCCCAGAAAATGATACCGCTACTCGGTCAAAGTTTGCTGCGTCGGCGTGGCAGTGCAGGATTGAACGTCGTATCGCTGAGGCGAGGGCACTCATTGGCAAGCTTATCTGTTTCAGATCGGGTAACACGTTTTGTGTATCGGGCTTTTTCGGGAACTGGTATCAGTTCCTGTAATTATGCAGCGCTAGTCACAGAGCGCATTGACTTTCTGAAACAGAAAGTTCATGCATGGGCAAACCATATGCGAAGGTACAAAAAAAGATTGGACCGATATACTCAAAATCGTTCATTCGAAAGGGATGAGAGGTGGGTTTATAGAAGGTGGAAGCAGCCTAATTTAGTGAGTGACACACATTTCTTAGAAGCTGAAATTACGAATACATTTTCAATTAACATCTGGGCGATGCCTATCACTCACACAGAGGGTGATTGAATGCGAGATGTCTAAAGATCATGTGAGTCGATTAATACCATGAAGCCATTATCAATATCGAACACTGATATAGCTTATGCAGTTGTTCGCTGCCGAACTGGAAATCAGCGGGACCGGACGGACTGCATAACTTGTGGTTAAAGTGGCTCCGTAGCTCACATGTACGATTGGCATCTCAGTTGCAATCATGCTTAGAATCAGGTTCGTTTCCGACTTATATGACCACAGACTCTATAAGTCTGGTAGTGTCACGGATCCCAAAAACTACAGACCTATAACGTGTTTACCTACACTTTATAAATTACTTACGTCTATTCTAAGAGTGAAGATAACATCTCATATAACTAACAACTCTATTATGGCTTACTCTCAGAATGGATGTAAAAGTAGGGCCCGTGGCACTAAAGAGCTCCTTATACTTGACACGACCATTAGCCAACAAGTTCGTCGTAACCTGTCATGAGATTGTATATCCCGCGGAAATTTGGGTGTAGTGGTTTTTTAAATGCCAAGACCCTCCATGACATGACATTTCTATAATTTTTTTATTCGTTTTTCCGCCGTTCGATTTCATTTGATGTAGCTGTTTCTGTAACCTTTGAGGAATCTAAATAAGGTGTTTTTTTTAATACGAGTCCCATTGTAACGACCAGATACCGCTTTCTACATAGTTGGATTTATTTTCACTAGATGACGCTGAAGTATACGAGGTGAAAGTAGATATCAACATAATATAATTACTGCATCGTAAACATTAAACATATTGTTAGCAACAACCTCTTCACTATCGCTACAAACTATCAAATTCACTAAATAACAATAACCGCGTTGTTGTTGGCACTTCGATCAGCCTCGAGTGACCGTTTTAAAAACATATTATGCCCACCACTTTTCAGAAGGACCAACGGCTTAGCACCGCCGATATAACTAGTCATAATAGTCAATCAACTCATTTTTTTATTAAATAGTGAACTGTTTTATTATCAATTATAGTTTCCCTCTATTTATAATAAAATAAATACGAGCTTTTGATGCGGTGACGATAATACAGTGAGTTAACTGTCAACTGGTTTGGTATTTAACATTTAACTGATCTATGGCGGTCGATTACCTGTGCCATGTACATTGCCGATTATTCTGTATCTTACCGCATTTTAAGATGCAATTTTACTTCTGTTAATAGTGAAATATCTTTGGTTCTCTCTAGACTCACTTGACCTGCTTCTCTTAAGGGAAATATAACCTACCAGCAGCATAATATTAACGGTAAGAAACGCCACGTAGGTTGATAAGGTTAGTGGCAAATCTGTTTCACAGTAATATTATTTAATCTATGATATTATTCTTTGTTCTTAATGTGTATATTTAGTTTATGGTTTGATTTATCAATCCAAATTATTATAAGACTTTTGAATTCTTATCTTTGGAATATTATCTCTCTCTCTTTTCTCTGTTTTCTCTTTATAACATATCTTTGCACCTACCACTTTTATTTCCGCATCACCCCAAGGTTGACTGGCAGAGAATGCCTTAGGCATTAAGTCCGCCTTTGTACAATCTGTGCATAAAGCATTAATAAATAAATAATAAATAAAATAAATATAACTGAATTGCGAACATCTTTCGACAACAACCATGAACGAACACATGTCTGGAAGAACCCATTGCATTACTGCATTTAACAAATCTATAAATACATACTTGGACTAAAACGGTCGTACTTGAGTTCTGAAACGAATTAGGTGGTCTATTGGAATCAATGGAAGATATGAAGTAAATATTATTATTTTAGTATGTTATGAAACCAAAATTCATTTCATTGACTTGCCTGTTGATCTAGTGATTACTGATCCTGACTGTTGAGCAAGAAATCGTGGGTTCGATTCCCACCCACAAATAAATGTGTGATGAGCACGATCGCTTGTTCTGTGTCTGGGTGTAATTTGTCTATAATATGTTTGTATTTAGTAATATATATAAGTATGTTTGTCAGTATTCTGGTTACCATAGTACAGGCTCTGCCTAGTTTGGGATCAGACGGCCGTGTGTGAGATGTGTCAAGTTGTTATTATTTAGCACTTTAAATGTAGCAATGCAGCAGAATCAGTGGTGAAAAACTTAAAAAAAACCTTTATCAATATCATGAGGTTAGACAGACAACAAGTATGTAATACTATAACCATATAAAAAACCATAAAATCCTTGTGATTAGATAACAAATATAATACAAGACTTAAAATTTCAACTTTCAGTGTCAAATCGTCAAATGTTGAAAGAGGTTCATAATCTATCCGGTTTTATCACCCGTAAAATTGTGAACCACCGTTCCTCATTGGTCGGTCTTGACACTCTTGACGATAGTTCGTACTGCATCCATAAAGTTAGGGAGCTAACATAGAATAAAAAAGAAAGTTTTTACGTGGGAGAGCCATGCTTCGGCACGTATGGGCCGGCTCCACTCGATACCACTGCCTCACAGAAAACCGGCAGTGAAGCAATGCTTGCATTGTATTTCGCCGCGTGAGTGAGACCATTTGCACCAAGCTGGAATCAAATTGCTGGGACCCTCCTTATGGTCCTCACTTAACGCCATGCGACTTTGCACTATTTCCATATATAAAAAAAAAACAAATGATGGGACGCAAGTTTTCGAGCAATGAAGAGCTTATAGGAGCTTTTGAGGAGATATGCGGCTGCGTTCCAGAGGGATATTAGAGCAATGTGTTTAGCACCTGGTTAACACGTATGAATACCTGTATAACTGCCAGTGGAGACTGCTTAGAAAAATATTCACAAAGTACGACAACACTTGTAAGGCCGCCTATTGTACAAATCCACTTTGCGTATTTTTTTAAGCAATATGTCCTTGGTGTACAATAAAGATGATTCTTAAACTTATGTAGCGCCCTGGTATGTATGTACCTTTCGATCATATATTCCATGGTATATGTGATATGATCGAAGTATAATACCTTTAAGAAAAGCTATAAACAAATAAGAACAGCTATAATATGAATACCATAAAACTGTTCCAACCTCAAACACGTATCTCATTTGTATTTCAGACATGTTTGCCACAGAAAGGATGGTTTTATGACTTTTCTTATTAATTTCGAGTATTATGGAGTACTTTGTTAGCAAAATAAGAGTTCAGTAGAAATGCTTTGTTATCAAAACTGGGTAATATATAGTCATGTGTCGTAGAACCCGTACGTAATTGAGTTGGGAAATGTTTTCATATTGTACTCGTTATGAATTATTGAAGCATTTTTTTTGTAGCAATAAAGCGTACAGCGTGCCTGATAATAACTCTATACTAAGCTTTTTTTATGGTATAGGGGGCAAACGAGCAGACGGGGGCCCCTGATGGTAAGTGACTACCGCCGCCCATGGGCATCTGCAACTCAAGAGTCACAAGTGCGTTGCCGGCTTTTAAGATGGGAATAGGGGAAGGGGAGAAAAGGAGGAGATGGAAGGGTTAGGGCCTCTGGTAACCTCACTTTGGCGAAATACAACAAAAGCATTGCTTTACTGCCGGTTATCCGTGTGAGGCCGCGGTATCACTCCGGTCGAGCCGTCTAGTACGTGCGAACACACGAAAAAGCTCAGCCACTTAAGTAAAAAAAAGTGTTTGAACCTTAGAATGAGAGATAATAAGCTGCCGCTCTCTATTCCAATAACGGTTAAGTGCATGAAAAAATGTTTAGAACAAAATTTGTAGATCATTTCATCTTCAGCATCATCAGCCTATCGCCGTCCACTGCTTGTCGAAGGCCTTCCCAAAGAGCACCAGCTATCCTTGTCTTGGGCAGTCCACATCCACCCGCTGCCAGCCACCTTCTTCAAGTCGTCGACCCATCGTGCCGCAGGGCGCCCTACACTTCGTTTGCATAATCGCGGTCTCCTCTCAACTACTCATTATCATTCTCTAGTACAGCATTCGATGTTCATGTTTATACATGTATATAACCAGCTTTTGCTCGCAACTACGTTTACGAGACACACATATATTTTTCTGGGATGAAAAGTCGCCTGTATTCTTTCCCAGGATATAATCTATCTTCTTGCCAAATTTCATTACGATCCGTTCAGCCGTTTAGTTCATGAAGGGGAACATTGATTTACAAAATTTACATTATTAGAATAATATAAGATGAAAGAAAGAAAGAAAGAAAAAGTTTATTTTGGCAACGCACAAAAAATACAGGTAGATGCAATAAACAGTGTTGCAGCTTAATTACCAAAAACGGACCGAATTCAGCATTGTGTCGAGACGAAAGCCTGACGCTGGTTTTCAATTGGGCCCTATTTGTAAAACCAGTTGCAAATCATTATTATTACAATAGGTACATACATAATAACATTAATTAATTAAACAAAATAACAGGGCAAATAACAGATACCTACGCAGATCATTCTAATATTCATACAGTATACACTATAACTAAATAAATCTATAAAAACTAAATAATAAAAAGTGTGCATAATCTTTTAGTGGCATATGGTGGCATGTTCTCTATTCTCTCATCGGACAGGTGTCTCCGTTTACAGAGGGCTCGTAACATTATTATATTTGTAGATGTACATACTATTTTACATTATAAAATTGTGGGGATCGATCACGCTCACCAGCATTCACTATGCATCGCTTTACGCTATATAAGAGATGTGTTCACATTGACCGTATGCAGTCTCCGCTGTGCGTCTATAAGATACTGCCGCAATCTATATTTAAATGTCCCAGTAGTATTTAACGATCTTATAGACGGGGGTAGGTTATTCCATATCTTAGAAGCCGCATAGCGGGAACTACCTTTAAAAGAGGCTGTTCTCTGAGGCAAGATAGGTATGATGTATAATATTGAATGGAATTCCTTCTGCCATTTCTGTGTACTACATTGCAACACGGCAAACTGTTGAAAGCAAAATGGTTTATCGCTTATACAGCTATACATCAGCTTGAATATAAACAAAACAATTCTGTCCATCTGTATCGTTCTAAATTTGGCCTATCCCTATAAAAGACGTAAGCATTTTATTTAATGATCAACGTGTTTTCGCTCAAGTAGTTGCAGCGTTCGATTGATATATTTAGAATCGAGAACCATTCACCTTTTGCTTCGTAGAAAAGTGATTCTATTTAGTAAATGATTTATAGACTCAGTAGCTAGTAAAATATCTTCGGTAGACATTAATGTAGACTTTTGGGGTCACTTTACATAGACTAGGAGACTGGTTATTCGACCCTCTTGATCAGGGTAGAACAAGATTGTTGTTCAGCGACTTTTTTTTTCACGTATCATTGTCTTTTAATTTTATGTTAAACTAGCAACCCGCCCCGGCTTCGCCCGGGTAGCAGGGACATATTCAACAATCATCATATTTCTACCAATTTACACAAAACCTTAACAAATTATATACCTAAACCTTCCTCATGAATCGCTCGCTCTATCTATTGGTAAAAACCGTATAAAAATCCGTTCAGTAGTTTTTAAGTTTATCGCGAACAGACCGACAGACAGACGCGGCGGGGAACTTTGTTAAGCTCAACTTTTATTGCAAATGTCAATATTTTTGGATTTGTTTGTCAACATTTTTGGATTGAAATGGTTTTTCGCATTTGACTTGCTGTCCCGCTTCATTCCGCAAACTGGCCTGTTGGTCTAGTTGTTAGTGATCCTGACTGCTGAGCCGGAGGTCCTGGGTTCGATTCCCACACAGGACAAATTATTCAAATTATTGTGTGATGAGTAGAGATCGGATAATCGGATGCATATTTACCTAAAGTAATTTTTTGGCTAACAAATTATGGAAACGACTTCTTAGAATATTGTTATGAAAATAAAATCCCGGGATTCCGGGATCGCATTACTAATCAGATGTATATTTACTTAAAGTTAAATTTTAATCTCCCATTCGAGTATGTGTGTATGTATGTAGGGTGTAAGAGAAATGGTGGTGTGGTAAATAAGAAAACATAAATGAATATAAATTTATTTATTCATTAAGGACATCTTATCTTACACAATATTTTTATGTTGTACACACAGAAAAACATAGAGGAGAAATGAAAGATAGAAAAGTTGTACATGGGCACTTTGGAAAATATACATAAATAATTGTCATACAAGAATTGTTTTTCTTATAAGTAGCCAGGACATGCACTTCTTACATGGCTAAAATGAAGAAAATAAAAACTTAAATCATTTTGTATTTTACCATTAAAGTGGCAGCGAGATAAATATGGAGAGATTTGGAAAAGACCTTTACTCAACATTGGGTGGCTAAAGATTAAAGAAGAAAGATTACCCCAGTGACAATATCTTTAATCTCTATTTATAACTATGGTTCGGTCACTGAAATCTGTTATTTCTGTATCTGTTTGTGTTGAACATGATGGTGTTACATCTGGTTCTACTAACTGTTCAAAACTTCTTAATTCAGGATTATTCAGAGAATATAGTATAGAATAATAATTTTCTCGAGGTTATCATTTGTTAGTATATTTCTTTTCAAATTCAGAATCCACTTGTAGGTTGAAAAGAATCTTTCCTAGATAGATAGATATGGCTTCGTTGCTATCCAATAAAGCTACAACACTCGATATTTTGTCAAAATGTTTGGCATAGTAAAATGCCGCCTCTAGCCATGTTCCCACTTAGTGATAATTGGCTCTGTAGGCCAAAGCAAATTTGGATGCAGTTCCTTTAAAATTCGTACTCTGTTGGGAGCTTTTAAAAATATTTTTTTGACATTATTAATTAGAGTGTCTACATCACCGCACCTTAAACATATTGTCTCTGTTAATCTATCTAAGGCGTGAGCTAAACACGTATACGCTACGCTGTCGCTTCATAACATTAAAACGTCCTGCACTTTATTGTTGAATTAGGTCCCCCATAAGCTTTTAGACATTCAATCACAAACTCGGACAGTACGACCGTTAACAACATCTAAAGTTAGACAATTAACAGGTAAATTCGTCCCGATGAGTTTTTATTTAATGGTTTTACAACATGTCATCCATTTCTTATTGTTTTGTACTTCACTGTGGATAAGTTTCATTTTATCTTAATAAACATAGCCCAAGTATTTCGTCCTTAACAAAGACTTACTTGGAATGGTTCTATCTTGATTTTTACAGTTACAAATGTATTTTTTTAAAACCACGAAAATTGGGATTTTCAACGTTTGACCACGATGTGATGATCGTGGTCAAACGTTGAAAATCCCAATTTATTATTTATAATGAGAAAATTAATCAAGTCAATATAAAAGTCATTTGGTACTGCTGCTTGAATTCCTCGATGTTTTTGTGATTTCAGATGCTGATTCAAAATGGTTTTCTTCGCTTTTAATGTCGTATCATATTTCGTACCGCTCATAGTTCCAGTTGATGGGTCGTAAAACATCTCTGGGTGATTTCGTAGCCATGACTGAGCTATGTCTTCTCTTTGAGTTAAATCCGCCATCATAATAGCGAATAATACCTACGAACTAAAAAAGATCATTCTTTGATGGTTTGAAAAGATGGATCAAAATGCAGTATCACATCACAACACTACACAGCGCAGCGTTTTAAAACTTCTTGAAATATTGCAAATGTTTAAACAATAGTCTATTAATGCAACAGCCGACCAATTAGAGAGCAGAACATGTTACTACCTGCCGAAAGTACCATTACTCAGGTACATTTGACTTTACTAGAGAGTTTTTTATTATATTATACAAATTTTCTGACTTTAATCCAAATCAGATTTGTAGCTATGTACAAGTAGGTACAATGTTTTTAAATTGTAAAAAAGAAATAATGCTTACCTTGTTAATAAAAGAAATAAGAGGTCCAAGCCGCAGAGCAGGTAAATCCAGGATTCGTGACACAAAGTCGTTGTTTCAAGCAAAACAAAAATCCAAATCACATGCAAATCAGAAACCTTTGTTCAATAGTCAAGTAGGTAGTTGAAGAAATTAAAAAACCTTGAGAAACATCCAAACGCATAGCAAGCACAACGACAAATGTAGTTGTATTGCTTACGCACAAGCAAGTATTACCGTCTCACTCACACTTTTACAAAATGCTTACATTCCCTGAGGTTTAATAGGCCCGATTTGAGTAACGTAATAAGGTTGTTTTTGCTTAGTCAAAAATCACTGACAATAAAAGTAGGGAAAAGCAACCATATTCTGTTGTAACAGGGCAATAGTCGTTTGTGTCAAACTGGGTTTATTACATCTCACGGAGTATACACTTAAATTTGAATTTCCCGGAATCGCGGGATTTTGTCGATAAAAAAGTGCTTTCCATAATAGCGAACATCTCAACTTTAGGTAAATATGCATCCGAATATCCGATCTCTAGTGATGAGCATGATCATTTGTTCTGTGTCTAGGTGTAATTTATCTATACCTAATATGTAATATATTTAGAAATATTTAAGTATGTTTATCACCAGTCTGATCATTACAGTGCAGGTTCTGCCTAGTTTGAGATCAGACAGCCGTGAGTGAGATGTGTCAAGTAATTATTATTATTACTAATACAGAGCTAGTAGACCAAGAGCAGAGATAAGCGACAGAAAGATTCTAACTGTAGAAGAAAAATATATTTTAGACGCCGATTGTCTGCTTTGGAATATAATAAAGCTGAAAAGTTTTTTGTTTAATTGTTTGTTTAAACGCGATAATCTCTGAAACTACCAGTCGGATTCGATTTAGTTTTTTGTATATGATAGCTAGATTCATGAGGGATAGTATAGGCTATGTAACATCACGCTACGGCCCTCAGGAGTGGAGCAGTGGCCATAAACGCGAATGAAATTGCATGGAATGAGTAGTAATTATCTAACAATATTTATAGACTGGTCATATAGTGGCTGTAAGCAACACCTACTCGATATTTAAGTCTATTTTCATTCGATACTCGAGACAAGACTGATTCAAAGCTCGACTTGATTGTCTTTTACCATTGTATGATTCACGTTTGAGGAGTAAACATCGTCTGAACGCCTACAGCTACAGGGAATAACAATGAAAAATAAGATATTTAAAGGTGTTACTTACTTAATGTTCTGGGTCATATTACACGGCGCCTTCTAGACAAAAACTAAACTATTATTTGTGGGAGAGACATGCTTCGGCACGTATGGGCCGGCTTGACCGGAGTGATACCGCGGCCTCACAAAAAACAGGCAGTTTTCGCCGAGTGAGTGAGTTTACCGGAGGCCCTAACCCTTCCCTTCCCCTTTTTCGATCCTTCCCCTACTCCCACCTTAAAGGCCGAGAACGCCCTTGTGACTCTTGAGTTACAGGTGCTCATAGGCGGCGGTAGTCATTTATCATCAGATGACCCGTCTGCTCGTTTGCTCCCTATACCATAAAAAAGTACGTGTGACTCTCGAGTTGCAGGTGTCAGTCGTAGGATTGCACGTCAGAAGTGAAAACACACATCTGTATCTATATTAAACCCTTAAAAACTATACTCCCAACTAGGCTCCCATACGACAAACATGATTTTTTTTGCCGTATTTATGCTCGATATTAATAACGGCAACAGGTAGACGCTTGAAATTTTCACAGAATATTATAGTGTCTAATGTTATATAGATAACGATACGGAACCCTTCGTGCGCGAGTGCGACTCGCACTTGGCCAGTTCTTTTTTAATTATTTTACAATTTTTTTGGTCAAAAGTGTTATCACAATGAGTAAACAGAACATTTTACCGAAAAAAAATCAATTTATTTATTGATTTTTTTTCGGCCAAAAACTGCAGTGTAATCAATTAAACAACATTTATGCAATCAGCTAAGTCGACGGCGCCGAACGTTTAAGGCCATTCACCGTACCGCACTGTACGCGCGTTGGTTTACATTGCGTAGCGCAAATCAAACTAATGACTGTAAATCCTTAATCTCGCATTTTTATAATGATCTGACTTTTGCATTGTGATAAGCACCCAAAGAAAGACGTTTTTGTAAGTTATTCACGACGATGATACTTATACGCTGTATATGTATGTGAGTACTTGTATGTGTCTGGTACGGCGACGATACGTCACGTACATAAATAAAATTACACCAATTTATGAATTGGCAATCAATCAATTTCCACTCCTCGACGGAGATCCTCGATCCCCTTTCTATAATAGTTTAATTGCACGTCTGGCCACATCTGTTACAATCAAAACACGATTTAGTACCTATGATTAAATTGAGAAATCCGATGACGACATAGACCAGTAAACACGAAGACAATTTGTACGTGTTAGTGGATTTGACTTCAAAGCACGCAATGCTGGCAAACCGATCTAGGGACTTTGCAACTCTACAATATTTATCTAATTATTGTATCTTCTTACATATACTGTATCTATGAATGTTCCCGTACTAAGTGTGTGTAGACGACTGGCCTGATGTTTGTTACTCTTTCACGCAAAAACCACTGTACCGATTGTGATTAAACTTGGTATGTAGATAGCTGGAGACCTGGATTAACGCATAGGCTACTTTTTATCTCGATATTCCCACGGGATCGGGACTTACGCGGGTAAAACCGTGGGGCGCTGCTAGTATGAGTTATAAATTACTGGTACAGTGATTAACGCTCATTATTATGTAACCTACATGATTGTATTATTTTTGGTAATAAATACGCACAAATCACAGCACATTTACAGTTTAACTGGCCTGTTGGTCTAGTTAGTGACCCTGACTGCTATGCTTATAGGTCGTGGGTTCGATTCCCACCCGGGTGAGTCTGGGTGTTCTTTGAGTCCGTTGTTTCTATGTTTGTAAAGTCCCCCGCGACACAGGAGTAATTCCTAATGCGAGAGTTGTCTCTTTAAAAAAAGATGAAAAAAAAAAAGACGACTGCGATGGTACGGCCATGTCATGAGGAGACCGGTAGATCACATGACCAGGAACGTGCTCGATCAAGTCAAGACAAGTCAGGACCGAAACAACGCGGGAGACCCTGACTTACATGGATGGCTGTAGTTAGGAAAGACATGGAAGATAAGGATATCGACCCAAGGACGACCCAGAAAAGATATTCGTGGAGAAGAATGGTTAGAAGAGCCGACCCCAAATAGAGATGGGATAAGGCCGGAATAAGAAGTACTAAGTCTTTGATTATATACATGTCTAGATGACATATTCGGCCTCACAGAACGGGCGCTAAAAAAGACGACTATATTTTGTAGAGTCGAGTGTCATAGACATCACTGTCATTTGGAACTGTTATCGGCGCCGAGCTTACGAAAAACAATTAATCATGCCGGTTTGAGCTATTAAATTGTGTTGAAACTATCCTGGAAAAACTTGTAATAAAATAAAATTAAATTAATTAAAACAAAACTAACCGATGAAAAGTAATGTTAGTGACATTACTTTTCATCGGTTAGTTTTGTTTTAATTTACATTATTTTCTTAGAAAATACAAATAAATATTTCAATATTTGTATGTATGACAGATTAGCCAGTGTTGTCAGTTTATTACGGGGTAATTTTACAAAAACTATGGGTAACCGTAAAACGATGCCGCTGTTGCTGTTTTATATTATTAAAAAAGTTTATCTCTTAAGAAAATGATACCTTATTCTAGTTAACCTCCTACACGTAACCTCTGGCATTAGATTTTTGGTTCTTAGGATTTTTTGGGTTTTAGATTTCCTATGGATCCCGTACTGGCAAATCGATGGAAAGAAATTATATTTCAGACCAGAAATGAGGACCAGTGGATTCCTCACACGACTTCCGTCGTATGTTCTGAACATTTTTCTACTGATGATTTATATTTTACAAAGAAGGGGTTACGACGGCTGAACAGTGGATTCATAACCAAGCTAGGTAGGTAACTTATTACTATTTGGGTGGTGGATTTAGTATTAAGTCACTAAGTGGAGGGATATTTTAATCTTAAAGCTTTTTTAAAACATTTTATAAATTCATAAAATCCACACCACAGTTTATTTTACCAAAATTTTGACTAAGTTTATTAACCTCATGTTATGTTTTACAGTGTTTGGTGAGAGACACAAAGAGACGGATTTTAATTGAATTTGTAGAGGAACGGGTGTTATATCCCTCCAACACAAAGCTGGGAGGATCCTCCGACCAAGCAAGGTGATCATGCCTGGCGGACCGCGGCCCAACGGTTGATGTTGGGAAGTTGTTTGGAGTATGTTTTTGCTGTATGTGGAAATCGCCACAAATTCTTTAATTTTTGAATCACATATTTTCACTTTACATTGGTACCTTTGTAATTTGAATTAGGCCGGTCATTTTTCGTTTCCAACAGATGAAGAACATTAACACACCTTTTTATTATGTTTTTGTTGATTAATATGTTTTGTAATAAATTATTTTTCTTTTAAATCATTATTTTATTTACCATTCATCTCCTTACCATAATAAAAACGAAGGTAAATAAATAATTTAGAGCAAGCATCCCTAAACAGGCACACAGTGACAATTTGTTGACAATAACTACACGTGCGTACTCACACATAGTGCGTAATTGTATCCCGTTTTCAGTGCACTATTTGTTTGAGTTACTCTATCTAGACAGGTATATAATCAAAGTACCAAGTGTATGTAGATATACAGCATGTTTTTGAAAAAGGAACACTTACTTAAATCACTGAAAGGACATGACTAGCATTCAGTTACAATAATACATTTTTGAAAAAAGAACTATTCTAGTTGATGACCGATTGAATTTCCAGGTATTTTTACCTCCGTTCCTCATAAAAGCAGGACGAACGTGTAAGTTAAAGATTTTAAATCGTACATACTTTCTTTATTTCGGAACTGTTCACCCAGTTATTGAGAAAATCCATAAAAACTAACTTAAAAATGTATGAGGTTAATTTTTATAGATTTTCTTAGTAACGGAATGAAAAATTCCAAAATAAAACGTACGACGTGCGACTCTGTCGAGCGCCAACAGATGGCGCTTGCGCCTAATGTTGACAGCAAATTCTCCATGTTGGCAAATTATTGCTAATTCTGGCGTATATTACCATGATTCCTTTTAAGAAAACCAAATATATACTACAACTCTTTTACATCACTACCTCTGATTTCTTCTGTAAGTATTTACTGTCGTCTTTGCCCATCTAAAGGTTGCCTGTAAGGAATTGCCACCCTTTGTACAAATTGAAATTGATGTTCAATAAAGTTTATTTCTATTCTATTTTGTTCTACAGTGATGAGTGATAGTGATGACCTACACCACAGATTATTAAGTAGTTACTACGTAACCTAGACCTGCCTATACCCAATACTGGGAAATGTTTATAATTAAGAGACCACGGCGATCGCCTCATAAAGAGGCTATCAAGTGATTATCCCATGTGAGCCCACTCCTATTATTATTGTTTCAAGTACCTTGCTGCTACCTCAACCATTTCTGGTTTGTGGCGCACTCTTGCTTTATAGTTCACTACTCAGACTTATCAATCAATAAATCAATCAATTTATTTATTGTTTCTTACAGATAAGAATACATTAGATGTTATAGTTAGAATAACTAACCTAAGCTTCGAGAAACCTCCAGATCCCATCAGCAGTTATTGTTTGTATTTCCTGCGGTTGTATGGTGTGCAACCCCAGGTTAATATTTCGGTGCCGCATTAGTGGGCCACAAGAGCATAGAATAAGCATTGCAGTTTCTTCTGCCTCTCGACAGAATCTGCATATTGTGTTCTCGCCGAACTTTAGCTTGAACATATGTTTGTTTTGTTTGCAGTGTCCGGTGAGGATTCGTGTTACTGCACAGGTTTTGTATCTTTTGACCTCCAGAAGTTCTTTTGATACTTTGTTATCATAGCCCTTTATTAAGCTTTCGAGTGTCTTAGACCAGTCGTGGTCGTCTATCTCTTAATTGCCACTCCTAACCAGCCGTTTAGCTTAATTGAAGAGGTTAATAAGAATACTATTTTAAATCGTAATATAACTCAAAGCTCTAAGAAGCGTGCTGAAGGTACCGAAATGAATATGCGTAAATGCATCGCATAAATTCATTTAACTATTTCTCAACACATTCTGGACCAGCACGATAAATATGAGCGACCTCGCGTCGACTATTTATGGTGAAAATGTGTCGGAGCGTACAACCGACCCCGTTTGGTTTGATATTATAAATAACTTTATAGTTTCAACACTCTAAATGAATGGCAATCTTATGACTTTACAAAACAATACAGTATTCTTTATATTACACGATAGCGTAAAAGGCCAAGTGAAAAAGCAGCACTATCAAAAAAATGCGTTAGAGGTACGTGCAGAGTGAATATGTTAGAGTCACCTTCTTTTTAGAAGTTTCACTTTTGAAGTAGGCATGTTTGTGAAATAATAATATCTTTCAAAATCAAAACCATTTATTTCAATTAAACCAATAATAGGTAGTTTTGAATTGTCAGGAGTAGGAGTCAGTCCTAGATCCTATGGAGAAGAACAGGCAAGAAACTTTAAGGACACCCTTTTTCAAAATGTTTTTTACAAATTCCCAGAATAGGCAAAAGCAAAACATTTTCATAAAAATTTTTGAATTGAAAAAACACGTTTAAAGGTAAAAAAATACTCTACAATGGAAATAAGTGTATATATATATATAAATATGGTTATACATAAACTTATTTCCATTGTGCCTCCTTCCTGACTTGTGAGTCAGGTTGTTTTCGCATGGGCTTTGCGAACCAGACAATGAACACAAATGTAAAATTTCACATAAAGTCTATTCAGTGACACCCTTTATCACACAATTCAAAAAATTTGCATTTGCAACATTTAATATTATTTATACTGTGAAAAAAAAAAGAAAAAAAAAGAAAAAAAAAAAAGAAAAAAAAAATCTAATTATTTTAAATATTAATAGTCACACAAAATTCTATCTTATACTGAAATAAGAGTAATTCAAAAAATTATAGTTAATTAACCGAAATGAAAAGTAAAAAAAAATATTTAAAAAGCGTGGGTTTTTTTTTACTATAATTTATTTTTCTAATTTTTTAAGTATTTTATTACCATCTATTCTTGATCTTTCTTGAAGTGTGCAAATTTAAAAGTTGATCGGACGTCTTGAAGTCGGTGAAAACTAGGTTGAAAATTCCGTTACATAGATAGATAGATACATACAGGCCAAACTAACATAAAGAATGTAAAATAAATAATATTAAATAGCTACTGTATACAGTAACATATTAATTAATTACTCACGAACATTGGAAAAGTTTATCGACGAATAAAAGGGGGCGTCGTAGATTAGCTCTATCGTATAGATAATTTGAGCAAGTTATCGATTAGTGCTGCCGATACTATCGTGAGATAAGATAATATTAGTTACGGCACCATTCTCTGATGTTACTTTGTCTAATAGAATATAACAGTCAGTCACTGTTGTAGATTTATTGTTTGGAACATTTAGAGAATAATCTGCAAAATGACACCATTTTTTTTATTATTCAGTATCTTTTGCCGCAGCTTAGCTCGCACACAAGTAATTTTGGCATCGCTCGTGCTTTTTTTCTGGACGAAAGGTAACAGGGTACTTTTGTCATCATGATCATCATGCCCGAGATACAGCAAAGGACAAGGCATGATGATGAGATGAACGTTACGGCAGCGCACAACTTTTTTTTGGTTTGTGTAGCTATAAATTGGCGAGTTTTAGTGTTTTTAATAAAAATAATTTGGAAACAGTTGTTTCTTTACTTTCGAGGAAGCCTTATTTCGACTTTTGAGCGGTGACTGGTTCAAGTAATTAGTCTAAGCTAAGCTTCTAGGGCTCTATGGATCTAATAGCAAAGTCTAACTAACTTGACTGTCGTTCTTTTCTCTCTACCTATTGCTTTGCGAATCTCGCAATATATATAACGCAATAATAAGCTAAGAATTTTCACTCAGACGTGTTACTTTTTGATCGCATTAAATAAAGATGTATTTAGCAATTTCTCGTTTTCCTTTTGTCGGGTAATATTTGCTACATTTTAAATGCATCCCTCCCCCCTCTAAATTATCATTTTTTCTTATATTTTTTTGGCTATCTTGAAGGTATATACAATAAGCCACCCAATAAAAAAAGAATCATCTAAATCGGTTCACAAACGGCAGAGATATCACACCCTACACAACATACAAACCCCACTTATTTTTTAAGCCAGTTAAAAATGATTAAGAAAACTGTTATTCTGAAAACATCACAATTTAATACCGTTAATATTCTCAGCCTATATCCATTTTATCTAAATAATTTAACAGATACAATGGTATTCATCGAAAACTATTGTGTGTGAACTAAATATTTGGCACGAAACTGTTACGCAAATGATTAGAATTATTTAGAATTAAACACGTTTACGTGATTCGGCCTCTTTAGTATAAATAACTTGGAAATTATACTCGCACGTAGAAATCTCAGATGCTAAGTATATTCATCCTTGAGGTTTTTATTAAGTAATAGCTTTTGCTCGCAGCTTCTCTCACGATAATGTTCATTTTATTAATCAATTCAGGATTCCTCCCTTTTATTTCTGGATAAAAGTATCTTACAGGGGCCCTTTATCAAGGGTTCAAGTAACATGTCGCCATTCTATTCTATCGTTCGTCATTTCACTGCTTACTCCCTTTCTAGCCCAATTTTTTTTCACACAGTCCATCCATCTTTTCTTTGGTCGTCCTTTTCTCTTGTACCCGTCAAATTCCACAAATGAAACTCTTTACACCAAGTATTGCTCGTCCCTCCGCATCACATGTCCATACGACGATAACTTATTGCTCCTCAGCTTTTCATCCACTTGCATGCTCCCTCTAATATATTCGTTTCTCACCTTGTCTATCCTTGTACATCCATCTCAACACTCGCATTTCAGCTACGTGCAGGCGTCTCTCATCTGGTCTCTTTGTGGGCCAACTTTCAGTTCCGTACAATTGGCGTATACGTAACTAATGCATACGACCCGTCTTCTAGATACCCGGTCACTTTAGAAGACGAAGACTTACGTCAATTCGTTCGTTCAGTGGCTGGGACCAGTCATCTTCAATCAAGCTATACACCCCATCACTCAGATAAATTCATAATCTATTATTTGTATCGTATTCTCTATTGGCATAGGTATTCATTGCACTAATTAATTTTAAAATAACTGTCGCACTAAACCTCACGGTTTGCAAGTACACATAAGAAAGTCATAACAATAAGATCTTAAACCATTAAGTCAACTTCAAAGCGAAGCCTCGTAGTGGTTGTCTGGATTTTGCAATGATTCTCTGTTACCACTAAAATAACATTAACATTTCTTCTGTGAGTATATACTATTTTCAATTATCAAGTAATTTAATGTTCGAATATACATGATGACTGCAGAGGACCATGTGCTAGCAGCTGTCGAAGAATTATAAAAAAATAAATAAAACATTTGCACAAAAATGTTGTCTAGCTAAACAGCTGTCTATTTACCATGTCAAAGAAGCTATTTTCTATCATATATCGTAATCCCAGAGTGACATAGACTATTTTTGGTTTCAAGGGCATGACTTTTCAGTAATATAATAATGGAAGTTAGAAAATAGAATGGCTTTACATTTTATTTCGTCAGGCTACTGTGTGGAAACAAAATGTTCCAAAAAAAGTTATTAACTGTCTTTAAACTGTTTTTCATATTATTCAAAATTGAGTTTCAGTATTATAATATATTAATTTATTTTGGACGTTATCATACTTAAACAGTCGTCCCACTTTTGTACCGAAAGTGTATTTCCAAGAGACTGACATTATTTCGGGTCTTTGTTCTTCTCCGATTAGACACAGTTCCCTTGAACCGTTTCTAATAACTTAGTTTCATACTATCAGTTCAAAATCTTTAATGGACGCGGGACTAATTTATTTGCATCGCACATCTTCCAATACCTTTGAACGTCGCTTGTTCCAAAGGAAACGGGCTATAAAAATTGTAGTAAAGAGCTTTTTGAGAACTCAAAACAATGTTCTCTCGATAATCTAGTGAGGTCAGAACGGGTAAAACCGAGAGGGTTGTTAAGAACATTGTCCAAGTGACCCAGAGAGTAAATGTCATGTATATTTAGAAGACGACTTTAGTAGTTGAAGTGGTTCGAGCAATTGAAGTACAACGACTGTTATTAACATTAGGATCATGTCTCAGTGACCCGGTGAGGACATGTAACCTTAGTAGACAAATTGATGTGAGTTGGACAACTAAAGTACTACTAACAAGAAGTATTTCACGATGTAAAGCATATATATGGAGTCACATTAGTAAGGGTCGAACTCAATACATACAATAAATACATTGTATTAATCGAATATGCGTGGGCGACGGAATCGGATCGTTAAATTTAGTATTTAAGGAGATAATTGCTCCCAAACCATTCCTGAAGATGCCTTGTGTACACACACTCGTGTGTGTAAACTTGTGTCAAAATATCTGACATAATAAAAAATAACATAATATGACAGCGAAACATTGCAAATTACATCTTTGGCAGGTATCTCACCTGCCATGCCTGAAGCAGATCTTTGTTGTGGCAATCTGATTTTCATAACTGCCTGTATTTGTAAAAGTAGGGGTTTTCAAACCGAAGGCATGTAGTGAAAGACTTGTCCTTTACAATTGACATTCCATCAGCATCATCATTTGTGCTGGATATAGGCCTCCGTCAATGACTTTCTAGAAGACCAGATGGAAACGGTCTAATCTTATTATAATATTATTGACATTAAAATTCATGATATCCTGAAAATAAAGACACATCAGAACCACCCGACTGACTTCAGATAAGCAACATGAAAGCTCTGATGATAGTAGAAGACACTCGTGAGTATAGGGTAAGCCATAAGGGTAGAAGCAAAAAAGACAGACAGTCATTTATTTCCTTCTCCTTTACCGTCTTTTCCACACGGTAAAGGCGAGTGCCTCTGAATGCTACACAGATGATATTGGAGTCGATACGACTAAAACCACACGGTTTCTCCTACATGAGTCTCGTTTTCTCGAGAGGCAGTTTTTAACAATAGCAAACAAAGAGGCGCTGTCGCAAGAATATTTTTTTTTGGCCTGCTTACCTCGAAGAGAGAAAAACTGGGATTAATGTAAATATTACCCAAATTAATTTGTATTATATTTAAGAAATTTTCCTCTAAACTTTTTGACTTTTACACAATGATGTTTATTATTGATGGTGAATTGGCAATCCTCAATGCATTTGTTATATAAACGTAGAAGCAACACGAATATAAAAGAACAACAAACTGAAATTCGACTTTTATTTCTCCAAATAAAAATATCTTGTGTTGTAAATATTATTGAACAATTTTAAATCAAATGAGTTCTTTTGCTGTAAATTATTTTCCCAAAGAAAAGTTCAATCTGTTTTAAGACCAGCGAAAGGGAACCTTGGTTGGATGGATGGATGGATGTTTGTTATTCTTTCACGCAAAAACCACAGAACCGATAGTATAGTAAGTATTAATATGTATGCAATTCACCATCATCCTCCTTCCCTTTTCCCATTTTTCCAACTTTCATAAGGGTCAGCGCAATGTATAACATTGCAAAGGCTTTTGGCATGGTTTCGTTTATGGCCGTCTGCCTGTCTGACGCCAACCCTCCTTGGGAATGTAATCTTTTTAAGACGGTAAAGAAAGAAAGAAAGAAAAACATTTATTCGGACATTCACAGGACTGCACACAATTATTACAATAAAAATAAATAAAACTGTAAGTAACTATTGCCCTGTGTAAGACCAAAAAAGGCACCTATCTCAGCATATTGCTACAGCCTGAGAGACTGCAGCGCTGGTATTATGATAGGGCAGGAAGAAGAAGAAGGAAGAAGGTAAATTTGTATAAAGAAAACTGGGTAGGGAGAGGAACCTAGGGTAAGAGATACCACAAGTCTCGGATGGGGAATGGGACTGAGACTGCAGTAGCTCACAGGACTGACAGACAGACTGGAAAGGCTTCTAAGACAAGAACACCAGCTGGCATGTAATATAGGAAATTTATGTATAGAGCTGAATTTATATTTATAGAAAGACATTGTTGTCTTATTGAATTGTAAACGAAGGTGTGAGTGTTCGCCTGGCACACCAGTCGTCTCACTCATCAATACAAATGTAATAAAGGTGAAAAGTTGTTTGTTTGTTTAAACGCGCTAATCTCTGAAACTACCAGTCGGTTTCCAAAAATTCTTTTTGGGTTTGATAGAGTATTCGTTGAGGAAGGTTATAGGCTGTGTAACATCACGCTACGACCCGTAAGAGCGGAACAGTGACCATAAGTGTGGGTAAAGCCGCGAGGAATACCTAGTGTAATGAATGGAGATGTGCGGGCTGGATAGAAATTAAATTGATTCTTGTATAGTTATAAAATCTAAATGGCTTTTTAATTTCGTGGAGCGTCTTAACGCGGGTGCGTATCAGGCACTCAAAGGACAGGCTTGCCTAGTGTGGGGCCATCGGCAATGCACAATATTGTTGGTCTAGTGGTTGGTGATCCTGACTGCTGAATCAGGTCAGCTCGTGGGTTAGATTCCCACCTAGAACAAATAATTGTGTGATGAGCATGGTTATTTGTTCTGTGTCTGGGTGTAATTTATCTATAATATGTATTTAGAAATATATAAGTGTGTTTATCAGCAGTCTGGTTACTTAGTACAGACTCTGCCTAGTTTGGGATCAGACGGCCGTGTGTGAGGTGTGTCAAGTTATTTTTATTATTAATTACTTTGCAGTTGTTTTTTATATCAAGAAGTATGTATATCTTGCTTACCGCCTTCAGTTTCGGTGATCGGATATTGCTCTTTTTTACATTAGAAACATGTGGTATTAAAGTGTTAGCTAGTAAATAGATAAATTATTAACTTTTTAAAAAGTATCACAGACTTCAAAGCGCCTAAATCATGGTAAGTTTAATTACAAGCTTCATCCCTTAATTTTCATTTGTTAGAGGTGGAATACTTTCTTACAAATTTAAATGAGACCAACCTTTGGTGAAACCAATTCAATTAAAAATGATTGAAATCGGTTCACAAATGGCGAAAATGTAGCGTAAGATACACACACAAACCATTTAAACAGACGAGGGGATAGACAAATATTTGATAACACCCAAATGATGAGAAAAATTAAAAGATTTGGTGTACCAGAGGGCAGTGTTCTCGGACCAGTTTTATTTGTGTTTTTACTTCACAATTTTTTTTACTATCTTTTCCTAAATAAGTTGGGATCGGCTTTCAGTCTAACTACGATACAGCCGAACTATGATATTTTACGTGAAGCAACTGCCATTAGACCTCCACAACCCAAGTACTAGGCGATATCGAAGTTCTGTAGTTAGACCTGGTTGTCGGACTTTTTAGGGCTCCAACTACCCGTAACGCATGTCGCAGATGTTTGTATGGCACCTGGGACCGACGGTTTAACGTGCTCTCCGAAGGCACGGAGGGGTCTCAATGTGATAAGAATGGTCACCCATTCTAGACTGACCTGGCCAGCATTACTTAACTTTCTAATGTGCTAACCTGCTCGGTTACCACTTAGCCACATGCCATACTAATCCATACTAATATTAGAAATGCGAAAGTAACTCGGTGTGTTACCTTTTCACAACTAAAGGGCTGAACGGATCGTAATTAGTTTCGCAAGGAGATATAATATATCCTAGGGAACGACATAGACACCTTTTATCAAGAAAAGTATAGGGTTCCCCCCCGATAAATTTGAATTTCCACGCAAACGAAGTCGCGGGCAACAGCTAGTATACTATAAATTTCTTACTTAAGTCTTCAGTGCCGTGTAAATATAGGCACAGGATTAGGGCGGGCGATGAAAAAACTCCCTTTTGATATTTAATCACTTATGTATTGTAAACACGCAACGAAACACTGTACACTGTACTAACTCGGCGGTGACCAAACGTAAAGTGAACTCGTCTGTCCTGTTCCGCCTAGAGTCTGCTTAACGCTGATAGATGGCGCTTGTCTTCCTTTCCGGTGAATTGATTAGAGAGGGCGCTCTAAGCATCCGTACTAATGACCGAAGATGCGACATATATAAATAGTCCTTCCCTATAAAATAAAATTCCTAACTTCAATTCACTTCAACTACGATAGTCAAAAATCCCATCCGATCAGAATCAGTCTTGAGCCATCGTCTTCGAGTGAAACCTCCTCGTACTTATTCAGATGTAATACAGACCGTGCCAAATGATCTCTCGCTCCCTCATAAATAGTGTTTGTTGGCTGACAACTGTGGCATTGAAAACTGGTTGCGTACGATACAGTCACGCGAGTCTATATAGAAATCGCTAATCAGCAACCAGAGCTTTTCGTTTTTTTATTTTTATTCAGTAGTAAGATAATGAAGAAGCTATGATGCTACAATCGGGTAAAGCAAACCAAACTCCTTTAGCTCCTTCTCATCCTAGTGTCACCTGCTAGACTCTATTTATGCGACTTCAAAAAAGGAGGAGGTTCTATGCTCCACTATATATATCTGAAGTGAAAACTTCTTTAGCGGCGTTGTGCACTTTTTGGGACGGGTAAAAAATATTAAACTCGTGTGAGGACACGTGACCTGATCGAAAATTCGTAAGACGGAGCTCAGTTTCTTATATTTAAAAAAAATATAACAATCGAAATTTAAACATTTATGAGCGGCCAGGAGCGCAGAACTACCAGTGTACCCTATGCTTGCGTTTTGCCATAAGTTGAAGGCTAAACGAAAGGAAGGAAAGGGATATTGCTTGAACGGATGGATTGAGCAGTGTAAGTAATAGCTTGAGCATGTCAGCCGTCTATTATAATAGTAATATGGTGAAAACCGAGCATATGATCCACCTTGTGACAAGGGACAATGGACAGTTGTAATTTAAGGTATGCTATTCGTTTCTAGATGACCCTTCAAAATCGTTTCTATGCCAACATAATAGAATAAAACCCAAACAAAATTTCCTAATGTAGGCATTAATTCCTATTACATAGTTGCGCTGTTATACACAGTACTATTACGTTCTAGGTGCATTCCCGCTATTTTTACGACGTCATTGACATAATTATATCATCAGTCAGCGACAAACAGAATCCGCGGCAGAAAATGTGTCACCTTATTAATCCGAGCTTTATATAAATACACTCAGAACTCGAACGCTTGGAAGTCGGTCAAAGATTCATTGACGGCAATTTTGTGTTAAAATTGTATCGTATTTTTAGACTTTGAGCGTAAGCAATTAACACATCCATTATCCCGGAGCTTCTTTTCTATTCTTCACTATTTTTATACTACTAAATTGGTAAAGCAAGCACATGTTCCGTCGTAAGTGCACCTCAACAAGGGTCTGATAACTGAACTTATCAGAAGCATAGCAATTCACGTGGTGTTAGTTAACTGTGGGCTACGTCCAATCTGGCAGCTCCAAATTGAGCTGACACGGCTATACCTCAGTCAATAATTGGATAGATCCAGCCCTAATCGCTTTGATTCACATCTAACTCTTAAATGGGGAGATTTTTTTAGTTCAGGATTCGGTAGGAAGCCAGTTGTGCTTGATATAAGATATAATCCTTGTCCAGGGGAAGACTGCAAGCGGTCCGGCAGAGCAAATAGAACTGACAATGTTACCAGGACAACAAGGACAACTAAAACCTGATAGAGAACGATGGTAACTGTCAGTACTGCATAAAGATAAAAGCCTGATTTTGTAGCGCAGCGATCTTGAGCAGCTTTGTAGCAATAGAACCGTTAACAATGTCGAAATTAAGACATACACCGATGCCAGACATTTAAAGTATAATATCTATTTACTCGTAATATATAGTCATTAGTACGGGATGTCCATGGACAACGAAACCGTGGTAGATAGCGCGCTTCGTTAGAGCTCAACATATCGCTTATGACATCTCGAGAAGTGACGGTGGCTTGTCAAGCACTCATTTTTCGTCCGGTGTTACACTTATGTCTATCAATCAATCAATCATTTATTTGCTGATCAAGGGTATACAGTGGTGTTAACATTACATTCGATATCGTTCTCCTTAATCTATCTTTACTGGCATCCAAATTTTATAATAATAATTTTTATTTAATATTCGAAAATAAATTGTGGTAGATTTAAATAAGTAGGTACATGAATCAACATAAAATTGGTAAGTATAAATTAACATTAATTACAAAAATAATATAGTAAAAATTAAAATAAATTAAAATAAATAGTTCCAATGATAAAATTCTAGTAATAAAAGGGAATAGTACAATTTCATAATACAAACAAAACCATCAAACAAACAAGTATTTTAGAATATAAGTAAAATAATTAAATTCAGGGCCATGTCAATACAGAAATTAATTTTCCTTATGTCAATCATCTGTAAAGAATAATAAAAATGTTAATCTTGTATAAAATAATAAAAATGTCAATCATGTATAAAATAATAATAAAAAATGTCAACAATATGAATGTACAGATGATGAATTTGTTTTTCTAGTTACATTATTTAGCTTCGAGAAAATCACTAATTTATAATAGCTTTTACTGACTAGAAAGTCATGTAAAAGTTTTTTGAAAAGATTACCATTTAAACTTTTTAATTCATCTGGTAACCTATTATAAATTTTTGGTGCCATGGAGTATATACTCTTATTTAGTAGTGCCGTATTTGCTTTATGTAATCGCAATCTATTTTGTGTGTATTTTCGCCTGTTACGAGTGACCGTATCTGCCAGAGTCTCAAAAAGTTCAGGATTTGATTTTATAAAAGTCGCGGTTTCAAAAACGGTCTAGAAACTGTCCCTCGTTTCGTTGTGTATCAGTTGCGTAATCTTGTTCAACAATAGCGACACTGGGGTCTACTGGTAGCAAATAACCCTTCGATGTGATACTTAATTATATGATACGAACTAAACGCTTTGATAGCTCCATTTTGGTTCTAGTCGCCAAAATGTGGAATAAGCTGCTTGCGACTATTTTTCCCGTCAATTATAATCTTGGAACGTTCAAGTGTAGAGTGAATAGGTTTCTCTTGGATAGGAGTGTACCATATTCGTTTTTGTCGTCACCCCGTCAGAATCAGGTGAGTTAGAAGACAAACGCCTATTCTATTACATAAAAAAAAACTATTTGTACTAACTTCGAGTCCACTTTAACAATACCCCAAGCTTAAACAAGAACATAACCTGGCTACTGGTAAGCATTTACCACGGTTTGTAAACTCATTGGCCTAATTACGCTACGATATTTGTGGACGAATGAGATATTTTTCAGTATATTTGATATATTGCCAAAGCTTGCATGTATCTTTAATTCTGACCGAACAATGAAAATGTCTCCTGTTTGTGTGATTAATCCAAAAATTTATAAATTCAATTCAATAAATTAATTCTTGAGTTTATACATTGATGATCTAAGGTATCATCATGAGGTACATTACATTTTCTTTTCTATAGATGTTATAAACTTATTTGACAAGATTTGAATTTGAAGTGAAAACTTCTTTAGCGGCGTTGTGCACTTTTTGGGATGGATAAAAAATGTTAAACTCGCTTCAGGACACGTGACCTGATCGAAAATTGATAAGACGGAGCCGAGTTTCTCATATTTAAAAAAATTTAACATTCGAAATTCAAACATTTATGAGCGACCAGGAGCGCAGAACTTCCAGTGTACCCTACGTATACATTTAGATATGTTATTACCTACTTTTTATTTTTAACCTAATTATATATGTACAGATGTGTGTCTGTGTATGTATTTGTAAATACATTGTGAAGTTATGTTTTCACTTCTGACGTGCAGTCCTACGACTGACTGTTTTTTTAGAATGTTCTAGTTGTGGATGATTTTTATTTGGGAGCTGGTCCTGTCTGAAAAGTTTCCTGCAGCGTTGTACAACGTTTAAGTTGTACTTCACAACGGATTTTGACCATATTTATTAATAAAAATAACACGTTCAGTTCTGAATAAGGTTCTGTGAATCATAGCAAAGGTTTTGTTTAATATTAGACAGTTTCCTAAAATGGCACCGCGTCATACTATCAGCGCTGAAGGTCAACAAAGACAACAATAACTTATTAAACATGGCAAAATATTATATATTATAATACAAACCAGAGAAAAATATTTGTGAGAAAAGCAACGGTTTTGACCTTCTCTTGAATGTCTATAGGAGGCTCGCGTTGAACGATGGAATTTTATCAGATTCTTGGTTATAGAACTTAAAGTTTTTTTTAATATACTACATCTTAAAAACATATCTTTGTTGACATTCAGCGCAGATAGTGTGACGCGGTGCTATTTTAGGGCACAAACAAAACCTTGCTATGACTCACAGAACCTTGTTCAGAACTGAATGTGTTATTTTTATTAATAAACTAAGAGCGCCCCGCGGTTTCACCCGCGTAAGTCCCGATCCTGTGGGAATATCGGGATAAAAAGTAGCCTATGTGTTAATCCAGGTCTCCAGCTATCTCCATACCAAGTTTCATCGCAATCGTTTCAGTGGTTTTTGCGTGAAAGAGTAACAAACATCCATCCATCCATCCAAACTTTCACATTTACAATATTAAAGTATAACAAGTACAACTTAAACGTCATACAACGCTGCAAGAAACTTTTCAGACAGGACCAGCTCCCAAACAAAAATCAACCACAAACTAAAATATTAAAAAAAGTACCGTAACTGATCATTATGAAATTTTGCATGATACACATTGTTAGGGGAAGGATGGAGGTACTTTATCCAGAATAAGTGCTGTTCTTCAGGGAAGAAAAATATCTTTAACGCCGGCTCGACTCCGCTCGATACCACGGCCTCACATATTGTATTGCTTTTCGCCGCGTGAGTGAGGTTACCGGAGGCCCTAACCCTTCCCTCTCCCCTATTCCCGTCCTTTCCCTCTCCTCCCCTCTAATCCCCCTCTTCCCCTATTTCCACCTTAAAGGACGGCAACGCACTTGTGACTCTTGAGTTACAGGTGCCCATGGGCGGCGGTAGTCATTTACCATCAGATGACCCGTCTGCTCGTTTACCCCCTATACCATAAAAAAAAAAACTTTAACGCAAGCGAAGGCGCAGTCAAAATCTGATATTTTGATAAACCAATTCTTCGATCTTAATCTTTAATGTAAACATTTTGGATTAAGAATATTAGTAATATTGGTTTTAAGTCTCTTTTTCAATCGTTCCAACTATATGATCTTACCTTTCATGATTAGTAGAATCGCTAGTCGTCTGGCCAATGACGTTGGCGAGGTTACCTGCGGCCAACATCTCTGATCCAAATATAAGACAGCGAGTGAGTCATTTAAATACATTATAGTTTTCCGGTGGAAACCATAGACTATGGATCCTAATCACACCATCATAGATACATAAAGACGTTTGAGCGCAACTATCGCGTGTTATTTTTTTTTGTTAACACTGTATGCTCAGAATGTACCAGGCATGCCTTTTAAATACTGTCGTTTATCTATTTACCGCCAATTTTAAATTTGGAACTGTTCAATATTCGAATTTGTTTCATTTCGGAATCTTAAAACAATTGAAAGTATTAGGATTAATGCTTTTGTTTAGTCACAGCGTTGTTTCGAATCTGAAAGGTCACGTACGAAAATGCATCTTTCTAAAGAATATGTACGTGCAATAATTTTTTATTACTTTCGGAGAGGCCTAACACGGCTTCAGTGTTTTGAAGAGCTAATATCTGTGTTCCATGATGAAACCCCATATCTGCGGACTGTCGAACGCTGGTATTTAGAATTCCAGCGAGGACATACCAGTTTTAGTGACAAATCATGTGGAGGACGAATATAATAGAATTCTCGAAGATCGTCATGTGATATATCGAGAGATAGAGGCGTTATTGGGCATCTTGGGGACAACCATTCAAAAGATCTCTCAGGAGGTGATAAAAAGACGGCCCGCGTCAGATGGTGTAAAACTTCCAAGGTTTAAGGTAGGAAAGTCAAATCACGTCTACGACATCATCAGTGGCGACGAATCTTGGATTAATGCCTACGATCCTGATTCTAAACAACAGTCTACAAACTGGGTCTTCCAAGACGAGCCAAAGCCGACTAAAGTTGTTCGCTCTCGAAGCACTTCAAAGAAGATGATAGCCACGTTCGTTGCAAAAAACGGTCATGCAACATTGCACTTGATGGTCGTAGAATCTTGAAGGTCGTAGAACCAGCGAAAGCCTTCTAGTATAGAGACATTTGAAGCCAGTGGAAACAAATTCATACAAAATAATTACCAGTACTTTTAGATTTAGAGTCACTATAAATATGTCTAAACTCACTATTTCCCATAAAAGTCTAGATCATGATAGCTTTTCAACAAAGTTTAAAGTTAAAAAGAAACTTTTGCCAACTTTTCAAATTTACTGTTCAAGTTCAAAACAGTTTTAGGACGTTTGTGTATCTGCTAGCAAAATATGTCATAAGTAAGAACAAGATAGATTGATGATTTTGAGGGGTTCTTAAAAGGAAATGAGGAACCCTTATAGGATCACTTTGTGGTCCGTCTGTCTGTGCATTTGTCTAGACACTTTTTCTCAAAACCCGTGAAGGTTCATTCAAATAAACATGAAATACATGTTTGCGGTCCCTTGAAGCTGTAAAAAATCGAGCTTCTAAGTCAACGCAGTCAAAAGATACGGTCATTTAAGCCTTACATTTTAACAACTGAATATTTGCTGGTAAATCAAAACCTATAGGATACTTCCCATTGACCAGATTTATGAAATTCAGTAAGAAACAAGGTGTCACAGCACAAGCAAAGGAAAAAAACTGTCAGTCGTAGGACTGCACGTCAGAAGTGAAAACACCTTTTTTAAAGTTTAATTAATAAGGAGCTAACAAAACTCAATGTTTATATTAGCGCCCTCTAGCGGATCTATACCATATAATACATAAGTATATATCAAACTACAGTAGTATCGCGCAGAATCCACAGATGGCGTAAAAATATTTTTTTAAATATAAGAAACTCGGCTCCGTCTTACGAATTTTTGATCAGGTTACGTGTCCTGACGCGAGTTTAACATTTTTTACCAATCCCAAAAAGTGCACAACGCCGCTAAAGAAGTTTTCACTTCAAAAATTCAAAAGTTGTTTTATCACGAAAATAAAAATTTGGTAATTAAAAACTTATATTTTGCGGATGGAAGTTTACTTTGTCGTTAATCTCTGTATGGAAGAGTATTTTTAGAATTGCCAAGCTATGTTTGTCTTAAAGGGGTTCCTTTTCTCCTTTTGAAGAACGGAACCCTAAAAATCGTTCATCTATCTTGTTCTTCCTAATGACATATTTTGCTTACAGATACACAAACGTCCTTAAACTGTTTTGAACTTGAACAGTGAATTGAAAAAGTTAGCCAAAGTTTTTTAACTTTAAACATTGTTGAAAAGCTATCATGATTTTATGGAAAATAGTGGCTTTAGACATGTTTATAATGAGTTCAAGTCTAAAATTACTTGTCAATTATTTGAATGAATTCGTTCCCACTAGCTCTAATACTGGCTGATTAAACTTGTAACACCGAAGGTCTGTTTTAAGTTTAACGTGTGTTATCTGTGCCTTTTTGCATCAGGGATTAAAAAAAAGAAAGTTGTTTAAGAAACATAGGTGACAAAACGTACTGAACTATTTTGTTTATTCTTATGTTTTTCAATAAATCTATCTATGTAATACCTTTAAACGAGCAATTCTTGTATATATATATGTATTTATATAATCTGAATCTCGGAAACGGCTTCAACGATTTCTATGAAATTTCGTATGCAGGGGGTCTCGGGGGTGATAAATCGATCTGGCTAGGTTTCATTTTTAGAAAACATAAAAAAAAAATGCGTTGCAAATGGGTGTTGTAAATGTTCATATTCCCGGTATTATAGTTAGGTTAAGGATGCGCGCAAATATATATATTCTGGGACATATAATAACGCTATCTAGAGTCAACCAGCTTTATTATATTAGTATAGATAATTTACTAAAACTTATAACAAGCTTTTCAAATTAGAACTGGAGAAGTTTTCGCATAAATTACATTCTAATGACAAAATAAATAGTTTCTTTACATAAATGGGCTAACATAAAAAAATAAAGTTATTAAGTTATTTTTACAGTAAAAAAATATCCGGTTACAAGTTATGACTGTTTTTGTGGAATTTCCAGGTATTTTTACCTCGATTCAAATAAAAGTATCTGGAATTTGAAAAGTTAAAGATTTTAAACCGTACATTTTTTTTGGAACTATTCACTCAGTTACTGAGAAAATCCATAAAAATGAATTTAAAAAAAATCGAAGTAAGTTTTTATGAATTTTCTTAGTACGGGCAGAAAAATTTAAAAAAAAAATACGATTTAAAATCTTTCAACTTTACACATTCCATTGCTTTTATGAGAAACGGAGATAAAAATACCTGGAAATTCAAACGGTCCTAACTTGTAAACGAATAGTTTTTTTTCAAAAAATATTTTTGTAACTGCATGCTAGAGTCGTGCCCTTTCAGTGATTTAAGTACATAATTTTTAGATACACCCTACATAAAGTACTGCTCAAATAACCCTGTATTGTACCCTAGTTTTCCTTTTTAATCTGGTACTGAGTAAATAAGTGCACGCCGCAAGGCCCGCCTGATGGTAATTATTTACCGGTAGTTTCATGCAGTAATATGCCCTTTCAGTGATTAAACCAAGTGTCAGACACACCCTGTATAGCAGGTAGGCTCGGGCTATCCTGCTGTTGCTATTTCGAGTGACAGGGATGTGACCCTGACTTGACTGCCGTAAACCTGCCGTATAAGTATAATCCCTTTCCTTACATTGCCTAGCATTTCAATATACTCCCAACTTTTCCATCTTTAATCCCCAAGTGCCCGCATGACGCCAATAGATTGGGGCCAAATTTTAGTTGACAATTAATTATATATTTTTTTTTGAAGTAAAAACTTGTTTAGGCACGTTGGGCACTTTTGGTATGGGGAAAAGCACTAAACTCGCGTGATCGTCACGCTAAGTTGACATATATTGATGACATATGTTGTCATGATGACATATAGATGTGTGTGTATATATGTTTTCACTTTTGACGTGCAGTCCGCACTGACAGTTTTTTTTTTTAAATAAGTGTTACAAAATTCTAAATAGTCACCCAGTGGTTTTGATGTACTTATGTATAGTTTCATAATTACTAGTAGAGTACCTAATAATAATTATAATTAATAATATATTTTTTTTATGGTATAGGGGGCAAACGTGCAGACGGGTCACTTGATGGTAAATGACTACCGCCGCCCATGGGCACCTGCAACTCAAGAGTCACAAGTGCGTTACCGGCTTTTAATGTAGGAGTAGAGGAAAGGTGGTAGAGGGAAGAGGGGGGAGGGAGGAAAGGGTTAGGGCCTCCGGTAGCCTCACTCACTCGGCGAAAAGCAATGCAATCATTGCTTCACTGCCGGTTTTCTGTGAGACCGTGGTATCACTCCGGTCGAGCTGGCCCATACGTGCCTAAGCATGGCTCTCCCACGATAAAAAATTAATACTGTAATTTATTATTATATTAATTTTGTGTGTTACAATGTAAAATCAATAATTAACTCTTGGTTTCACAAAATGTTTTGATAAGGTAGGAGGATTATTAAAAGGGGCATTATACTGGTGACAGTTGTTGAAGGACGTTGCTTGGTCGAAATATAGGCGGTACGATAACGATCTTCGAGTTTTATTCTATAAGTGTGTAATGCAAGCTTTTGTACAAACCAAGTTCTATTTTAGTGTAAGATTTGATCTTTGAAAAGTTACTCTTCAAGACGAATCAATCGAGCCCAAACTCGATTGGTTTATCTTGTTTAGTTAAGAAGTTCCTATGGCCGTCTTCCGGCTCCATCATCAGAACATCTCCATGGTACCATATTATTGTATTGTCACTAAAGATACATATGTACACCAAATTTGAGCTCAATCGGAATTCGGGAAGTGGTTCTTATTTAGCTTCCAAAATTCGTGCCGAACACATACATACATACAAACAATGCAAGTTAAATAAAATCTTGTAAAATATGGGTGTTTAATACACTTCTGCTGACCCCCACGGGGACATGAATTTATGTTTCTATGTATTTACATTTAATGTTAAAAAAAAGATAATAAAACGGAAGCTGTACGTTTAATACTTATTTATTACAGTTTAAAAAAAAAACATTTGGCCATGACGACCAGCAATTTGCTGGGCGATGACAATGGTATTGTCATCTACCAAAATATCACTGAAACTTCTGTAAGTAGGTACTAATACCGTGAAATTAATCTGTCTGTTATCTATATAATCTGTGATAACTATTTTATCACGCACGGGACATGAAAACGTGCTATCGGTTCTGAATACAGCTTTTAATGCTTTGTAAGCTGCGACAGATAAGAATTATAGTAATCAATAATTAAATTCGTCAATGTGTACAAAAAATATCTTTAGACAAACTTTGGTTAACGTCATAACTATTTGTTTGTGTATATATTCAAAATAATCGATATTTTTGAGAATAAACATATTTTCAAACAATTCCCGAATCTATCCTTCAAACGATTTTCGGTTTAAAAAAGACTTACGGCCGCGGGCAACGTAATACACCATGAAACAATCGTTAAAATAACGTAATTCTAATAAAAAGCAAACCATTACCTTATAAACTAACAGTCAGGACAGCTGAACCAAAAGAAATCCAGCAATGTATTCACCACTTTCTTCGCTTCATTACAATCACAAAAACACTAGAGATTTGAAGCTCTTCTCACCTTAACACTATTTTACACAACCAAACACACATTTTTACACATTATTCACTAAAAAACTACGCAATAACTATTTTTGATTTAATTTACGTATTATCCTTATTTTTTTCAGTGTTTTTCGTAAGTATTTGTGTGAAATGTATTTATATTTTTTCAGCGGACGGCCGGGCGCTCGGCCGCTGGCTCGGAATTCGTATTTAGGTTAGAATCGGCGGGTTATGGCGCCACACACACATGCGCAGTACTATACAGACACTGACTAAGACTAAGAAATAGACAGATGTGATTGTGTTAATAGAATAGAATAGAATATAGATGTTGGTCTAGTGGTTAGTGACCCTGACTGCTAAGCCAGAGATCGTGGCCTTGATTGCCACCCAGGACAAATAATTGGGTGATGAGCACGATAATTTCTTCTGTGTCTGGGTGAAATTTATCTACATTTACTTAATGTAGTATGTAATTTATGTATTTAGTAATATATAAGTATTAAGTATGTTGTAAGTTTGGGATCAGACGGTCGTGTGCGAAGTGGCATAAGTAAAAAATAAAATTGTACACCTTTAAAGTATTTCTTACAATTGAATATGTACAAATGGTGGCCTAATCGCTAATAGCAATATCTTACAGTATAGCTTTGGATGAACACAAATTGGGTAAAGAACATAATGGATTGACAGAACAACATGACTGAACACTAATGTGATAGTGAAAATATCTAGGTGTAAATTAAAATGATTAGTGTTTACAGACCATTGCTCATTAAAACTAAATTTGTATGAAATATTTATAGCAGTTTTTCATTCAATTTTAAGGTGGACCGAAGATCTGAAGCAAGTAGCAAGAATTATATGCTGCTAGTTAAGGTGGTGTAAAAACCGTGATTGGCTGATTGATTAAATGACTGTTATAAAAGCTCGTTAATTTTAATTCTTTTTTATATTTTAACGTTAAAAAATATATGAAAAAGTCACAATCGCACTCTGGCGACAACAACTTTCAATAATAGTACTATGCCTACATTGACCGCTACGAAAATATACTACTCTATGTCATTCAGCGCACACCGCGACAGATCTTCTGGCAGACTCAGCGGCGTTTACGTAGCTCGCAGCACTCGCAAACGTTACTGAAAATACTCCACTTCAGTCCGTCAGAGCGTCGGATACTACTGGTTCGAAACTCACTAAATTACTACGCGATAAACCTGACTACTGTAACGGTAGAGAAATAATAACACGTAGGTAGATAACGAATAATCAGAATTATTATATATTGCACAGAGATTCGACTTATACCAATGCACGTTACAGAATCGTAAGCGTGGCTAAGTGGTAACCGAGTAGGTTAACACATCACAAGGTTAAGTAACACTAGCCAGGTCAGTCTAGAATAGGTGACCATTCTTAACACATCGAGACCCCTCCGTACCTCGGAGAGCACGTTAAGCCGTCGGTCCCGGTTGCCATACGAACATCTGTAGCATTCGTTACGGGTAGTTAGAGCCCTAAAAACTCCGACAAACTGGTCTAACTACAGAACTTCGATATCGCCTAGTACTTGGGTTGTGGAGGTCTGACGGCAGTCGCTTCACGTAAAATATCAAAGTTAGACTGAAAGCCGACCCCAACTTAGTTGGGAAAAGGACATTCGCATTTATAAAAGTAGTGCAAAGCCATACCAAGCTGTGCCTAGCCGTGCCAAGCCAAACCAACGCCATGCCACGACAGTTTACCGCCAAAACTGTCAGCCAAGCCCGCTAGTGATCGTCAGTGACATCACAACCGGCTGTCTAACTAAACTCTATAAAAATCGACCCGCTCATTTTAGAGCATTATTCTGTAACATCATCCTCGACTTTGTTTGCCACGCTCACGCCGTAACTAGTTTAAGTAGTTACGGCGTGAGCGTGGCAAACAAATAATCATGAAATTCTGCGTACAACTTGTCAGGGGTACAGAAAAAGACATAGGGTACATAGGGTACAGACATAGGGTAAGACAAGACGTAGGGTAGACAGGGTTTCAGCCAGAAAAATGTTTCTGAGGGATAGAAAAAACCAAGCTAGTAATGTTATATATTGTGCACATTATCTATATCTTCACCAAACACAAACAAAAATATAACACTTAATAGTAGAAAAATAGCTAATGAAAGCTTCAAGTGTCATAATTTAGCGTGCGGTTTATGTCTTTTCTCTCACTCGCTCTGTCCCCTCTCCCTCTCTTCTCTCTCTCATCAAATCTGCTACTATTTCGTACAATAATGTTAAAAATTGTTATCACTTGTGTGTATTTTAGAAGCAGTACTACGTTTACAAGTTAAACTATACTACTTCCAAAAGCTCAAAACATGTCCTTTCCTATGGCGTACGTAATTTCCCTCCCTCAGAAAACCCTCTCACATATACATTACCTATATAATGTAAATGCAATCAGCTCATCTATTATTTATATTCAGACATCTGCTACGTTCATCTTGGCTTCCTAAGCTTGTAGATAAAGCCATGTGTAATTAATTCTGTTTTGTGCAATTTATTTTGCAGGAAGTGTAATTTATGTATATAATTTCTTGGTGAGCGCATCACTTGAGAATGGCTGGTCTGATTTGGCTAAACTTGGTTTTAAATAAAGTTATACAGTTAACAAAAACCAAAGAAAAACACGCTTTAATAAATGAATAAAAAAAAAGTTCCACTATTTACCTCCCGGCGCCATCATCAGACCATCTTTTTTTGTTTTTTCTTTTTAAAGACAGCTCCCGCATTAGGAATGACTCACAACGGACACAAAGAACACCCAGATTCGGGTGGGAATCGAACCCACGACCTATAGCGTAGCAGTCAGGATCACCAGGCCAGTCAACCATCGCTACTAAGCTCAATCTATAGGACTCGTTAACACGAATCGTAATATATCATGAGCAAAAACTCGAGGGGTTTACAAGTAGCCATTGATGAGTTCCATTATTCAGCTCCTTACGCTACCATCAGATCAGCTCTAAGATGTCAAAATATAGTATTATCATTCACACTACATTTACATACAAAGTTTTTCTCAATAAAAAACGTTGTTTATAGAAATACCCAGATAGAACCCAATTTTTGAGGAATGTTATAGGCTATTGCACATCATGCTTCGACCCTTAGGAACGGAGCAGTGACCTACACACGGATGGAATTGCTGCAAACGGCAGTTGAATATAATATTAGTATTTGTAGATGCTTGGTCATCTATCAGTCTTTCTATCTATCAGTATTTGTAGATGACCAAGCACATGACTAATTTAAATAATTAAAAACACAACTACTCTGTGAAAAAAAAACATATAGCCGCCATATTGCTTTTTTTATTATAACCAGTGTCACTCGGGATGATATAAGGATTCTAGCGTTACCCCATACATCCACATCTATGCAGGCTTTTAGAAATAATGATGGAATCGTGGGAGAGCCATGATTCGGCAAGTATGAGCCGACTCCACCGGAGTGATACCACGGCCTCACAGAAAACTGGCAGTAAAGCAATGTTTGTATTGCTTTTCGCCAACTGAGTGAGGTTACCGGAGGCCCTAGCCCTCTCCCCCTTTTCCCTCCTCTTCCCCTACTCCCACCTTAAAAGCCGGCAACGCACTTGTGACTTAAGTTGCAGGTGCCCATGGGCGGCGTAGTCACTCACCATCAGGTAACCCGTGTGCTCATTTGCCCCTACACCATAAAAAAAAAACAGACTCGTACATGAACCACGAAACATTACAGTCCCTTTTTGACACTCGTGTAAAAATTCAACTAACAGCAACAATAATATTATTTAATTACTTATGATATCTATCAACTTCAACAGTCAATCATAAGGGCCATCCTCTCCCCGCTTTTATTTTCTAGTAAAGTTGTAGCTTGTGTCAGTATTAACGACTTGTTGCCTATAAAAGTGACGATTAACAGATGTTTATGACTGTTTATGATGTCTCTTGTCACCTTCCACGAAGGGGAAATACAACGTACAAAGAATATACCATTTTTCAAATAGCGTGAGTTCGGTGACGTTTGTTGTTTGAATTTGAAGTTACTAGGAAATGTAGTTATGAGAGAATCTAACTAAAAAATATCGATTGAATAATCTAAACAATTTTAACGATAATCTGAATATTTATATTTTTTTATGGTATAGGGGGAAACGAGTAGACAGGTCACCTGACGGTATGTGACTACCGCCGCCCATGGACACCTGCAACTCAAGAGTCATAAGTGCGTTGCCGGCCTTTAAGCTGGAAGTAAACTCTTATCTTTGTTTTGTTTCTTTTCGTTCCGTTTCTTTCTTTAATATTAAAGAAAGAATAGAACTTAAACACAGAAATAAAATAGATTTATTCGTTTTTAATTATTTATTTGCCAGCAATTATATAAATAAGTACGGCCGGCAATTGATGGCGGAGAAAATAGTTGTAAATATGATTCCAGTATCGGCATCAAAAGTATCCACATCAGTGACTTAGTTACTTGACGTGAGAGTGTTCTTATTTGAGTTCGATGGCTGATTATTTTGAGTGAAAGAATAACCATATTTTCGAGAACAGATTTCTTTTAAATTTCCAATGCGCTTGCACCTGATAAAAATGTTAGAAATAGGCAATAGCAGTTCCACTATTATCTTATACCCGCATTACCTAGAATAATCTTGACCAAGTTGCACTGGCCGTGGTCACAGGCTGACTGGCTCAGCGGTGCACGCCCTCCGTCGTCGAGATCGTGAGGTAGAAGGTTCTTCATCCATCCGCACATTTTCGATATTTTTAATATTTTGATTTCGCCATGTATCGTCACATACTATACTAACAGTGTCCCTATTCTCTAAGCAAACCGATGTGCCCCTATTCTGGTGTTCACCCGACTGCGCATAAAAGCGAGGTGACATGTTTTTTATTCTCGTATAAATACATAATTATATCATGGAACTCGAAAGTTTAAAAGTTAGTAAAGTTAAGCTTGTCATTCAGAAAAATGGACAAAAATCTCTGAGAATCGATTCCTGAGATGGACGAACTTTTTTTAGTACGTTTTCTAGTTTTCTTCTGTATTCTACAACTAGGTGCTATAGCTATACTATATGTTTAGTTTTGTGTTTGATTGCGTTGACTTAGAAGCTTGAATATTATACAGTTTTAAACCCTAAAAGTGAGTACATTTGGTGAACAGTGAATAGTGTGTAAAATAAATAATATTCATTTTACACACTATTCATAAGGACTATTGTAAGTTATATATAATAGTTCTTATGAATATATACCATGCCACACACACCCACATACAACACCTGCACACACACACACCTTAACTTACAGACGTACGAAAGGCATTAAAAAAAATGTTAGTCATATTATAGGTACCTTAACAAAGAAGAAAAAGAGGCAGTCATGGGAATGCTGACAGAAGTGCAAACTTAAACGATGCGACGAACTTAAAACGTCACATTAACAGGTTGGTGACATAAAATAATAAAGCTTACACGACTCAATCTCTAGTGGATCTATTAGCGTCTCTAGCTCTCTCTCTGACTGACTGACTGACTGAGACTCACTCACTCACTCACTCCCCCAATCACTTAGATTTCCTCCCTAACTCCATCACTCTCTCACTCTCTTTCCCTCCTCTCTCTCAGTCCCTCCCTCCCTCTTCATGTCTCTCTGACGCTGTACATGTAAATATAAGAAACTTACCTCCATCTTAAGAATTTTCGATCTCGTCATAATTTTTTTTTTTTAATATAATGCACTCGGACACATTTTTCATACATTTTTAATCAGTTATTACACGCGGACATATTTTCCATACATTTTCGATCAGGGTCCACTTAACCCTGAATTCTGACGCGAGTTTAACATTTTTTACCCATCTCAAAAAGTGCCCGACGCCGCTAAAGAAGTTTTCACTTCAAAAAAATATAAAATGTAATATAATTATAGAAGAGCGGGGCCTCCTGACACAAATTTTTCCATACTTAAAAGGAGGTCTCAGCAATTTTGATAAATGTGTAATAAGTTACCGAAATAAAACATTTTTCATTTTCATTTTTCATTTTCAAACATACACTATTAACAAAATAAATAAAAAAAAAACCATAATATGTATTATATAGTGCTGGAAAAATTATTTATTTTATAGTTTTTATGTTTGTTGTTATTTTTTTGTTACACCAACAACTAAATGTAAATTATTTGACGATAGCACGTATGACGTCACAAGATGTTATTACATACACGTTTCTACAAAACATACCTACTGGTTTTTTTTTTATCTTTTAAAAAGACAACTCCCGCATTAGGAATTACTCCTGTGTCGTGGGGGACTTTACAAACATGGAAACAACGAACACAAAGAACACCCAGACTCAGGTGGGAATCGAACCCACGACCTATAAGCATAGTGGTCAGGGTCACTAACCACTAGACCAACAGGCCAGTCATGTACACCACCTACTGTATAAAGTTGAATAAAAAGAAAATCACTTGAGTTGACAGTCAACGTGGTACATAAGTTCCGCCGCGTGAGAACAAGCCCAATGCGAATTAAGAAACGACTTAAAAGTGACTATCGAGTGAGAACCGATAGTAGCGTCCAATCCAGTGACGTCTGAAGAGTGATTCAGTGAACACGTGAGACACGCTGACAGACATAGCCACGGCACATAATATAGTATCAGTGTTCAATATCGCCATCTGCTAACTCCGCCAGCTGCCTGACAACAAGCTATTACTTAATGTGTTTTTTTTTCATCGAACGCAATAGTAAGAAGACATATACTAAGGTTAAGCTACGATGTCTCGGTTATTTAGTTGGATGGGTGATAATTTTTTTTTGTTTATTATATTTTTACCGACTTCAAAAGGAGGAGATTTTTCAGATCGACTAGTTTTTTTTGCATGTCACGTGATATCTTCGCCATTTGTGAATCGATTTCAATCATTCTTTTTTATATGAATTAGTCGGACAGAAGGTTGGTACAATTTACCTCCACCGGTGAGGTAAAATATCTAAGATAATATAATATCTAAAAGTGGAAAATTAAGGGATGAAGAATAGAGCGTAGGGGTCATCCATTAATTACGTCACACTTTAAGGGGGGAGGGAGTTAACGAAGTGTGACATTGTGTGACAAGGGGTGAGGGGGGGTCATAAGTTTCACGACGTCACATGTCGAAATCTAAAGTATTAAACACAAACCTGTAAAAGAAAGACTAGACACATTATTACACACTAGCTGCGCCCCGCGGTTTCACCT
This sequence comes from Euplagia quadripunctaria, assembly GCA_963859945.1. NCBI lineage: Eukaryota > Metazoa > Arthropoda > Insecta > Lepidoptera > Erebidae > Euplagia > Euplagia quadripunctaria. Next base: position 12,591,293 of record OY982584.1, on the reverse strand, counting down.
GCGTAAGTCCCGATCCCGTTGGAATATCGAGATAAAAAGTAGCCTATGTTTTAATCCAGATCTCCAGCTATCTAGATACCAAGTTTCATCGCAATCGGTTCAGTAGTTTTTGCATGAAAGAGTAAGAAACATCCATCCATCCATCCATACTCACAAACTTTCACCTTTATAATATTAGTAAGAAGTAAGATTTATAAAAAAAAAACGTGTTCGTCTCGGGACGCCCGACAGAAGTGATAACTTAAACTAATCTAAGTTGAACTATTTAATATTAAAATTGTTTAACTTGAGAAAACTGTAGAGAGGATGAGCCTGCCTACCGCTGCCGTATGCGTGAGAGAAAGGGAAGCCAGACAGACTGCCGCCGTAACGCGTTACGTAACGAAGTGGTTTACCCTCCCATAAGAAGTTATCACTTAAAAAATTTAGAACTGCTCTTTTCAGTTCTGGGTATAAAACTGAAAAATATATGACGTCACACCCGGGAGAAGGGGTCTTACAAATGTGACCATCTGTGACAAGGACGGGGGGAGGGTCCAATAATCATAAAATTCGTGTGACGTAATTTATGGATGGTCCCTTATTACAATTTATCACGATTTAAACGCATTTAAATCAGTGATACTTTTCTCATAAATGCAGGTGAAATGTGTGTATGTGTGTGTGTGTGTGTCCTTTGTCAAATACACCCTGTATAACCTAAATCTCGAAACCAGTTTAAAAATCCTCTTTTCTCTGTAGTCGGTTAAAAAAACAAATAACCCTATGCTAGATATTTATAACATCGCGAAGTCATTGACTCTGTGACCTTGACCTTCGTAGATCTCTGTCAAAGGATTATCAAAGGACCGAGTCGCTTTAATGAATATATTTAATGGTAATGATAAGTGTTATCATTAGCTTGTATTCAGTACTCGCTAAGTACTCCCTAGCCTTATATATATTCTTAGATTTATAATAATTTTGGCTTCTTTTTCTTTGATTGATAAAACTTGATTATATATTTAGTTTATTAAAACTTCATGCACAATTGCACATATTGTATAAAGGCGGACTTAATGCCTACAGCATTTATTCCACAAGCCTTGGGGTGTTGCAGACATAAAAACTTGTAGATGGTAAACATGGTTGACATGGTAAAGAGAACAAATAATAACTTGACACATCTCACACACGGCCGTCTGATCCCAAACTGCTGATAAACCTATATATTTCCAAATACATACATGTTATGGATAAATTACACCCAGACACAGAACAAATGATTATGCTTGTAGGCTCCCTGAATACAAATTTATATTTATTTATATGAGTATTTACATTAACTGTACAAATTTACATTTAATATTTATTTACTATTTCCTATTCTATTTATTAAACATTATATACAAAATTTATAATATTTAGTTAAAAACATTATACATAAACAAGGTCGATATCGGTTTGTCGAGTAACCCCATCGATACTCAAGTATCGACAGAGACGTAACCCTAGTACCACCTTAACCAGTATCGGACAACGCCCTGCGCCCGCGCAGAGGTCAAAGTCAGTCATTTGTTTATCCCGACGCGGAACGCATGTCCCTCGGTGACGCTTATCCTTACGGCTATCTACCTACTTTCGCTTACTATAATTTATAGACTTTTGTATTCCTTCCTTCCGCCTACCAGCTATTTATAAACTATATACTGTGCTTATCTTGTGTTGCAACTTCTAATCGTGCCTTCTATTGTGTATCGTGCTAAGGACTTGGACAATATATATATATCATCTTGAACTGTAAGTGTTTATATTTTATTATACCTACTGCACCAAACCCTACACTGGTGACCCCGTTATATCGAACAACAATGTCAGTGGTGGACAAGGATTTTGAAGACGCAGTGGCACAGCCCGACCCCGGCACTAGTGATGGGAGAAAGTCGACAGAAAATATCGATGTTTTTAGAGTAGGCGTTAGAGTGCCACCGTTTTGGGCAGAAGAACCAGATATTTGGTTCGCTCAAGTTGAGGGACAATTCGCGATTTCTGGCATTACGAATGACCATACAAAATTTAATTATGTTATTGGTCACCTTGATAACCAGCATTCGAGAGAAGTCAAGGATGTTATTATCAACCCACCGGCCACAAACAAATATGAGAAGCTTAAAACCGAGCTTATTAAGAGGCTTAGCGCGTCGAAGGAGAATAAGATAAAACAATTACTTATGCACGAAGAGCTAGGAGACCGTAAGCCTTCGCAATTTCTCCGCCATCTCCGTAGTCTTGCTGGTGTTAACGTCCCTGACGACTTTCTGAAGACAATTTGGATCAGTCGCCTCCCCCATGGCGTACAAACCGTACTTGCTGGTCAACCAGGTACAGCTTCGTTGGAGGATTTGGCTGATTTAGCCGACCGGGTTAATGACCTTGCTTCTTCTACGCCCAAGGTTGCTGCAGTGAGCGAGGTGCCCGGCTCCGTCATCAATGACCTGGCAAAGGAAGTAGCAGAACTTCGCAAACAGTTCGAGAGGCTGTCATCGCAGAGGAATAGCAGATCTCCTTCACGCTGCAACCGTACGCGAGGCAACCGTAGCACTTCCAGACAGCGATCGCTATCGAATTATCGCAAATTTCCACTATGCTGGTACCACGGAAAATTCGGCGAGAAGGCTGCGAAATGTATCCGCCCTTGTGACTATAAGGCGGAAAACTTCAAGGGCGGTCGCTAATGGCGGCTGACGATTGCCCTTCATCCTCAACTGGTCGCCTATTCGTCACGGACCGATCCTCTAAGACGCAGTTCCTGGTCGACACCGGTAGCGACCTCTGCGTCTTCCCACGGTCGGCGCTGCGTGATCGTCGTTCACGAACGGACTATAAGTTGTGTGCTGCAAATGGTTCGGACATTGCTACTTACGGTTTTGTTCATTTAGATTTAGATTTTGGTTTACGTAGGAGTTTTGTGTGGCGGTTCATTGTTGCGGACGTCAGAAAACCCATTATAGGCGTTGATTTTCTAAATCATTATAATCTTGTTGTAGATTGTCGTAATAAGCGATTAATAGATAATTTAACTTCTGTTACAGCTAATGCCACTTTAGCTAAATGTAATGATGTTTCCTCTGTCAAGGTGGTAACAGGTGACAGCCGGTTTCATAAAATTCTCGGTGAGTATCCTGAGATTACTCGACCAGCCGGTACGTACCATACTACACCTCACAACACAGTACACCATATTCACACGACACCAGGCCCCCCAGTTGCTTCACCTCCTCGTCGCTTGGCTCCTGACAAGCTTAAAATAGCCCAAAAAGAGTTCCAAGCCATGATTTCTAACGGTACAGCTAGACCTTCGAATAGTCCATGGTCTTCCCCGCTGCACTTAGCCCCAAAAAAGGACAACGGATGGCGTCCTTGCGGCGATTACCGCAAATTGAATGCCCGTACCGTACCTGACAGGTATCCGATTAAGCATATTCATGATTTTAGTCACAGCATATCTGGTTGCACTATTTTTAGCACACTAGACCTGGAAAAGGCTTATAATCAGATACCTGTCAGTGCTGAGGATATTCCCAAAACAGCTATTACGACACCTTTCGGATTATTTGAATTTCCCTATATGACGTTTGGTCTTAGAAACGCGGGCCAAACTTTCCAGAGATTTGTGGACGAAATGACCAGGGGACTCGACAACGTCTACTGTTTCCTGGACGATTTTCTTATATTTTCTCGTAACCCGGATGACCATGAAAAGCACCTGCGTGAAGTCTTCAGAAGGCTGAAGGAGTATGGCATGCTGGTGAACACCTCCAAATGCGTTTTCGGTGCGAAAGAGGTAAAATTCTTAGGGTACAATATTTCGGAGCAGGGATGTAAACCTCTCGAGGCGAAGGTGCAGGCGGTAAGAGATTTTCCCCCTCCATCCAACGTACGGCAGCTCAGAGCTTTCTTAGGCATGCTAAATTTTTACAGGAGATTTCTTCCTCAAGCAGCCGAGATTCAAGCCCCACTGCACGCTCTTTTAACAGGATCGGTGAAAGGTTCACACCCTATCAACCTCACAGGGGATACCTTAGCGGCATTCGAAGCTTGTAAGGACAGTCTATCCAACGCTGCCCTATTAGCACACCCAGATTGCTCTGCCCAACTAGCTGTAGTTACAGATGCGTCCGATAAAGCTCTTGGAGCGGTCTTACAGCAGTTTAAGGAGGGTGAATGGCAGCCGTTAAGCTTTTTCTCTAGGAAGCTGAGCCCGTCACAGGGAAAATATTCACCCTATGACAGGGAACTCCTTGCCATATATGAGGCAATTAAATATTTTCGGCACATGCTCGAGGCCAGACATTTCATAATCTATACTGACCATAAGCCTATCAGTTTTGCTTTCCATGATAGGAAAAACAATTGTTCGCCAAGGCAGTATAGACATTTAGATTTCATTTCCCAGTTCACAACCGATATTCGGCATATATCCGGTAAGGATAATGTGGTTGCCGATACACTGTCGCGAATTGAAGAACTGGGAGCGCCTGTTAACCTCGAGTCATTAGCGGAAAGTCAAAATTCGGATCCGGAACTTCTTAAGCTTCTAAGCGAAGGTTCATCCCTTCACTTGCAAAAGCTCAGCGTCCCTGGAAGTCTAGTACCTATATACTGCGACGTCAGTAACTCAACTTCCAGGCCATTTGTTCCTAAGGCCTTCAGAAAGCAAGTTTTTGAGAGCCTGCATTCACTTAGCCACCCTGGCGCTAATGCTTCGGCTAAGTTAGTAGCTGAGCGATTTGTTTGGCCGGGTGTGCGGAAAGATTGTAGGGACTGGGCACGCTCTTGCATACAATGCCAACGTGCAAAAGTACATCGGCACGTGTCCGCTCCCCTTGGCATTTTTAACCTACCACGCGCACGGTTCAAGCAGATCCATATCGATCTAGTTGGACCACTACCATTGTCAAATGGGTACCGTTACTGCCTAACGGCTATAGATAGATTTTCACGATGGCCAGAAGCAGTACCCATCGAAAACATAACGGCAGAAACCGTTGCCAAGGCTCTGCTGTCAACCTGGATAGCCCGTTTCGGGTGTCCAACAGTTATCACAACTGACCGCGGGAAACAATTCGAATCAGCCTTATTTTATTGTTTGTCTAAGACGGCCGGCTTTGAGCATAAAAGGACGACAGCCTATCACCCGATTAGCAATGGGATCATAGAGCGCTTTCACCGCCAACTGAAAGCATCGATCGTGTGCCACGCTAATGACAGGTGGACCGAGTCATCACCTTTGGTTTTACTGGGCATACGAACATCATTCAAGGCAGATTTACAGGCGTCCTCAGCCGAGCTCGTTTTTGGCGAGCCGCTGAGGCTCCCTGGTGAGTTTTTTGAACCGACGGTCAATGGTAGCACAGATTTATCTGACTTTTCTGCTAGACTCAGAAATTTCATTGATAAACTGCGACCAGTACCAGCAGCCCACCATCGCAAACAAAAGGTTTTTGTTTTTAAGGAATTAGAAACTTGTGAACACGTTTTCCTTCGCGATGACACTTTACGAGGTTCTCTTCAACCTGCTTACTCTGGCCCCCATAAGGTTCTAGCCCGAGGAGATAAAGTTTTTAAAATCCTCGTCAACAAAAGGGAGACGACAGTATCCATTAACCGCCTCAAACCCGCTTTTATATTGTCAGTCCAACATGACAATCCTGAACTAGAAGACCCAAAAAGCTACGTGACCCGATCTGGACGTCGGGTAAAATTTACAAATTTTATCGCCCTTGACGGTCTCTGGTGGGGGGTGGTGTAGGCTCCCTGAATACAAATTTATATTTATTTATATGAGTATTTACATTAACTGTACAAATTTACATTTAATATTTATTTACTATTTCCTATTCTATTTATTAAACATTATATACAAAATTTATAATATTTAGTTAAAAACATTATACATAAACAAGGTCGATATCGGTTTGTCGAGTAACCCCATCGATACTCAAGTATCGACAGAGACGTAACCCTAGTACCACCTTAACCAGTATCGGACAACGCCCTGCGCCCGCGCAGAGGTCAAAGTCAGTCATTTGTTTATCCCGACGCGGAACGCATGTCCCTCGGTGACGCTTATCCTTACGGCTATCTACCTACTTTCGCTTACTAAAATTTATAGACTTTTGTATTCCTTCCTTCCGCCTACCAGCTATTTATAAACTATATACTGTGCTTATCTTGTGTTGCAACTTCTAATCGTGCCTTCTATTGTGTATCGTGCTAAGGACTTGGACAATATATATATATCATCTTGAACTGTAAGTGTTTATATTTTATTATACCTACTGCACCAAACCCTACAATGCTCATCACACAATTATTTATCCTGGGTGGGAATCGACCTCTGGCTCAGCAGTCAGGGTCACTAACCACTGGACCAACAGGCCAATCGAAGTAACGTGTAATTACGTTCAGAATTTAATTAATTATTATTGAATTTCGACCACCAGGCGTTCTCTAGTCATTAAAAAACAAGCTTTCGTTGCGTATGAGATATTGTAAACAAAACATAAAAATATAATCCTTTACATTGTTTAAAAATACATAAAAGTCGTCTTGTTTTCAATGCTACATGACATCACAAATGCTACACTAAGATTTTAGGGTTGTCAGTTTTTATTTTAATGTTAGGTTTCAGACTTGATTAAATTTTGTTGTAGCAACACAATTCATGGTTGATCGAGTTGGTAACATTGACAATACATCACATTTCAGTTATTTCATAAGAATAATTGTATTCTGACTCTAAATGTAAATAAACAATTACTAGCTATTGAAACGGACATAGGGTGGGTACAATTTATCCTGCAAAAAAATACTATGCCACCAGGGACAGAAAAATATAGTTTATAATATAGGTAGTTAATGCTTTGGTGTAAATATGTGAGTAGGCTAACTGTCACCATGTCACCCTGGCAGAGTTACCTGATTGAAATGTCATGCGTTAATAATCATGGAACACGAGAGGTTCAAAGTTAACTCTGTATATTTTCCGGCCAGGCCCACTCCGCGCTGTAGGTATGAAGCTACAAGCATATCGGGGCGTCGACAAGTTGGACTAACTGAGAGGGATACCACGCGTCGGCCGTTGGTTTGGTCATTTTCTTTTTTATATGATAGGGGGCAAACGAGCAGGCGGGTCACCTGACGGTACACCTGCAACTCAAGAGTCACAAGTGCGTTGCCGGCCTTTGAGATAGGAGTACGCTACTTGTAGCTGTAGTACGTCGTATCGGTCCGGAAATACCGCAGGCGACAATTTGTTCCAGAGATTGGTTGTGCGAGGGAAAAAATTTCTGGAGAACCGCACAGTGGTGGATTGCCAATTATCCAGGTGATGGGGATGAAAGTTTTGTCGCGTTGAACGATGGCGAAACGTTGCGGCCGGTATAAGTCCGAACAATTCCTCGGAGCACTCCCCATGATACATGCGATATAGAATGCAGAGTGAAGCTACATCTCTACGCAACGCCAAAGGGTCAAGCCGATCTGAAATATCCTGGCAATCGATGATTCGAGTCGGGTGCTCCTGCATAGATATGAGAACAGTATATCATATGCGGCCAAACCTGCGCCTTATAGAGTTGTAGGCGGTGGGCCGGGGTGAAATACATGGGCATTCGGCTGCTTAAATTATAATAAGGATACAAAACTCACGTTTTTCACACTTCTAAAGGACATCGAATAGTAAAGAAATGCAACCCTAATGTCGTCAGAAGAGATAAGAGTTACGTAATAGAACGAGAGGCAAATTCTAGGTGAATATAACAACTGCACGTGATTAGCGCCGTGCAACCTGAATTGCACTTTATTGTGTCGCAGCAAGAGTCGTTATTTATTTAATGATTCTACTCAGTGGAACTTCTGTGCTGGGTAATAGCCCCAATACTACTCTTTTCAACATGTTTTTTACAGTTTACATATATAATAATATATGTAAACTGTAAAAAACATGTTGAAAAGAATGTCCTTAGAGTTTCTTGGCATTCTTCTCCAAAGGATCTACGTATTGGAACAGGCAACTAGCTTCACGACTGACTTAGTCTGACTGACTGCAACTCCTAACAAAAAAATACCTTAAATTGGTTTAATCAGAATAAATAGTTTTGATTGATATTCTGTGTAAACAAGCCTAAAGCCTAAAGCGGCGGTAGCGTAATGGCTAAGGCGTCGGACTTGCGATCAAATGGTCGCGGGTTCGAACCCCACCTAATGCACGACCGTCGTGAACTCACTCCTAACACAAGCATTTAGCTTAGCTGGAGGGGTTAACAAGAATACTAGTAATGTGTGACCCACGTTGCTAGTATTCTTTTTTAAGAAAAAAAAAAATTATGAAACATTTGTAGCAGTCGTAGAAAACTAGATTTTTGTTTTTGACATAAGCCTACTGAAAATATTATACTTTATCATAAAACAAAACATTTTCGAAGCTCATACACACACAGTAACAATGCGAAATTTGAAGATTGAAACAGCCGTTTTCAAAATATTACATAAAACATCATTTGAAAACTTTAAATTGCTCTCCTGTAAAGTTACTAAAAATCAAATCGGACGTTTTTCTACGACGATGACGTAACACGCTACACTGATCCCTGTTAAATCAGTCGCATTCCCAAATTTGTATCGACAAAATCTCAAGGTCTCAATAAATCTATACGTGTTACCCAATAGTGTTTCCCTTTATTTACTCCAGAGGTATGACCGACGTAACCAACATTCTGTGGTGTAACAAGAGGGTGGCAGAGCGGGCAAAATGCCACGGTCCCCCGACTCGGGCACCAAAGGCCCTGAACACAGGAGGCACTAATTACAAAATGTATTAATGAATTAGCCACGGGCCTTAGATGGTTATAGTTACGCCACTGCCGACATTCTGTAAAATGTTTATCAACTTGTGATAGTTCCGAATAATAAATTTTACTTTCGTCCTCAATAAAAGATAGTCTTTGTCATTGGACTGCATCGACAGACATTAAAATATATATGGATACAATATTTCGTTTTATGCCCGTTATGTTATATTTTTGTTTACTAGCTGCGCCGGTTTCATCCGCGTAAGTCCCAGTACCGTAGGAATATCGGGATAAAAAGTAGCCTATGTGTTAATCCAAGTCTCCAGCTATCTACATACCAAGTTTCATCGCAATCAATTCAGTAGTTTTTGCGTGAAAGAGTAACAAACATCCATACATCCTAAAAAACTTTCACGTTTATAATATTAGTAGGATGTTAACCGTGTTTAGAATTCGGTATTTTTGTTGCGGTCAAGCCTGATGGTTGTATAAAATCGAATGACGTCACTTACCGTCATTAAATTTACGCCATAACATAGAATGAATAACGCGAGATATGTGTACACAGAAGCCACATAATACGCCATTTTACGTCAGCCCCTGAAACTTGAGGCATGTTTTCATACATTTTATCGAGCTTAATACGATTATGCCATCTTTACACGCGTGTTATGTTAATTCAATGGAAGATCTTATAGAATATGGTGATAACACACAAAAGGAAGCCCTAAGTGGTGGTGATTAAGGTCAACTCAGTCTTTGTCAGACGCCCAGGGATTATCAGCAGTTAACTATTTAAGGAGCTATACAGCGTGTAAGTATATCACCGTCGCGAAGAACTAACAAAAACGGCTTTCTTTGTATGCTTATCACAATGCAAAAGTCAGTTCATCATAAAAATGCCAGATTAAGGATTTACAGTCATTAGTTTGATTTTGCGCTACGCAATGTACACGCAACTAGGTATAATTTTTGTGCGGTACGGTGAATGACCTTTTTGTGATATTATTTTTAAAGAAAAAAATCTAAAATCAAAAAAAAAGATGAATTTTCCTGCCGAAAAATTCCAATGATTTTCCACACAGCATGATGGTCTAAATCTACTATTTCAAAATTCGGCAGGCTGTTTCTTACACCCATTATATCTTCTTTGGGTGAAAGCGAACACATAGCAAAAATTAAGTTATATTAAAAGTGGTAATTACTTTTACATCAAAATCTTTTTGTGAAACCAAAATAAGTAAAGTAGTCGTGGGAGAGCCATGCTTCGACACGAATAGGCCGGCCTCTAAGAAAACCTGCGTAAAGCTATGCTTCGCTATGTTTCACCGACCCCCTACCGACCTTAGTGGCTGGCAACGCAGTTATGTTGTAGGTGTCCATGGATGGCGGTAGTCACCATCAGGTGACCAGTCAGCTCGTTTGCCCGCTATCCCATAGAAAAGTAATTAAAAAAAACATGCATAATAACTATCTAACAACTTTATAAATATTTAAATCAATACCTTAACAAAATGAGTAGATAATACATTTATTTTTCCTATCCCGCACATTATAATTTTGGGTCCCTTTGAAATCGTCTTAATTTGGTTCGTTGGTCTTAATAGAAGCATCGAAAAATACACTTTCAGTATTATTTATTTTAGTTTATGAAAGACACCACACCCTACAGTAATACTGTGATCATATTCATCAGTAGAACATCATATTACTGGGTAGGGCTGCCATCCGTCCGGGTTTCCCCGGATTTGTCCTAGAGAGAAGGCGTCCGGGGAGCGTCCGGGCGGGGTTTTCAAAAAGTGTCCGGGTAAAACCCGATGAAGGTGAAAAACCAGGGGCAACTTATAATTATTAGATGAGCAAGCTGTTTAATTTAATAAAAAAATGAAATCCGCGTTTTTTTTTAAGGTGTCCGGAAAAGTATCTCAATTTCACACATGTGTCCGGGATTTTTGAAAAGCGTGTCCGACGTCGACAATTTAAGGGATGGCAGGCTAGTAGATGGATGGCTAGTACTGGGTAGCATTGGGTAGCCCCCAAGAGGTACTATTTACTTCTCTACTGATGAATAGGGCTACAGTACCTTTGAGAAGGGATAGTGATAAGCATCGATAACCTCTTACTATCAGGCGCAAGGTGTTCTTAGCTACTTATATATGTATAAAAAGACAAGCTAATAACAACAGTCCTCTAAGAATAATAAAAAAAAATTGCTTTTAAAACAATATTTTACTTTTTTACGTATTACCTCTGAGTTTTGTCTGCCCTGCACAACAAAGCGATGGTGACAAAAAACAAAAAATAATAATGGCTTTTACCAATTTTCCACTGTGACCCTGTGCGATTAATAGGTCAGGGTTGTATGCCTTTAGCTCGAACTAGCTGTTGCCAGAAAGTTCGACCCCGAATTGATGAATGTCGTCCACTCCTTCATAAATTTGCAGTTTTAAAACAAAGTTATTAAATAATAACAAATGTTTAGTAACATTAAATATAAAAAATTACAGCGGCATTACTGAATTTGCTACAATTATTTTTTGGCACTATCTACACATTCAACGTTGAAACTTGAATGTCGATGTCATTCAAGTTTCAACGTAGTCCTAACTTTAAATCACAGATGTCACCGACTAACAATACGCTTAACTAATGTCTAAATCAGATCAAATAATTGTTTCGTATTGTGAAATATTTATAAAATTCCACTAATGCCATGTGAAATTAAATCTATAAAGCCTTCAAGGAATATAAATTTCTTAAAACAACGCCATCTAGTAAGTCAGTGAAACGGCTTTCAGCCTTACCGTTAAACTAATTAGTACATGCTTTAGACAACAGATGTCACAAATCTGAAATCTAAAATATTTTCGATTTAAAAAAACATTTTATTTAAAATTCAATTAAATATACTCATTGATAAAAGTTCAAGCATGATATTTTTGTATTAAATATATTATAGTGACAAACTTCGTAGGCAACAGAACTTAAAATAAATATAATAATATGTAATGTAACAAAATAGTATTTATTTCACCATTTTCTTTTTATTGACCCACTTCAAAAAAGGATTATATCCAATTCGACTGTATTTTTATTTTTTGTTTGTAAGTGATATCTACACCAATTGTGAACAGAGTTCAATCATTTTCTTTAGCTGAATAGGTTTTATTAATTAAAATTAAAAACTCCAAAACTGGGGGTTTAAAAAATTAAGATTTAAGGGCCATGATTTGACCATTGGGTTGTACCTACATTTTTTTTAATACTAAAATGTTACCTACACTTACGAAGTAACTATTACCTTATCTGTGCCTCCACCTACATTTTAACAGGTGAAAGAAGATAGATGGTCGTTGAGCACGGTAGAATCGCCCGAGTTCGAATTAGAGTTCCCTTACTTAGGAAAAGCCTACAGAAGACTGGAGCCATTGTAGCTAGTATTACAAACCCACATCACCCATACATACGGCATGTTATATGTCACTAAAAACATATACGAAACTACAAGCTCTTACAGAAATATTTTAAAGCCGTATGGAAGACCCAGCGAATAAGGCACTCTAAATTTTACTACTGAAGCCTGATTAAACCGTATCTTTATTGATATTACCGAGAACCACGAACTGTTCGCAGTTACATCGGATTTTATCATGGCCGAAAATATAAAATTCACGTTATTTTTTTTTTTAATGGTTACTAGTATCGTGGGTCATACATTAATATTATTGTTAACTCCTCCAGCTAAGCTACATAAGATACTTAACCTGTTAACAATAACCTGGCACCTATGGTAGTAGTCCTTTAACCTCTAGGCACAAGCGTGGCTTTGCCTTAGCGGTTGGTAAGATAAGATAAGATAAGATAACTTTATTTGTCTAAATATCTGTACAGATGGTGTTACAGTAGGTATAAAATTTGTTTCAACATGCTTCGTCCATTAATTTTAGACACAAATAAAATTGTTTTACATCGATATAAGTAAAATTACAGTAAATTACAATCACAAAATCTATTCGTGGGAGAGCCATGCTTCGGCACGTATGCTCCGGCTCGACCGGAGTGATACCACGGCCTCACAGAAAACCGGCAGTAAAGCAATGATTGTATTACCTAACCCTTCCCTCTCCCCCTCCCCTATTACCACCCTTCCCCTCTTCCCCTCCCCCTCTCCCTCCTCTTCCCCTAATCCCACTTCAAAGGGCGGCAACGGACATATGACTCTTGACTTGCAGGTGCCTATGGGCGGCGGTAGTCATTTGCCATCAGGTGACCCGTCTGCTCGTTTGCCCCCTATATCATAAAAAAATAAAAAAACAACCACGCTAAACATATATTATCTAAATATATATTATAAAAAAAATGTTAATTAGAATTAGATCATATTAAATTCGGTCAATTAAATACAAGATTAAAATCATCAGGTGAGATGGCAGAAAAACGCATAAGTACGTCGGACAGTACGGACTGCACGTCAGAAGTGAAAACATAACTTCACACTGTTTTTACATACACACACACACACACACACACACACACACACACACACACACACACACACACACATACATCTCAGCATGACGGTCACGCGAGTTCAGTTCTTTTTCCAAATACCAAAAGTGCCCAACGTGCTTAAAGAAGTTTCACTTCTGGTCCTAGCAATCGAGAGTTGACCACCGCCGACTGACGGGACCCGTTCACGAGCATGACAGAAAGTGTCAGCGATCATCCATGTCAACCATATTGTAGGGAGCCGAACGACCCGACTCATGAGCACATTAGTAGAACATTTAAGCGAGCATGACATACTCCCAACTGTCTACGGAAAAGATTTATTTCCTTTCAATGGAAGTATCTTTACACTAAGGAAAATAGACGGGCAATTAAACCTATATAATTTTATTCACTAGAAATTTGTAGAGTTAAAAAAGTATTCACGCCCCATCCCCCCCTAAGGGATAGAGCTTAATATTTTTCAAATTTATTCGCCCCGTTGACATAGATGCGAATCTGTTACCCGCCACCAGAAACGTTTCCAAACTCCGTGCTACTTAAAAGAATTTCTTAATAAATAACCATAAAATATTTTCAAGAGACGGTAAAGGACCCAGGACACAAAATCATACATTTTATGTGAGCAAGATTAAGCATGATGGAGAGGAGGGATAAGCCCTCCGCCACTCATTTAAAACTTTATTAAATTACATTAACGGGCACTCAGTACTTAAAACACTGTTTAAATACCTATTAAGTCTCATTCTATAACTGAAAAGGCGCAAGTGGCATTACATCATCAATCAAAATTTGATCTTATCTCTACAATTCGTTGGTTTACGATGCGTGCTGACAAAATATTCTTTATGCCATTTAGGAATCGTACAGTAAACCTTTTTACTTAAAAGGTTAAATACGCGCAATTCCTAGGCTATATCCAGGACAGAAGAATAAATCCCTAAGCAGAATCTTATACCATTTGTGATCATTTTAGCTGGAAACAAATATAAATGTCGTAGGTTTTCAGGGACTAAAAGAAAAAATGTATAGTACCGACTGCTCACTATTAGCTTCTTCTTTGCTACTACAACCTGAAACATTCAGCATTGCAGCTTATAGCTTGAAATCAGCTGCAATGCGCAACATTCAAAGTGGAACAAGAACTGATTGCGAAAATACTCTACAAGTCATTCACCTTAGCGACTACGGTCACGATTCGCGACCTACACCTTATTTATTATCTGTCAAACTTTTAATCGCCATTTTTCTCTCGATTTTATTTTGACAGTCCAAATAAATGAAGAAAGAACATTGCATTATTAAGAAACATATTCAAAAGAAAAGCTACACACGTTCAACGGCCTCCCTAAATCCAGAGTCATTATTTTGCAATTTTACGACTCAAATGAAGCAATAGAATCGATGAAGAGACAATTGAGAATCGAATTAACACACAGAAATGTCACATTTGGCGCGTAAACGTCAAACGTCAAGCGGCCATCTTGCGCGAGCTTATTGGCGCGTCGAGCAGGGTTGTTTGTACGACGAACGGGTGGATATACATCCATCTCAGTCTAACTCCGTTACATAATACGGAAATGGGTGAGCAGTGTTAAGTTTTGTGCCGAGTTCCGCATGCGGGTACTGTCGGGGGGTAGTTATTGATTTTTCAAGAGTTTGCGGCAGTCGCCTAACACGCCGGTGCCCAGCGCGAAAAACACATCCGAACCGCGCTCGCGTTTTTATCAAAAAATATAGTTATTTGTTTTAAATTCAAATTTTAAGGTCAAACATTTCGATTTCCGTAACATTAGTTCTGAAACCTTTTCGTTGTGTGGAGATTCTAGTGCTGGAAAACTCATTTCGTAAGTGTTCCTCTCATTTGTTACTTTTTTTATCGGTGGACACCATTTTAATCATGTATTAATGTCATTTAATGCAAACTTATTACATTTTTGATGTGTTATTTTATCTGGGTGATGATTTAGAGTTCAATTTTGTACATTGTGTCCACGTTATGTTAATTGCCATCAGCTGTTAGGCACACCCGTGAACTTAATAGGACGTCAGCGAGTGAAAAAAAAAATTACTGTCAACATGGTTCGTCGTCACCAAAATAAAAAAAAGTATCTTACCAATTTCTCCAATGCAATAATAGGCTTCAGCCTATTTCGAATTACTGTATGATGCACATTCATTTTTTTTTACTTTTAATTATAATGGCACGTTCTAATCACTCCGGCGTCAACTGCCCACTGGTTTCATCGCAATGATGCATATATATCGGTTGTTGTATGTCAAACGAGATATTCTGAAGCGAATCAATAGTGGTAATGTATGGGGAACATGGGGCAGATCTTAGTGAGATGGAGATGTCTTGTATGACGTCACAAATCGTTAGTGACACCATGGCAGTGACGTCATCGTCCTTGCTGACCGTCCTTCAATGGCATAGAGTCTAAAACTCATTAGTTTTAATACACTATTAAGCCTGGATTAGATCGTAATAGGAATATTAATAGTCGGGTCTAGTCATCGTTTATAGCTATAGTGACATCATCAACCAGACTATTGATCCTTGGATATGAGGGAGAATCCATATTATAGCAGCTTGAGTGTTACAAGTAAGATTCTCGCGTTTTCACTACTACCGGCATCCATCAGCATACAAGCATTGCCTTGGTGATGGAATCTAGGTGACATAAGAACACCCTAGATGCCTAACCATGTCTTACACTCTCCTATTATTAGTAACCATTACATACGTAATTAATAATGAAAGCTGTTCTACGTCTTCATCTAAAACTAGCAATAAATTACATCACTATTAACACCCAATGCATTATGACCTCTGGTTTGTATAGAATCAAATATCAACCATTACAAATTACTTAACTCCTTTCTAAAGTTTTATTAAACTTCCATTCGTTTTACTGCAATTCTGTTTCCGCGTGAATAGGCAACATAATCTCACACATGAATTCTTAAAATTATCAATTTGAGTGATTTTATTGTTAATATATATATGTTTTCGCAATAAGCCGTCCAATATACATTCTCTTTACATTCATCGCTTTAAAATAGTGTACTATATATCCAGAATTATTCACAAATGACATATTCAGCAACATAGATTTAGTACACCACTTGGAAAAGTCAAAAGCAAAAATGATGGAATGGATAAATTGTTTTCCAGCTTTCACGACTTGGATGCATATTGGATGTGTAAAAGGGTCTTAAAAGTATTTAACGCAATCTGATCGAAACGTCAGGTAAACGAATAGGTATCCTTATAGATATTACCGTTATTAAGTACCAATTACACCTTTAATATAGAATAGATAGAGCCTGCGAGGAAAAACATTGCTATTACCGAGTTTTGTCATCGCGAAATATAAATAATTATTTATTGAAAACTTAATGTACAATTTGTACAAAGGCGGACTTAATGCGCAGGGCATTCGGGGGGTGCAAAAATTAAATTTGACCTTTAGAGTTATTTATAATACTTAGATAATCAAAATAAAGTAGATACACATATTACATGGAATTAATACTATTACTTACATAAATATATTGCTATACGTCATTACTACATCATCATCATCAGCCTTTCATTATCCACTGCTGAACATAGGCCTCTCCTAATGAACGCCACTAAGCTCGATCGTCAGCTCTCCTCATCCAGTTTCTCCCCGCTGCTCCTCTCGTCACTCCACCTGGCTGCAGGGCGTCCTACACTAAGTTTCCCTTCCTTTTCTACTTTACAATAATATAATATACATACGGAACCGTAAGTGTCCACACACACAATATACATACATACACATACATATGAATACTAAAATACACCGTCGTGTAAGTAACTACCGTAGTGAGCTTTCGGCCAACTCATTGTAAAGAGGATCACGTACTTTCTTCTTGAATAAAAAACGGTTTGTGGACATCCTGATATCGACCGGGAGCGCATTCCAGAGAAGAACTGATTGAATATAAAAGGAAGAGTTGACAAAGTCGGAGGTGTGAGGAGGGCATAACAGAAGCATATTGTTTGTTGGTCGAAGATTTAGATCATGACTGGAGCATAAGAAACGGAAGTAGGGAGCTAGGTAAGCAGGTAAAGATGGAGAGTTGAGAAACGAGAAAAGAAAAGACAATGTTCGCAGATTGCGGCACTGACGGATAGGGAGCCATCTTAGTTGGGAATGTAAGGCAAACATATGGTCATACTTTAGAAGATTGAGAATGCAGTTATTGAGAAGGAAGGAATTATATTTAAGTAAAACAAAAAAGCACATTTTAATGGCTAAAATGGAATTAAAATACAAAAAAGTTTCGCTATGCACCTGGCTTCGACATCAGACCATTGTTACTAATCCCAATCTGTTTGACTCGACCAAACGAACCATATGAGCCCAAACTTGATGGGTTGACTAGTAGCCACTGATGAGTTCCACATTCCACCTCCTGGCCCCAGCATCAGGTCAGCTCCAAGATGGCAAATTGTAGTTTTGTCATCCAAACCAAATAGACATACAAAGTTTCAATTCGATACAAAAATTAGAAGTGTGTTAAAATTGACGAGTTGAAGATTACAAATGAAGTTAATCAAGCGTGTTAAAAATTCCTGGGAACTCTTTTTATATATTACTAGCTGACCCGACAGACGTCGTCCTGTCATAACTATGAATATTGAATTCGAATTGGTATAATTAATTTTAAAAAAATTTATTCCAAAAACATAGTTCCGACCGAATGCATCTGTTTTAAACGATATTTGCAGCGCGCATTCTGTCAGTCGCGCCTACTGTCAAATAACTACAGACAGTTATGTCAAAAGCGCTAAGGTTACATTAGAAAAGTTAATATGGTCGTTAAATTTTCTTAAATTTTCTAATTTTCCGCGCAACTTTCTTAATTTTTTCTTTCTTAAGAACCTTCTCCTGACCATAACAAAAACAAAAAAAAATTAGCGAAATCGGTCCAGCCGTTCACGCGTGATGCCGTAACCAAGAGATATAGGGAGTCATTTTTATATATATAGATTATAATCGTTTCCCTCATCGGGCTTAAACTGCTGGTACAAAGAGCTGTATAACGCTTGATGCAAACGGCACCTGCTACTTTGACCAAATTGTCGGTACATCTATGCAATGTCGGTCCGTGTAAGCAACGGAGGCCTCGAACCAAAGCCGAAACCTAATCATGTTTAAAGGTTGAACACGTCTTCTATTGCAGTCATTAAGAGAGTCGGGGGAATGACTTCCACTTGTCATACACGTCACTGAAGCTCATTAGGTTTGGGTTTGCAATTGCCGAACTATCATGTAGTGCTTACAGTCATGTTAGAATTTCTGAGGTACTGCAGTCATTTCGCAGATACACAACTAAAGCTACCCGGTTCTTGGAATTTGCAAATTGAATTGCAAATGAAAAATTGCTAAAAGTATGTAATTTTTTCCTTCCAAGGATATAATATAATACAATTAAAATCACTCTCCAGACTAATAACTGGACCATTAAACCAGCTCCAGAGACAGCAAACCTATTATCCCCTCGCAGTTTCTCATCTGTGCTGGTAATCAACGGTAGATACATATAACGGCGCCCGAAAACGTCAACTCTCATCCCCACGAAAAAATGGCAGAAAGAGCAACGTCTCCTGACAAGTAAAACACGAGGTCCACTCACCAAGGTCCCCGACGAAACTTGCATCCAGGGGCCAGTTGCCTCCAGTTCAATTGTCAATTGCCAGATGTGGTCGGTGTGGTAAAACAATATCACAATTTCTCTTTCTCATTTATAAACTACTAGCTTTTGCATACGGCTTCCTTCGCATAAATGTAGATTTTGTCAATCAATGCATTATTCCTCGGTTACAGTAGTTTGTCCTGGATGAAAATGGTACTCTATGTCTTTTTCTGTACCTCTGGCAACGTTCATGATGGTTAAGTCGTGAAGCGTAACAAACAAACTCTCTTTCGCATTTATAACATTATTGTATATAATGTAATTGAACAGTAATGGGTTAATTTTGAAATAATGGCATGTGGAGGACCAACGCAAAGGGAGGATGCTACGACCAGGCTAGGTGATCATGCCTGGCGGGCCGCGACCCAAGGGTTGATTTTGAGAAGTTGTATATGCTAATCAGCGCGAGAACTCTCATCGCGCGCAATCAGCTGGTCTTCGCTAGATAATGTTGGAGTATGTTTTTGCTGTATGTGGAAGTTGTCACAGGCAAATACTATCCAAAATAATAAATCAAATCAGTCAGGATGAAGAACGGATAGATGAGGTGGTGCTATAAGTGGTTACCGAGTAGGTTTACATTTGCACATTCCCAACTAGCCAGGTCAGTCTTAGGACGGGTGACCATTCTTAACACATTGAGACCCTTCCGTGCCTCGGAGAGCACGTTAAGCCGTTAGTCCCGGTTGCCATATGAACATTTGTGGCATTCTTTACGGGTAGTTGGAGCCCTAAAAAGTCTAACAACCTGGTCTAACTACAGAACTTCGATATCGCCTAGTACTTGGGTTGTGGAGGTCTGATGGCAGTCGCTTCACGAAAAATATCGAAGTTCGACAGTATCGTAGTTAGACTGAAAGCTGACCCCAACTTAGTTACTAGAAAAGGCGCGGAGGATGATGAGTCAGGACGAAGAACCACTACATTACACTAGCTAACAATGTAAACAAAATCTTGGAAATCACTTTTAACCTACTTCTAACTGTCATATATAATTTAGCATCTTTGAGCTGATCTGATGATGAAATCAGGAGGTGGATAGTGGAACTCTTCAGTGGCTACTAGTAAACCCCTCGAGTTTGGGCTCATATGACTCGTTTTGACTATTCCAACAGATTGGGATTGGTAACAATGTTATAGTTGAACTCTTTTTGGAGTTTACTCCTTAAGAATCGATTTTCATATAAGGCGCCCGGTACGAAAAAAATATGAAGAGTAAAATTTAGTGATCGGAGGGCAGCGTAACGCTTTAACGGTTTGTTGTGCTTTTTGTGCTTTATTGGAGTTTACTCCTTATCCTCGACGCATGTAAGTAGATATGTACAGATGCGTACAGCGTCTAGAAATGATTAGAGAGAGAGAAAGAGAGGGAGAGAGAGTGAAATTGTAAACTCCAGTCGTGCGTCGGAGCTGACACAACTTTTTTTATTTTTTTATTCAGTTTGCCATTAAAACGTATTTGTTAGTTAAACCAAACTAACTAGTTTTACTAACTGATGTAAAGTTAGCTAAGACTTTTCGACGAATCTTTTTGTCAGAAACCCTGTTTAGCCATTTGAATGTTTAAACTACGTATGCATTAACTAGTATGTAACTAACTAGCTGCGCCCCGCGGTTTCAGCCGCGTAAGTCCCTCGTTAAGTTTTCTTTTTTGTGCAAACTTCACATAAACCATCTACTAAATAGTTCGAACAAAGCCTAAACATTTGGTTTGGATAGGTGAGCCCGTTCTTGAGTTATAAAATTACAACGAAAAGTGGCATTGATTTTTATATATATGGATAAACATTGGTAACGACGTCCGATAGTCGGCGGTTACGGGTACATATTTGACCTCTCCCTTTCTCTTCTCCTTTAACCCCATCCCCAGGAAGGACTAACAACCACTATTTTAAAACAGAAACAACAAATTAATACTGCTAGTACGACAATTTTACCTGTCTGTGTGTTTTTTTCAAACTTTTACAACTTTTATACATATTAGTTGCTTATAATATTATTTACGTATTTACAGGAATTAACGCGAGCACGACAAGGTATTACATACCTCTGAATTACCTAACGTTTCGATCAGTTGAACGGTATATATACGATAGGTTGCACTGGCCGTGGTCAGCCTGTGACCACGGCCAGTGCAACCTATAACGTAAAGTTGTGTAACGAAAAGGTATGTAATACTTATTCGTGATGGCGTTAATTCCCGTAAATACGTAAATAATATTATATCATGGAACGCGAAAGTCTAAAAGTTAGTATATTAGATGCTTAACTCGAGACATAATCGCGATAATATTAATAAGGTACAATACATTTTTGGTTACTCGACGTTTCGATCGAATTGCACCGATCGTGGTCACGGGTGGTTAGTTCACTCGTGACCACGAGGTCCACGTAAGTCCCGAGTTACACGTTTAATAAGTATGTCCCTATGTTCCCTCGTAAACACTAAACGGGTGATATTTTTTTTTTTAATATGTCCTTAGATTCGACTTTATTGCGCTAGTCTCACTGGGAATATTAAAAAATCAAAATCTTAACGCCAAAATTTGTTTTTTAATTATTTTGACGTGATAACGTCTTATAAATCGATGAAAGCCGGCTGCGCGCACGAAACAACATGACTCATTGTCACGTTCCGCCTGAGCCGAGCGTGCAAGTGATAGAGAGGCACGATCGGCCTAATATAAGCGTTCGTTTATTGACATTGATTAGATTTCAGTTTATTTCTATAACTAATTGTTATGAGATTAACTACGTGATTATATTTATACAAATTATTTAAATTCAATTTGCAAAAACTGTAAATAATATTGCAAAAACTATAAATAATATTTGAAAATAAAAAATTAATGTTTTTAACCAGAGTTTTAAAAATATTGTGTTTTCTTATGACGTTATCGTGTAAAATTTACGACGTTACAGACTACCAATATTTTTTTTCTAAATACCTATACACTGGGGTATCGAAATGAAAGGGTTGAAGAGGTGATTAACTAATACATATATATTTGTTGGTTAATCATTTTACTGTAGTTGGACTTTTTGTTTCATTTGTTGAGGGAATTCCCTTTTATATCATTTTCTTGGTCACCCATCTTCGGACTAACTACTGCGTCTGTAGTCGCTCTAATTACTGCGTAATAAACCTTTCGTGTGATTATTTACAGCTAAGTTAGTTGATATTAAACCGATAATAAGTTAGCCGTACAACTCAAGGCTAAGCCTGTAGATTGGCTTCAAGGTTAAACGAAGAATAATTAATTAATAATTTGATACATTTCGACTTTCAAATATTCTGCTATTTAATTGGCTATGTTTGCATACAACCGGTTGACGAAGTTCAAAAAAGACTTCCGCTGATTCACACCATGGTGCGAACAGCTCTTGATGTGAAACAACGAAGTACCCCGGCAGAATCTAAGTTCGATTCTCGAGTCGTAAATTTTTTTATTGAATTTTTCTGCTAGAAATTTCATATTAACACTACGTAGCCTGCAAATTTGCCAAAAGACAGACAATAGTCTTGTCCAATATGACAAGGGACCAAAATGTAATCATTGATAATCAATAGTAGTGTTTTTTTTTTTAAAAGACAACTCGCGCACTAGGAATGACTCCTGTGTCGCGAGGGACTTTACAAACATACAAACAACGGACACAAAGTACACCCAGACTTGAGTGGGAATCGAATCCACGACCTACGGCATAGCAGTCAGGGTCACTAACCACTAGGGCAACAGGCCAGACACCCCTCCGCAACGCCCCATAAGAAACTTCGTTCCAAAAATTGTAAAATAAAATTATTTATCACTATTTTTGTGACAATTCAGCTATATCACCAATTTCTGAATTGACTAACGGCCTGTCCGACGCGACGCCGCGACGTGCTGCAGCTCCATTCGACCAAAAACCTGCTGTTCCTTCTTAAAATAAATTTGAATTAAAAACACTTCACGACTCAGTTAAAATTGACTAAAGTCTCACCACAAAAACACTACAACGAAAAATACAGTCACTTTTTTTGTTAACGCTACCTCCAATCGAATTTCAATGCGTCATTGTACAGTCAGCAATCGACTGCAATTTGGCTAGAGTCCATAAAATTTGGACGTTTCTTAACAGTTGGCTGTAGACGTATACGACGTTGCAGTAAACAATTATGATTAGGGCTGTCAACCGCATTATATACATTTACTACGCGCACTATATATAATTACTATTTTGTGTGTACGTATTGTATACGATTCTAAAAAGAAAGGAAGAAAAGATTTTTTGTTGTTGACAAAAACGAATAAATTACATTTATTTTATTCATTTTTGTGCTCCAAAAACGAATAACTTAAAAAAAAACAATAGGTGATATAATAAAAATATTTGAGTTGGATAGATCAATATTTTTTTTTACAAAACAGAAGCAAATCTCACGAATAAAAAGTGTAATAAATTTTTTCTAGTGCAACTTTTATTTTTTTTTACCTTAAAATAATACTCTATCTACTCTACTTTCGACTATCTCTTCTTACTTAATTTACATAATATTGAGCATATTTTCCTCTTCCCTAAAAAAGGCTTTATGCAGCCCAAAAAATGTTGGCAACCCTGATTGAGATGGCTTTATCTGGACATCGAGGATCGTTCAAACGAAACGATAGAGGTCTTTGTAGTTTGAATTTAGCGTACACAGTGTGCAATATGAAGGGACTTCATATACCTACTTAATGGATTTTTAGAATAGAAATTGGCAAAATAGAAGACCTATTTGTAAACTTGCTTCTTAGGCAAAGGTCAATAAACCCCCGACATCTTTTCTGCTAGTGACTAAGAACGATATAATTACAAGTTATAATGCCCGACTGATCCTACTTTTATATAATTACTAGCAGCAGCCCGCGGTTTCACCCGCGTAAGTCCCGATGCCGTGGAAATATCGGGATAAAAAGTAGCCTATGCGTTAATCCAGGTCTCTAGCTATCTACATACCAAGTTTCATCGCAATCGGTGGTTTTTGCGTGAAAGAGTAACAAACATCCATCCATATAATTCTTTATACATACAGACTTGGTCTCGCCAAAGGCAGTCAATACAGCCTCAGCAAGAATGTAAATTCATAAACAGTAATTCTGAAGAGTTCAGTTAAGACAGCCTTTCTTTGACATCTGTTAAAAATGCATCAGCTAAAGAAGTTCTTAGAACGTTTTGGCAGAAGACTCGCCAATACAGCTTTGACAGTACACCTGTAGTTTGAGGAAGCATTTGTTTTTTTTTGTGAACAATCCAATGGGTCATTAAAATAGAGACAGAAATCCACAATCCATGCTATGCTTGTATTCTCACAAATTTTTGAGACTACACTTACGTTAGTAAATATAAGCGTTTATGAGTGCCAGTAATAATTACCGTACTAACGATGTTATTTGTGCATCGCTGACCCATCCCCCCTTTGTCTTATAAGGCTCTGTTAACCCTATATACACTATAAAAACTGTTCCCGGTTATTTGGCCCCCACAGCTGCTGGAATTGGCGCCCAGAAAGCTGCAATATATGCCAATACAATTCCAATTTCAGAACTCAGCTGTATCAGTAATATAAACCCACCCACCCAAAAGGACCTTCACCTATCTAAATGTACTTTGAAAGTTTCTCCATTATCCTACCTCATAACCTGCCCATAAACGACGAGGATCTCTAAACACATGAGTAAAGTTATGCTATTATCACATACTTAATAGATATATGAAACATTTTCTTTCTTTAGATAACTATCCTATCAAAAATATACTTTAAGCCTTTGCCTGTTACTTCAACAGTACTTATCAAGATGATAGATATTTTTTTTTTATTGTTTGCAAGAGTGTTTTTTGTAAACAGATATTTCATCCTCGTAGTGAAAAGAATACATATGTACACTCATGCCTTGTATCCCCGAAGAAGGTAAGCAGAGGCGTATTAAACATCCACATTTTTTCAAACCTTTGTTTCGTCGTGGGAGAGCCATGCTTCGGCACGTATAAGCCGGATCCACCGAAGTGATACCACGGCCTCATTCTATGATCAACCGGCAGTGAAGCAATGATTTCGTTGCTTTTCGATGCGTGAGTGAGATTACCGGAGGCCCTAACCCTTCCCTCTCACTTCCTCTCACCTATTCCCGCCCTACCCCTCTCTTTCCTCCCTCTTCCCCTACTCTCACCTTAAAGGGCGGCAACGAGTTGAGTTGGAGGTGCCCATGGGCGGCGGTAGTCATTTACCATCAGGTGACCCGTCTGCTCGTTTGCATATGTAGCATAAAAATAAAAAATAAAATATTTTTGTCCGCAGTGGGATAATTTATAAAGAGGGCTGGTATGATATCAATGGTTCATTTATAAATATATCCGCAATTTTTATTTCTCATCTTTATACTTAAAAAGTTCAAAACAATTTTTCTACGTTTCCATTATCAAGATGAATTCCATTTCCATTCATCCAATTCCATTATCATTAATAAGAAGAGAGGTGTAAAACAGAATGTAATGTATCATATTTTTTGTACATTAGTGCGTAGACTCTTGTAACATTTTATAAATGTCGCAATGACGCCATAAACTTATTTTTTCACGGAGGCATAGCAGACTTAATTATTTTTTGCAATAAAACCAGATTTCTTCTTTATACTTCAAAGGACCGCCATTTGGGATAACTGCCTCAAAGAGGTCATCCTATAATTTAAACATTGACTAGAGATAATCGCTTTGAAACCGGATACTAGACATCCTCTCTGATTTCAAAGTGAGAATAGTCCTCTTGCCAGTGGCGTGGTGCGTTTATCCTGCAAAATTCATTTCATGTAACTTTAAAACTTTCGCGTTCCGTGATATAATTATATCAGGATGGCTACAAATCGTTACACTTTTAACAAGGGTAAAGGAGCTCTTATTTAAAGAAGTAGCACAATCCTTTCGTTAATGGGTCATCATTTAATGTCGATTTGAAAGAAGAAAAAAAGAAAGAAAGAAAATACATTTATTCTGGTACAACTAAACGAGACACTAACAGAGTGAAACACTTAATTATCAAATTCTAAAACATATAGCTGAGTTTTAGGAGATGTACCTAACTTATGTTTACAAGACGAGAAGTAGTCATCTCGCGGTCGCACCAAAATGGGAACCCAGTTCAATTTTATGTATTTATAATAGTATATGTATTATATAGCTATGTATTTGTGTGTATATGTATGTGTGTATATAAATCAATCAATCAATAAATCAAAATCATTTATTTCAATTAAACCATTATAGGTATTTTTGAATTGTCAGGAGTAGTCAAATTTTCAAATTCAATATCTTTATTTCATAGAATTGGCCATCAATTATTCGAAATCGTCGATTTAATAAATAATTATTATAATTAAAAATTATAGATCAACACACACAGAGTCACCGCAACAATAGTTCGCTTCGTCAAATAAGTAGTGTAGTATCAAGTCAGTCTGACTAAGTCAGTCGTGAAGCTAATTGCCTGTTCCAATAACTGTAGATATGAGTCACGTATATTATATTGTATATATTCGTATTAAATTTTAGTATGTATCCCATTTATTTAACAATTATTAATATATTTTTTAAGTGTACCTACTTCTTTTTTTCTCTACATCTCCCAAAGGTTGGCTGATAGAGAATGCCTTAGGCATTAAGTCGGCCTATGTACTAATGTGCAAAAAGTTTAAATAAATAAATAAAAAGTATATATACGGGAATTAACGCGATCACGAAATAGGTATTACATACCTCTGAATTGCCTGACTTTTCGACCAGGTTGCACTGGCCGTGGTCACAGGCTGACTGGCTCAGTGCTGCACGCCCTCCGTCGTCCAATCCGTGAGGTAGACGGTTCTTCATCCATCCACACATTTTCGATATTTTTGTTTCGCAATGTACCGTCACATATTATACTAACAGTACCCCTCTGCGACTGCGCATAAAAGCGAGGTGGCATGTTTTTTATCAGTGGATTCCACGCAATAATATAGATTTATAATAATATAAATAATTTGAAACCATCTTTTTTCTTTCTTCATTGAAAGTTTTTATGTTTTTTTATTTCAATCACTTCAACTCTTGAGTAAAAGTGACGTTCCGTGGAGAGGACTTGCGAACGGTGAAATTCAATCCAGTGATGTTCATACATGTTCTGCAATCGCTGATTTGCTAATCTATTGGTTCTTCACAGCAGCGATATGTCCTTAGACCCTTTCAGCAATAGTCCGTTTTGTATGGCCTATGTATTGCGTTCATTTAAGATTTTGTTACTTTTAAAGTATACTATAGTGTATTAGTAATGCTTATTATAGAACAGAACTGATATTTATAATGTAATTTCTTGGAGATAATATATGTTGCGCAATACTTTTAGATAGATAGATAGATGAACTCTTTATTGTACACAAACAAATAGGTTACAATATTTTACTTATATCTACTTACTAGCTAAAGTTATGTACAATTGGCGACCTTATCGCAATTTGCGATCTCTTCCAGGCAACCATTGGATGGATAGAGAAAACATAGGTGAAAAGAGGGGCTGCAGTGTACAATATATTTAAAAAGCCTATGGAAAAAGAAAATAATCATAAATAAGTGCTATTTAGAGATACTTAGCATAATTTTGCATATAAATATTAGGATGGTAGGTATATAGACACAGGTACACAAATACACCTACTTACATAAACTCATATATATACACATATACATATATATATATATATATATACATACACACATACATACGCATGCATTTACAATACATAGTTTAGACTCAGCAAAGCTAGTACTATGGTTTCTAGGACCTAATAGTTAGATTTTTTTGTACATAAATAAAAAGAGAGATAGAAATAAACGAGAGAGAAAAGAGAATAGCAATGCAAACAGACATATTTATACTGGGCGGGAGGTGAACCTGCTACCTCTGACATTGCAGTCAAACGCACTACTGGCGCGATACATGAGTCGTCATAATTTTGTCTAGAGCCAGAATGTCTATGGCAATCTAGTTTTGCCATCGTGCATTGGCTTGATTGGAAGTGAGCTTACACATAACAAATGACCATGGTCATCAAACAATTATTTATCCTGGGTGGGAATCGAACCCACGACCTCTGGCTCAGCAGTCAGGGTCACTGACCACTAGGCCAGTCAAAATGTTGTTGGTTGTCAAAGCAATATGTTGTTGAAGTATAATAAAGATTATTTTATTATATTCTATATCTTATTTGGGAGATTCAGAACTGCTGTCAATTACACGATTTTCAGAAACAAAACTATTTTCATGGTAGTGTACTAAGTATTTTACAAAACGATAAGGCTACCTATGGCCGATCCATAGGTAGCCTTATCGTTTAAATTTTTTTGAATAATAATAAGGCATAATTAAAAAATCTTAAAACTTAATATGTCTTACAAAATATAAGTGGATCGTAGACAAATTTAAAGTTAACATTGTAATATAAAGACACTATGGTCTTGGACTCAGTTCATTAAATTTTCTCTGTCCAATTCCAAGTCCAAAAAAAACACGATTTGAATAAAATCTAAATTCCTCTTCAGTCAACTAAAGTAAACATAGGTTTTGCGGAGTTAATGCAAAGATCATATTATATTCCTTATGAAGGTGAACGGAACAATGCAAGATAAAGTTAATTGGCAGGTACATTTTAAGTTATACTAATTTTTTCTGCTCTAACAATGCACCTTTGCGTCAATGAAAATAACACAGTTTATAATACCGCTCTTCTGTTCGGTTGGCTGCACTTCAAGAGCCAGCCTGCGACAATGGTGTCGCTAAATTCCACAGTCCGTTACGGATTAGCGAAAAAAACCTAAGAGTGCGTAGAAATAAAATAAAAAATAATTGTATCTACAGATAAATTTATTGAAGTGAAAACTTCTTTAGCGGCGTTGTGCACTTTTTGGGATGGGTATAAAATGTTAAACTCGCGTCAGGACACGTGACCTGATCCAAAATTCGTAAGACGGAGCCGAGTTTCTTATATTTTAAAAATATAACATTCGAAATTCAAACATTTATGAGCGGCCAGGAGCGCAGAACTTCCAGTGTACCCTATGTACACATTTAGATATGTTATTACCTACTTTTTATTTTTAACCTAATTATATATATACAGATGTGTGAGTGTGTGTGTGTGTGTGTGTGTATGTATATGCAAATACATTGTGAAGTTATGTTTTCACTTCTGACGTGCAGTCCTACGACAGACTGTTTTTTTTTATTTACAGATTTCTTAAATAGGTGTTTAAATAATTACATTATAGATAACAATAAAACCCCTATGTAGATATGGAAACAAACTGTTTTGTTTTTAGCTTTTTGGATGAAATTAATTATAAAACATCTCAAATTATTCGAACCAGGTTAAGGATATATTACAGTTGTTTTAGAAAAAACATACAGAGTCAGTGACTCAATATTTTTATGGACCGCGTACACATTTGTTTTGACCGTCCATTTCGGCACTAGCCATAAAATTCGGATGTGATTGCAGCGGCTAGACGACTTGGGGATTTGCCAAGTTATTTAAAGGAATTTTTGAACGAAAATTTTGCTTCCATGGAAAGAATTTTTTTAATATTAAACGCAAGAACATGGAGAAAGTTTTTATTTCAATCTCTCTACACAATTATATTCTACGTATCATGTTTATCTGAGCTATATAAACTAAGTACTTGTTTTTTATGGAGTTTCCTCAAGATAAAATTAACAGGAATTGTTATAAAAGCCATTTGCTAGCAGAAATTGTGGATATATATTACAGAAAATTTCAGTAAATTTCGACTTGCATTACAGATTTCAGACTGATTAACATCTCCCTACCTTCCTTCTAAGCAAATCCTTCCTACCAAGGGAATATTGTACCTATTTGGCTAATGAACAGGGTTGTTAGATTTCCATTTTTAACTTACATTTTTTATTTGAAAATTTTTTCTTCAGTTTGTTATTCGACCGATATTCGCTCACCAAATGGATCCATTACAAACCTACTTGCCGTATCTGTTAGATAACTGTTAGGAAAGGTGGGCTAAGATGTCTACTTTCAGCAGTGGATGATTCTACGGCTGAGATAATGATGACAATTCTATGGAAGCTTTTAGTATATACTTATTTTTATGAAAGGTATGTGTGCCAATAAATAAACAATATATCGACAAAACTAAGAATGGGACGAGATGATGAATAAAAATATATAGTTATATAGCCTTCCTCGAAAAATGAGCTATCCAACGCTAAAAGAGTTTTTCAATTCGAACCAGTAGGTTCTGAGATTAGCGCGTTCAAGCAAACAAACAAACAAACTCTTCAGCTTCATAATATTAGTATAGATTTTGAAATTCGCCACTTTATCCCAATGGGTCGAGTTAGTTTTGGAACGAGCTGACGCACCAGTCGTCATAATTAAGATGGAAGTTTTAACATAAACTAAATAAAATCTAACATGGTTGTTTTTCATTTCAGCAGCGAATGCCCCATCAGCCCTTGAGCAGTAGGGCGTGAAGTAGTGCCCTCCCCTCGCCTCTAAGAAACGGCCCAGCGGCGTACCCAGATGATCGGCTCATTCTGGAACCTGTGCCGAGCGTGCCCTTCTATGCCCGTAGATAAGGTACGTTATAATTGATAAATTTAAAACACCCCCGACTCGAAAATCCCGTCAACGATTACAAAATGCCTTACATCATTTTGAAAAAGAGCTGATACTCTTACACTGCTGGACCGATATTAACCAAACATAGCTAAGAACCACCGCAAGGAAACTGGCTTTTAAATGAAAAAACCGCATCGAAATCGGTCCATCCGTTTGAGAGCTACGATGCCACAGACACACACACACACACACACACACACACACACACACACACACGCACACGCACACACACACGCACACACACACACACACACACACACACAAACACACACACACACACAGACACACACACAGACACAGACACAAACAGATAAGAGAAGGAGAAAGAAAGAAAGAGAAACATTTATTCTTACATTCACATGTGCAGTCCGCACACAATTATTACAATAAAAATAAAAAGAAATAAAACTGTAAGTAACTATTGGCCGGTGTGGTATAACACCCCGTCGTTTTTGCGTCGGGGTTTAATAAAACAACAGACGGGTTTCTGAAAGGCTGATCAACGTTTGCTATTTACTAAGTTTACTTCAAAATCTTACGTCAAATGCCATTCGAATGTTCAATGCAATTGATACATTTTTCTTCGATCAACGTTTCAGAACCTCGATCTGATTTGGCGCCACTGTTAACAATATTTTTCAGAAACCGAGTGTAAGACTATCATTTCCGGACGGTAAAGGAATGTTCGAAATTGAAACGAATTTTAAAATTTGACACATCTATTTCAGAACGATAAACGAACTTCTTATACAACTTTTTGCCTATTATATGTTGGTTTTGGTGCATTTTCTATGAGAAACTAATATGTTTGAGATTCTATAAAATACGATTTATACCAGGCCTAATGAAAGGTGTATTTTTAACCGACTTCAAAAAAAGAGGAGGTTCACAATTCGATTGTATTTTTTTTATGTTTGTTACCTCAAAACTTTCGACTGGGTAAACCGATTTTGATGATTCTTTTTTTATTTGAAAGCTGGTGCTTCCTGTGTGGTCCCATTTCAATTTGGTCAACTTCTGACAATGGCATCCATGAGAAAACCACAAGTCTTTTATGGAATAGTTTTTTTTTAAGTCAGTTTTTTTTTTAAAGAATTACAAGTAAATGCAATCGTTCAAACACTCTCACATAAATTATTATACAATTAATACGCGAGGAGAATTCTTTTTAC
Organism: Euplagia quadripunctaria; assembly: GCA_963859945.1. Lineage (NCBI taxonomy): Eukaryota > Metazoa > Arthropoda > Insecta > Lepidoptera > Erebidae > Euplagia > Euplagia quadripunctaria. Next base: position 12,559,346 of record OY982584.1, on the reverse strand, counting down.
CGCTTTTCAAGCAAATTCCGCACATAAAGGAATTCGAAATTTGGCATAATTAATGGTTATATATATGTAAAAGAAGCACAGAAAGGTAACATTTTTAAAACAATAAGTGTTATAAATGTAATAATTATATGGAAACGGCCACATCAAGTCACACGTGGTATCTATGGTACGGAAAGTCAAAAAGTTCAACTGTTACTTATAATAAAGAACTTGATTTATGCTTAAAATAAGTCTGAGAATCCTCCCTTTGTGTTGAAGGGACATAACGCCCATTTCTCCACAGAAATCCTTACTAATCCTTACTAATATATAATATATACTTAATTACTTAATACTAGAGATCGCGTGGTGATCGAATTTCGACCATGGTTTATTTCATTGGCCAATACTTGACCTGTCATTGTATAGACTTTTGTACCATGACAGGTCAAAATATATACTGGACACTCATAGCTGTATGTACCCGTTTTTGCATTTTTTTTTACTTTGTAGCAAATATTGTTCAAAAATTTTAGCATTAGTCACTTCTTCTCTGTATAAACTATAAGTGTGCGAAATTTCATACTCCTCCGTCCGTCCAATTTTCGTAAAACGGGATCCAAAGTTTTCGCTTCACGTATTAATATATAGATAATATAGATAAATACTATAAATGCGAAAGTAACTCTGTCTGTCTGTCTGTGGCCCTTTCACGCCAAAACTACTGAACCGATTTAAATGAAATTTAGTACACGGATAGCCTAGAGCCTGAGAAAGGACATAGGCTACTTTTTAATGCGAAAAAAGAGGTGTAAGGGGTTGAAAGGTGGGGATGAAAAGTTGTATCGAAGTATCGTCATATTTAGAGCTAGAAGCTTGAAACTTATTTTTTAGACATATAAATATTTATGGTTCTTTCATTGTGATGTTCGTGTTAGTAACTGCTAATTTTGAATCGACCATTATCGAATCTGGGAAAGTATTTATAGCGCGGGATCGTGATCCCAATTAGAGAACATCTGCCGCGTTCCTATAATCAAGAAACTATTCGTTTGAATTTTCAATTCAACGAAATTTAACCGTCGTAAGCAAAACAAATCGTTTCTTTATTATAGGAACGCGGTATAAACTAGCCGCTCCTCACAGTTTCGTATGCGTTTACTGGCACTGCACCTCTCCTATCGGTAGCATCGTCATGTTACATTGCTTCCGCAATGAATACTCTATCCAATACAAAAATAATTATTTAAATGTCTTAAACTGACCATTAGGGTCAGTTTAAGACATTGGTGCGTTTTTAAACAAACAAACAATGAAACAAAAAGAACTCTTCAGCTTTATTATACATTGGGAGCAAAAAATTTGCACACAAATTTTCAACAAAAATACAAAAAAAAATGAAATTCCCATGTTCGTTTTCATTTTCGTGAATGCAGATTCAAAGTCAATTTCAGCACCTATCCAATGGTATCATTTTTGTTCTTATATCATGCCAACAAAGTGATTTTTGGGGATCAACCTTTAAAGTACACGTATTTTGTAAATTTGTCAGTATGAAAATTGTTAGGGAACACTTTTTATTAATAAAATGTGTTTTGCTGATTTAGCCCCCCCCCCCCCTAGCCTGAATGGCGGCTTCCATTCGATTTTTCATCGACTTGACCAAAGTAAGACGACATTTTGAAGGATCGCCTCCCATTCCTCTGCGATCTGCGATCGCCTGTTGCAGCTTCTGAAGACTCGTTGGAGCAGTATCTCTGGCTGGAACTCTTCTTTTAAGCTCGTCCCGTAAATGTTCGATAGGATTGAGGCCTGGGCTTTGAGCTGGCCACTCCATAATAGGCACATCCACCTCTTGGAGATACTCGTACACTATACCAGCCGTATGCGGTCTCGCATTATCCTGCATGAACAGGAAGTTTTCATCAATATACCCTGCAAAAGTACGACGTAATGCGTAACACCAAAAATTAAAGGTATTGTTGTTGTTGTGTTGTTTTATTTTTTGGCTGAACGTGCTAATATCTGTTAGTTACAGATATTACACGTTTGAATTTAAAAAAAAAACTTTTTTAATAACCTAAGCCTTTTTTTTTTTTTCTATCATAGCTCACGGTTCGTATCGCCACTAACAAGTAAATAACCTGAGTCACACATTACTGCTATTCTTGTTAACCCCTCCAGCTAAGCTAAATTCTTGTGTTAGGAGTGGGTTCAAGGCGGTAGTGCACTTGGTGGGGTCAGAACCTTCAACCACTTGATCGCAAGTCCTACGCCTTAGCCACTTTTGCATTAGGCAACCCAAATCTTGAGAAAGACAATAGTCTGTTTATCATTGCGCTACGACCTTTAGTAGCAGAGCATTGACCGTAAATGTTATGAAACTTCGGGAAACGACTAGTCTAATATAACGATGTAAGGGATTAAACACAGCCCAAACCAGCCCAAGCATTGTAAAGCCAGACGGAAGCCGTACAAGTTAATAAAAAAATTACCCAGCTTTTGAGCCGATCAATAGACTTCTAATAAATTATACGTCGCTTAGATCCCGCGAGAAATCATGGTATACATTCAAAGAAGCCTGTTAAGTAAGTGTTTACTTAGCTCCGTATATTGCGAACGAATCAGAAAATGAAGACGAATAAAAATGTGTTCATTGAATGTAAGTTTTCTTTTTGTTTTGAAGAAAACAATTCGTGCGTTAGAAATGATTCCTGTGTCGCGGGGGATTTAAGAACACCCAGACTCGGGACAACGGTTTATGGATCACACAATGTCCCGGCCCCACACTCGGCATAGCATATCCTACTAATATTATAACCGTGAATGTTTGTGAGGATGTATGGATGTTTGTTACTCTTTCACGCCAAAACTACTTAACCGATTGCTATGAAACTTCGTATGTAGATATCTGGAGACCTGGATTAACATATAGGCTACTTTTTATCCCGATATTCCCCCAAGATCGGGAGTTACGCAGGTGAAACCACCAATCAAAACCATTTATTCCAATCAAATCAATTATAATTATAATTTAGGTATTTTTGAATTGTGAGGAGTAGGAGTCAGTCAGACTAAGTCAGTCGTGGAGAAGAACAGGCAAGAAACTCCAAGGACACTCTTCTTAACATGTTATTACAATTCTCTGGTTACATTGCATATAAACGTAAATTAAATGCGAGGACAATGTAACATATTGTTCTAAAATATGAACAGACGCGATAATTATTTCTGTATTTACGAAATAACCGTCCGGAGATGACAAGCCTCCCTTTTCAAGTTTACTAAAATACTGCAAAAATTATCTCGAAAATACAAAATAAAAAAGCGATGATTTTTTTACTGATAAGTTTTCAATATTTACCACCTGCAAGTAGCAACAACGATACTTGCAGTAAATTAATGTCTCGTAGTCCCACCAGTACATTAACAGTGGAACCATATATTATGAATATATGTAACCCTTGGCCCCACAAGAGTACGACAATTTTATAACTTAACTGAGAAGCTTCACAAGTTTTTATTAAACACATTTCGTTAGATTTGAAATTTGTCCAAATGCTTCTAAAAGTTTGGCTTGGAGCCAATGCCTCTAGTAATAGGATTTCATGAGATGTTTGCTACTCAAAGTTAAGTTATAACTTGAACCGTACTTAACATTGTACATTCTCTTTATTTACATATGTTTTCTTGACATTATTTATACGATTCTTTGAGTCCAGAGAAAGCTTTCGCTGGACTTGAATGTGAAAATATTAAATATTAAAAACTATACCTCGTCTTCAAAGAAGGTATTAAGGCCAACACGCACGTACCATATATACATTATGTACGAGGAGCAGGGATTAATTACGTGAGCTGTTTTCTTATGGGTTGGTTTCATCTTAAGTCGTATAATTAACTTTAAAAAAAGTATCGCCGACCTCAATACACCTTAATCATGATAAATTGTAATGATCTGTATTCTTCATTTCTTAATTTTCCACCCTTAGAGGTGGAATATTTTCTACAAATTTAAATGGGACTAATCTTGAGTACATCCAATTCAATAAAAAAAACTTATTAAGTAATAAATCGGTTCACAAATTTAGAAGATATTGCGCAACATACACGCAAAATAAAAGTAATATTCAGTTGAATTGAGATCTTTTTGAAGTCGGTTAATAAACTACATTTCAGCTTAGGACCAGCTAACTTACCTAAAAAAAAAGGACTGCCTTAAGCACACTTTCACAAAATTCGCTAACTTGACTAAAAATACAGACTAGTTGATTTTATTATGACAAAAATCTTACTATGTTTTATTCAGTACTTTTTACTGGTAAGGTAAGAAGATTGGAAGAGGGGGAGAGGGGGGAAGAGGGAAGGGTTAGGGCCTCCGGTAACATCACTCACTCGGGGAAAAACAACGAAGCATTGCTTCAATAGCGGTTTTCTGTGAGGTATCATTCCGCTCAAGCCGGGCCATACTTGCCAAAGCATGGCTCTCCCATTTGAAGCTAGCTAGTGTTCCTATCCGAGTGGACATATACCTATCCTATTCTGGTGGATATTCACATAAAATACCGGACATTCGGGTACACGACCCCGGCCTCTTCGAGCTACTGCCGTCTCAGTCCTGTTTCCCCATGCGAGACTTGGGTTCCGGCTCCTTCCGACTTCTGTTTTCCTTACCCCAATTAACCTTCTTCCTTTGTCCCATCTGAAAACAATTACATTCCCTAGGAGGGTTGGCATCAAGCAGACTGTCGGCCGTAAAAGAAAATAGCCAAAACCCGTTGCAAAGTTAAAGTTGGGCAAAAAGATCATGATGATGAAGTGTATCTAAGTATGTTTATCCGTGTTCTATTCGTAGAACTTCAAGCATGAAGTTCAAACTCTGCTTAGTTTGGGTCTAAAGAGTATGTCTGTATTATTTACGTGTCTACGTAACAGTTTGTGAATGCAGCTTTAAAAGTGTTTCTCGAAATGAAACCGTATGCCCCACAGGGCAGTCTGTAGAGGTTACAGTGTCAGTTTTATTTCTATGCGGAGCTGCGAAAATGTACACTTATTTGGTGTCTGAGCAGCTGAGCATTAATATTTCATTGAGAACAATAGTTACACAGTGTACCAATTTTTTGTTGATTATATTTTGACATTATAATACTGCTGTAGGAGAAAAATATTTACTTTGTAGTTGATTAATATTTTGTTTTTATTTGTCGGAGTCACATTTTACAGTTAGGTACTGTTGATGATATTTTAATTTTAAAAAAATTACTTGGCAACTTTTTTATTAACATTACTTCTACGAAACTCTTTTATTTATGCTTTAAAATTGAGCTGGTAAAGATGTATTAGAAATTGAAAAATACTTGACTGAACAAAAAATCGGCTTTAATGTCAATGAAGGTTATAGCACTCAACTTCGACAGAATCGCTGAAGGTTCTTGGTATAATCTTCAAAGATTTGTGTCCAGGTCTAAAACTCAACATGGACAAAATAAAAGTAAAGAAAACCCGGTTTGCTGTTGGGGTAACTTACGCAAAATTAATAACAATTACCTTTGCCTAAAATAAATTCTCCAATTTGGAAGATTTAACTTCGAGAAAGATGTCAGATTGATCGGTAAAAAAGGCGTGTTTCATTAGTTTTAATAACTATAATTATTCGGCTCATCAACTGATTTGCCTTCAGTGGTCCTTCAGCTTCAGTGGTCTCAATAAAAAAAAATTGAAGAAGCCTTTGACGGAGTTTTACTGATGTCAATATAATTCAAAGAATTACCGTCGAGTTTCTACCTCTGGTCGACCGTAGTTAATCAAATACAATAAAATTGCCAGCCTGCCTCAATAAAAATAAATCATTCATATAAAAAATACTCTAAAAGTAGACCTGATACTTCGGTTTAGGGACGCGAAATAATACACTTCTAATGACAAGGGGCGCCTTTTGTTCCAAAATGTCTTGGAAAGAAACGCAATTTGTGTTCAGATTACGTCTACAAAAAAGACGATTTATTTATAAGAAACTTTTCAGATAAGTGATTATAATCTTCAAATCTTTTATATTCTTTTTTTTCTTTAAAAAGACAACTCCCGCATTAGGAATTACTCCTGTGTCGCGGGGGACTTTACAAACATACAAACAACGGTCACAAAGAACACCCAGACTCAGGTGGGAATCGAACCCACGACCTATAAGCATAGCGGTCAGGGTCACTAACCACTAAACCAACAGGCCAGTCAAGTCATATTTCAGCCATTTTACACGAAACCTTAATGAATTACAGAACCTTTGAATGAATGAATCACTCCGTCTATATTATCTACACTTATCTTATGTGATAAACTGATAACCGTATGAAAATCAGCGAATAGACAAACAGACAGACAGACGCGGCGGGGTTTTTTTTTATAGTATAGGGGGCAAACGAGCAGACGGGTCACCTGATGGTAAATGATTACCGCCGCCTATGGGCACCTGCAACTCAAGAGTCACAAGTGCGTTGCCGGCCTTTAAGGTTGGAATCGGCAGTCGGTTCGATTCCGAAACACCGCCCCACTGAAAACCCCGGTGGGGTGACGGCCCGAGGGGGTTTCCACACGCATAAAAAAAAAAAAAAGGGGAAGGGTGGAAGGGGTAAGGGGTGGAGGAAAGGGTGGAACCTCACTCTCTCGGCGAAAAGCAATGCAATCAATGCTTCACTGCCGGTTTTCTGTAAGGCCGTGGTATCACTCCGGTCGAGCCGGCCCATACGTACCGAAGCATGGCTCTCCCACGAGAGCATGGCGCTCCCAAGAGATAATTTTGTTTTAGTTCAGTTAGAGGGGATTTTGCTTTATATAAATGTAGTGAAGTAATTCAGGAGTTAGTTGATGCGCTTTTGTAGAGATCTTTTTATGTGCACCAAAGTAAAACTTAGGTGGCCATGACACGATCGGGAGAGGGCCGATCCCGAGCGTAGAGGACGTCGGCGGTGATATCAGCCGTCGACGGGGCCGCAGGCTGCCAGAGAGTGGGGACCTCTGGTGGCAGATTAATTGCTGCGGTAGGCGATAGGATGGCGGCCGATCGCTTTTTGCGATCGGGCCGCAACACATATTGATTAGGCCGATAGGCGTGCGGAAGCCTGCTTTCCCCGGGATAGGGCTTGGATAGGCGCGGCGTCGATCCGGGGGGGACCTGAAATAACATGGTCCAGGTCCTCCCTGGAACAGGGCGCCTGAGACCGGCTGTCGGGGTGGTTTTTAGTGGAAACACCACATACTCCTGGCTCCTGCGTCCCCGAGGAGCCGGAGATCCGAAGGGATTTTCCGTCCCGTCAAAAAAAAAAAAAAAAAGGTGGCCATGACACGATTATTTTATGGTTTTTTATTTATCACACGACTGCCCAAAGGGAGTGTAATGGTTTCAGGGTTCATGTATGTATGTGAGTATCTTTATTCAACCATAACTTCTAAATGCCTGAACAGATTTGGATGTGTAGGGTATCATTAGAATCCTTACATCACCCCCAGTGCCACTGGCTATAAATTTAATTAAAAAAAACAATATGGTGGCTGTATGGCACGTAAATTTTGACAAGGTAGTTATATTTTGAATTTTTTTAATGAGCAACTTGTTTTATGATAGGTAAATGAATATTGAGATGTTTTGTTTTAAACATGGGAGAGCCATGCTTTGGTACGTATGGGCCGGCTCGACCGGAGTGATAACATGGCCCCACAGAAAACCGGCAGTGAAGCAATGATTGCATTGCTTTTCGCTGAGTGAGTGAGGTTACCGAAGGTCCTAACCCTTCACTCCCTCCCTCCACCGCGTCCACCTTTCCCCTACTCCTACCTTAAAGGCCGGCAACGAACTTGTGACTCTTTAGTTGCAGGTGCCCATGGGCCGCAGTAGTCATTTACCATCAGATGACTCGTCTGCTCATTTGCCCCTTCTACCATAAAAAAAGTTATAGCATACAAATATATGCCGATCATACATACCATTTTGACACTCACTAAAAACACACTGATTTGACTTGACAGTCATCTATCCTATTAAAGCTGCTTTACGCCGGGGCAACACTGTGCGGCATTGCCGCATGCTACATATTGTGGCGTGCGTCATTTTGTAGTATGCCACAAAGAACCAACATTTGCGGCAATTGTCCCATGCGGTAGACCATTTTACGCCGAGGCAACATCGTGCCTAGATAATATTTGGATACAAGCTGTGACAGTCTGCCACATGACGCAAGGTGTCGCCATGCCGCACGATTCTTGCCACAATGTGCAACAATTTTAATTATTGTAGCATGCGGCCTTGTGGCATGCGGCAATGCCGCACAGTGTTGCCCCGGCGTAAAGCAGCCCTTAGACACATAACCTAACATATCAAATATGAACGCCTTTAATCCTCCTTCCCATTACGCCTTCCCCTTTCATTCATATTTTAATCTAAACCACCCCACTTTCATCCAACAAAACTTAGAATCCCATTATTAAAAACGGCTGACGTCAGCGGTCATTTATAATGTTGGTATATTCCAATTAAGATGAAACAAAGCCGGCTCTTCCTTTGTTAGAAATCGCTGGACGATATAGGAAAAATGGTGTTCTTTTTATGGATAAATTATTATGAAACAAGGCTGAGGTTCATGCGCCAATGCCCAGGTGTAGTAACACCTGGGCATTGGCGCATGAAACCGTTGATTTGCTTTAGTAATTTAGATGTTAGGAACAACCTCACTACTATAGAAAGAAAGAAAGAAAAAGATTTATTTGGCACACAGACAGTCAAATTTTCACATGAAAACAATGAAGAACATAATATTTTAGACTACAAAGATACAAAACAAAAAAAATTAAATAAAATAGTACGGAGTATTTCACTGGCAACACCATATATTCCGCCTCACCAAGCGGAAACAATAATAATAGCTTTCATAAACTATCAAATTCACTATATAACCGTAACCACAATATTGTTCTTACCTCGATCCGCACTCAAGTGATCGTTATATATCTTAGTAATGCACGCCTAGCCTTTATATTCCACCATTACCCGCTATTTGTCAGACGGACCAATGGCGTGGCGTCACTGGTATAACTAGTCATAATAATGTCTATTCATTCATTATTATTGAATAGTGAACTGTTTTATCATCTACTATAGTTCATCTCTAAAAAATAATACGAGTTTTTTGAAGTGGCGATAACATAAATGATTCTAAAGTTATTTCTATCTGATATAAAACTTACTAGCAGTGAACCGCGGTTTCACCATCGTAAGTCCCAATCCCATAGGAATATCAGGATAAAAAGTAGCCTATGAGTTAATCCAGGTCTTCAGCTATCTATATACTAAGTTTCATCGCAATCGGTTAAGTGGTTTTTGCATGAAAGAGTAACAAACATCCACCCATCCAAACTTTCACATTTATAGTAGCTAGGACTAGCTATTGCTAGCGGCTTCGTTCGCGTGAATGTAGAAAATGTCAATCAGTTCTGGTAACCCTGGGGAACACTTATTTTTCTTGATGAAAGGTACCCATGTTCTTTTCTATGTATAACAAGGGCTTGTATGCAATATTTCATGATGATCGGTTGAGCTGTTAAGACGTGAAAGCTTAAACAAACAAACAAATTCACTTTCACATTTATAATTATTATTAACTAGCTGCGCCTGCACGGTTTCACTCACGTCCCAACTCCATGGGAATATCGGGGTAAAAAGGTCCGTATATGTTAATCCAGGTTTCTGGCTATCAATATACCAAATTTCATCGCAATCCTTTCATTAGTTTTTGCGTGAAAAAGCAACAAACATCCATACATCCTCACAAACTTTCACGTTTATAATGTTAGTAGGATTAGGACTAGTTAGACCCGCAGTTTTAATTGCGTTTATGGTCACTGCTCTGCACCTAAAGGTTGTAGCGTCATATTAAAATTACTTAACCTTCAGTAGAAATATTTTTATTGAAATCCGACTAGTCGTCCTACAAATAAGGGAGTAATAAAAAAACAAACTTAACTCAAATACATTTGTTAAATGTCTGACCCACACAACAGCTTGCTTCACCTCTTGATAAAGAGCCTCTTTTAGGCCGAAACTAGTCCGGTATCCCCATAATAAACACGTAAAAACAACCATATATTTTTTATAAATATTATTATTTCATTTACCCCTACCTAAGCCCACTTAGGCACAAAACAGAACCTATTACAATAATGACTAAAAGCAACACTTAACACTATAAGAAACCAGACCTTACAACAATGCACCACTGTTTCAATTCTAGCAAGGAAATAACACTCAAGGAATAAAGCTCGCAAGAAAAGTTTAAGCACCATTGTCTGGCGTGACGTCAGAGGCTGACGGTAATGTCGGCCATTGTTGTAAGTCAGTAAGTAAAAACAATGAGACGCTTTTAGTTACAAGGCGGGCAATCTTATACGAAAAATGTTTCTTAAAAATATAGGTTGTTGGATTTTTGCGTTCAATATTTCGAGCACGAAGTTTGAGAAAATAATCTTTTTATAAGTTCTCTGATCAGATTTGGACATGTAAAACATAAAAGTGTTATAAAATCTAGATTACTTGGACGTTAAACATTATTGTACTTTATACGATTTCCTTTTACGAGATCTACATATTATAGCAATTTAGAGGTAATAAAGAGAACGTGCATTATATATATTTTTTATTTCTCTTTATTGTAGACCTTTTAAGTAGTAAAAAATGCAAAAACATGTTACAAATATTTAGGCAAAAATCGGCGGTAAACACACTCAGCGATTTCTTCCAGATAACCATAGCACGGATGTTGCCAAATATATTTGTTCGTGGGAGAGCCATGCTTTGGCACGTATGGGCCGGCTCGACCGGAGTCATATCACGGCCTCACAGAAAACCGGTAGTGAAGCAATGTTTGCATGGCTTTTCGCCGCATGAATTAGGTTACCGGAGGCCCTAATCCTTCCCTCTGCCGTATTCCCGTCCTTCCCCTCCCCCTCCTCTCTTTCCCTCTAACCCTCCTCTCCTCTCCCCCTACTCCCAACTTAAAGAGCGGCAATGCACTTGTGACTCTTGAGTCAGGTGCCCTTGGGCGGCGGTAGTCATTTACCATCAGGTGACCCGTAATATTTGATGGTAGTCTGTGGTGTACTGCATTACATACTTAATACTATATTTATATTAACTATGAACATATTACATACATATATAATTATTCATATTATAAATACATCATCATCATTCATCTTCCTGTCGTTTTTCCAATTTTCATTGGGGTTGGCGCAATATGTAACATTGCAAAGGGTTGCAGGCCTGTAGCTGGTTTCTTCTATGGCCGGTCGCCTGTCTGACGCCAACCATCCTTGGGAATGTAACGTCGTCGTCTCGTTTTAAGACTGGAAAGAGGGAAGAAGGCAAATTTGTGTAAGGAAAAGTGGGTAGGAAGAGGAACCTAGGGTAAGGGATACCGCAAGTTTCGGATGGGGAAAAAGACTGAGACTGCATTAGCTCGCAGAGGCCGTGGTTGCGTACCCGAATGTCCTGTATTTATGTGAATGTCCACTAGAATAGGATAGCTATATGTCCACTCAGATAAGAACACTTGCTAGCCATATTTCATATTAGATATACAAGCAGTTAATGTGTGAAACAAACAAACTCACATTCGCATTTATAATCACTACATATTATAAAACAAAGTCTCCCGCCGCCTCTGTCTGTCTGTCTGTTCACGATAAACTGAAAAACTACTAAACGGATTTTCATGCGGTTTTCACTGATAGACAGAATGATTCATGAGGAATGTATAGGTGTATAATTTGTTATTATTCTATGTAAACTGATTGAAATATGATGATGCTTGTTGAAGATGTCTCTGCTACCCGTACGAAGCCGGGGCGGGTTGCTAGTCCTAACTAAAATTATAAATGCGATAATGAGTTAATTTGTTTGTTTATTACGCCTTAACTACTCAACCGATCATCGTGAACATACACGTTGTGCACAGAAAAGGACGTAGGGTACCTGTTGTGAAAAAAAAAACATACTGTTCACGAAGAACAATGAAATTGTGTTGTCCTCAAGTGAAGCCGCGGGCAAAAGCTAGTATGATATAGATGACACAGAATCAAATTGAAGCAAATTACCAGCCAACATTACATTATTCAAAGGAATTATCCGCTAATTAGCATTAGAGCACTAGTTAATACTATTAGATGTAAGTATTTTTCAAAACTTAATCGCAATAATATTTATAAGGTATTTATCGGAGAAGTAAGGGTGAGAAGTAATATGACACACAACACAGTTCCTAGGCTCTCACTCTTTTCACAGCAAACATTAAAACTATGGCATGGAGCCATATCAATTGCTAGGCTCCGTACACGTCATTCTGACGTTTGTGTGTCATTTCACAAATGTGTTTAGGACCCAGATGCGACAAATACATATCTTTTTGGTTACGCGACGTTTCGACCGACTTACAGGTATCGTGGTCACTGGTGGTAGCACTCCAGTATTTATAGACAAAACCAAAAAGTATAAGACACTTCAAAAGCTCTTAAAAGGTTTGTTATCAAAAGGTGTATCGTTAAAAGGTAGACCTGTGTACGTTGAAAGGTATTAAACTTTATTTAGTGATCTCAATTAATGGCCTCTTTGTTTTTGTTAAACAAACACCAAATATGGCCTTCTTAAAACATTCTTTGGCGTGAAAATTCTCGGATCACTGACTCGGAAATGTTCTTACCAACGAAATATTTTGCTTGAGAAATCTTTGAGAACCGCCTTTCAATATCCGGTGTCCTTGTCTATCTATAGAATATATTCTTACTAATGGATATACGACCCTTTCTTGTCAGTTATATTTAGTTTGGGCCCTTTGTATAATGAATATTGTCATCCGAAAGGAACCTCTCAGGTCAATCTGAATATGGGGTTTAAGGTACCAATTATATACCTTGTGGAGGAACGGGTGTTATATGTCCCTCCAACACAAAGCAGCTCGTCTTCGCTAGATGACGTTGAAGTATGTTTTGCTGTATCTGGAAGTCGTCACGACGTTAATATTGGTTTTTTAAGGTTATAAACTATTTCCGTGTATAGGGATATTGCTGACATACAATAAAAGTACACAAAGTACTCACCTGTATTATTAATAACTGTTGAAGATTTACGGTTGTATTGTATTGTTGGTCTAGTGGTTAGTGACCCTGACTGCTAAGCCAGAGGTCGTGGGTTCGATTCCCACCCAGGACAAATAATCGTGTGATGAGCATGATAATTTGTTCTGTGTCTGGGTGTAATTTATCTATAATATGCATGTATTTAGAAATATGTACTTGTATGTTTATCAGCAGTCTGGTTACCATAGTACAGGCTCTGCCTCGTTTGGGATCAGACGGCCGTGTGTGAGATGTATGGAGTTATCATTATTCCTCTTTATTCAACTTAATACTCATATAAATTACATTTTTAAATATCCACAAAACAAAATATATATTTAAAAATATAAAAAATAGAAGACCACCAACATCGGATATAGGGACCAAGACACCGGTGGTTAGGGCTCCAAAGACAGGAACCTCCTCACTATACGGGCCGTGTCGAGGAGAACTGCCTTCTGCATCAGTCCCTTGATCCAGCCGTCTAACGCGAGCCTCTTAAGGTGTTGATCGAGGCTCTTGACTATTAATCCATGAGCAGATATGACAATCGGAACAATGATCGCCGAATCGACATCCCACATATCGAAAAATTTAATAAAAATAATAATAGCTAACTAAGCACTAGCTCTCATTCAAAACATTAAAAAAAGTAAAGTCCATTTACTGAACGGTAAAAAGTTTCCAGAGCTCAGGTGAACGCCCGGCCATTATTTATTCACAACAACAGAACTTTAAACCTAATATATTGCTGCAGTGTGTCTTAAAATCCCACTAAACTGGGTCGGCCATTTTACTTCATGACATTACCATTTATGCATAAAAACGCTTATGTAGCATTGCAATGAAATAAAATAAAAATGTGTTCGCTTTTTAAATAATTTAAAACGGATCTGTGGTTCCAGATTCATGAACTCACCAAAAGATGTTGAATTTTGTGTCTTTCTTGTCTTGTAATAAAATCATGATACGCTTATCATTATTACCTGTACAAAATTAATGCATCACGTAGCCATTAATTTATATGCCTCTATCATTTTCATTAAAGGCTTTCTAAAGTAAAAGTAAATAATTTTATTCGCCGATATTTTACCACACCTATAACATTTTTCGCGCGCTTTACTAATGGCGGTCTATTAACCCGCGGGTAACATCGTGATTGGTCGATTTAGTCGCACCGATGCGGAGCCGCGCTCCAATTGGTTGATCGGGGCGGGCATTGACCTCCAGGGCGAAGAATTACCTTGAACTTTTGAACTGTGTGTCAAAAGGTCTCTCAATGGATTTTCGTCCGCTTTCACTTGATGAGTTACTCAGTGATTTGAGTGGTTCGTTCAACAGAATAAAAGGCGTTTATTTTTGCAAATGTTTTTTTGATATAAGCAATGCCAGTAATTTGTTTGAGTCTGCAGACACGCAATTTACATTTCGCTTTACATATTTCGTTACCCTTGGAAGAGCCTAACTAGGATTTTCCCACGTCCCAATTTGGAAAATTGCAGTGAAACAGACAAAGGAAGAGAGAAGAGAGTACAGCAAATCTGTGCTCAAATTGGAGTTGCCCAACTAAGAAATCACTTACCCTCCTTCAAAATAATTATAATTAACAGGCATTTCTTAACATGTGTTTACATATATCATCAATTAGTTAACATTTCTACAAACTAATATTTGAATAGCTAATAGGCAGATGCTACAGCAATCAACAAAATTTATTTAACTTACTTCTAAAATGTAAAATAAATAAAGATTCGTGATCCAAAAATGAACGATTATCTTTTTAAACCTAATATTCGATAAATGATATTGCAACATAAATATTCTTTACTTAAAAAAAAGAATGTCTTGATTCAACACTGATTTCATAATTTAAGGCCTAGCACCTACTTCTTTTGCTTTGTCCTCTCTTTAATAAACTAGGCACATGGATAATTTATATTTTCTCTTTGTGTGCCTAGAATTCCTTGCCTTTTATTCTTTTGAATTAATGCGGGTTCGAGAGGTGCGTCGACACGCCTCGTCGTGACACTCGGAAACGTTCGGCTTTCATCGATCACGCGACTTTAGTGTTCCAATTTCAAATAATGCGAGGATTTCGTCTTTCTCGAAATCACAAAAAAAATAAAGAGGGTCTCGGTCTATTTTTTAGTACTTTGAAAATGGAATTCCCGAATGCGCATCAATCTTGTACACCACACCAATCATTTAATTATATTGGCTTTTTTCTAAAGTTCTCTTAAAGTTTTTTAGAATCAGTTTTGGCAATATCTTAGCGTACCGATATATTTAGTGAAAAATAGTTAACTATAATAACAAATGTTTCAGATTTGTGTCTATTATGTACAAGTAGGTACTAATATTCACACTGCAACACTTCTAGACATTGATATTATCTCATGATGTTTCTTGGCACTGTGGCTCACTACGTACAGATCGGACAAGAGTGAAAAGACAGTCTTCAAAGTCAGTGTCAGTCAATGGTGCACACTGCACACTATCTCTAATTGGGAGCACCAACACAACACAGCAGAGAACGTTGCCTTACTGGCCTATTCCATTTGAAATGCGCTACGCAACACTTCTTTTACTTTACTCTCGGATGGTACCTATAACCTCTTTTTAGGTTTCTATTCTGTGAGTCATAACAAAACTAGAATACATGTCGCTGGTTTGCGAGAATATCGACGTAATTCAAAATTCAGTCGAATTGAACTAAGTATACCAAACGATCATAAATCTTTGATATTTTATGGTGAACAGAGATGCAACACCGATTTCATGCTAACGTTCGTTAGAAAGCGACAAGTTCATTATAATTATATTCAGAACAAAATACTCTAGCGGCAATCACAAATCATTGCCATTCTCTAAAATCAATAATTTTTAGTTCCGTCGCTATTCTCGCAAACTTTTTTTTAATTTAAATTAATAAAAACTAATTAATTTATTTAATTTTTTTTTAAACAAATATAAAACGTACTCTACTCTTCGTAACGAAATTTAAAAAGCGCATCCCTTTATCAGTTCAGTCAATATCATCTTTTCCAGTTACTATCAACCGTGAAAGCCTCTACCTAAACCAAAGTAAAAAAGGCATTACACAAGATGGATATCCCTCTAATCAGTGACTAGTAAAAGAGAGAATAAAAGAAAAAATTAACCAATTTTAAACTTCACTTTAAACTGTGACTAATTTAAAAAGAGTTCTATAGTCAGTTGCGCACAAAACCTCATCAACCGCCAAACTCAACAAAAAAAAGTGTAAAAAACGTCAGTTGTCAAGTTACGTCACGTTCCATAAAACCGGGCACTGGCAGCTGTACATACGGCCTATACATACAGCCAAAAAGTTTTTATTAGTCCGTCGTAAAATGAAATAGCAGTGCAAGCAAAATTGCTGTATTACAATTCTTTTCTGTCTTGAATGAACGCATTGTAATTCGTTTACCTAGTTTTTCTTTTTGGAATGAAGTTCCTTATTCACTGGCGACACTCGGCCGGCTAGACAAAAAAAAGCGTCTGCGCAACGAAAAATGCTGACCACGAATTGATTTATTTTATTTTTACACCATCTGTGGATTCTGCGTGATACTACTGTAAAATCTTGTAAACCAATTATCCGTTTACTAGTTAGGGCAACTTTAATTTCGAGTTTATACAATATTTTGATACAATTTATTCAATCCATAACACGCACAAAGACACAGATACACGCATTTTTTTTTCAATAATGTTACTGTTATTATCCTTCATTTATAAGTGTTAAATAATTCTGCTTATATTATACTAATAAATGTGACAATTTAGCGTATTTAGTGAGTAGTCAAATGTATAACAAAGTCATACATGTATGTAAGTGTATAATAGGACTAGATGCACCAAACCACCTTCAGACATACCAAGACCATGGACGCTGTTTATTTTTTAAAGGTTTTGATAATCAGCGAAAAAGCATCCACCTTGGTCTCATCCTATAAGTCTGATAGGATCCTACATGACATCTGAGCTCTAATGACGTCAGACCGCAGTATGACTTAATCAGGGCACAGGTGTGACAACCCACAATTTCGGCGTTGAACCTTAACATAACCCGAATAGTTTTATCAGGAAGTGACAGAAAGGGACCGTTATGCTTCCATTGAACTTTAGCATACATATTATTTTATTTTCTCAAGAACATTACTACCTTTGGACATAGGTATCCGATAAATGTGCCATTGGGGAATGTTTGATATAGAAATATCGTGCTTTTGCCTTATTACACTCGCTTACATAAAGATGAAAATCTTTATAGCCATATACGTAAAATGAAAAAAATAGTAATTTATGGTTGTAGCTATCCGCTGTCATATTGTATACTATTACTATCGTTGCGGTAGTTTTTACGTCCCTCGGAAACAGTTCTTTTTGGAGCAGTTTCTTTTCGCACGTTACACTTTAGACGCCCGGCGGCCGGCCGGCTAGACGGAAAAAAGTGTTAGCGCAACGAACAATGCTGAACACGAGTTAATTTATTTTATTTTAACGCCATCTGTGGATTCGGTGCGATACTACTCTGCCCTCCTTATTGCAAACGCAGTACTTGCAAAATGTTGGTTTGGAGATAAACGCGTTAAACGTATTTTTTGAAATCTTAGCAACAAGTCTACGTTATATAACTTTTGAAGTGGACTTAAAAAAATATAAATAATCAAGCTTTCTATTGACATATTTATTTCTTTACTTTAATGTCTCATTTGGATAAAATGCACAGTACTGCATTTTCATTTCCCATCTGGGGTTGTGAGCTTTACAGTATCACTAAGGCCAAATGCAGTATTTCTGTTTATTACTGCAAAATCACCCAGCACGTGTTCAATACTGCGTTTTTAGTTAGTGGTTCCGTCGGCGAATGACATCGACGCACTGATTTGCTAGCACGAAACGCGGCACTGTATACTAATACTGCATTTAGTTTTAGCAGCGCAAGAGTAGCTCTTTGTTATGCTCGCTACACTCAAACGCATTATTGTAGAATACTGCGTTTGGCTTTAGTTAGTATTCGTTTCAAAAGAAGTTATACTTATGCTAAACTAAGCTACAGTAAACGTATCAAGTACTGCACAATCTTCTAGCACATGCTGAATGCTGCAGATCTTGTTAACAAAAGCAATGTTTTTGTGCAAGTGCTGCGTTTCTCGTTAAATAAAAAACATGTTTATAATAAAAAAAATCATGAGAATATTTTTTTTATGCATAGATTAACCCCTTAAGATGTCATTTTTGCAAAAAAAGTGAAAATCACAAAAATGTCGATTACTGCAAGTACAATTAGCAGGGCAGTTCGGGCAACTTGCACAGGAGGCGCAATTTTAACTTTGAGTTTATACAATATTAACTACATTTTGATACAATTTATTCAATCCATCAAATATCTATATATACTTATATGGTAACGAGACTGCTAATATACATACTTATACAGGATGTATTTGAAAAAGGGTATATTTCTAGTATGCAGTTACAATAAGAATTTTTGAAAAAAAAACTATCCGTTTACAAATTATGACTGTTTGTATTTCCAGGTATTTTTACCTCATAAAAGCAGGTGGAACGTATAAAGTTAAAGATTTTAAACCGTACATATTTTTTTCATTTTGGAACTACCCACTCAGTTATTGAAAAACTTGAAAAAAATTCGAAGTTAGTTGTTATAAATTTTCTTAGTAACGGAATGAAAAATTACAAAATAAAAAAAATTTAGGATTTAAAATTTTAACTTTACATATTCCACCTACTTTATTGAAAAACGGATTCAAAAATACCTGGTAATTCAAACAGTCATAACTTTGTAAACGGATATTTTTTTTTTAATTCTTATTGTAACTGCATGCTAGAGTCATGTCCTTTCAGTGATTTAAGTAAGTGTTCCTTTTTCAAATACATCCTGCATTGCGAAAGGAATTTCGTTCCAATGTCCTAAAGACACCTCACGCGTTTTTTTGAAGTGAAAACTCTAGGCACGTTTGTGCACTTTTGCTATGGGGAAAAAGCACTGAACTTGTGACCGTCACGCTAATAATACATATATAGATCCACTAGAGGGCGCTAATCTAAACATTGAGTTCTGTCAGTTCTTTATTAATTAATGTCACCAACCTGCTAATGTGACGTTTTAAGTTTGTCGTTTCGTTTAAGTTTTCACTTCTGTCGGCAGTGCCATAACTACCTATTTTGTATGATAGGTACCCCTGACAACGTGGAAGTAAAACAAACAAATAAACTCACAGTCGCATTACTAATATTCGTTAGAGGATTTAACTATTTGAAAGTACTCCAGTACCTACTTAACTTACTGCGGCAAAATTGTGGGAGATGCGGGATCATTCGCCCATCGCATTGCTCTCTCTATACCGTGTATCGAGACAGCAATGCGATGGATGTACCTACAGTAGTGTTGAAAAGCGCTCGAGTCGGCGCTCGAGCAGTTTATAAACGCTTGAGTCGGAACTCGAGTCGGGTCTAAAACGCTCGAGCAGTGGCTTGAGCGTTTTAGTAAAAAAAGCTCATTCAGAGCGTCGAACTCGACGCTTCGACGCTCGAGTCGAGCTTGAGCGTCAAGCATACAAGTAATTTTAACAGAGATTTATTCCTATTTATGTTATATTTAATGTATATACTACATGATTTTATTCCAAAATAATATTATTTAGTATTTTTTAATTGTGTAAGCAAAATTAACAGAAAATAAAAGATGTTTTTGGAATTTTTTTATAAAAAATAGAGTTTTTATTAGGTAAATCTGATAATTCACCACTTCCATGATATAATTTTGATTGCCACTAATAATGACTGTTCCCTGAATGACTAACTACTTTACTCTCAAAAAGTTATTGTCACAATATTCTAACAGTCAATATAATTATTTATTAAATATACCCACAATGAAAAATTAAAACGAACGCTTCGACGTTTGAACTGGCAGCTCGAGCGTTTAAGTTGCGAGCCTTAACGCTCGCGAGTCAACACTCAAGTCTTTAACGCTCAAAAGCGTCGACTCAGCGCTCAACGCTCGACTCTTAGCGGTAATTTTTACAACACTAACCTACAGTCTCATTTTCTTTAATTTTTATTAACACCGGCACGAAAAAAGTAAGACTTTGTATTGGTTGTAAATATTAAAAACATTGTTAAACCACGTAACAAGTCAGTCAACACGATTAGAGAGATTGATGGACAGGTTCGGTGCCACATCACGCTGTGAGCGATTTGCAAATTATGTATCTTCGCACGTAACCTAAAAATCATCCTACTAATATTATAAACGTGAAAGTTTGTGAGGATGTATGGATGTATGAATGTTTGTTGCTATTTAACGCAAAAACTACTGAACCGATTGTGATGAAACTGGAAAACAGTGATGGTATGTAGATAGCTGGAGATCTAGATTAACACATGGGCTACTTTACCTGGATTAACAAATGGCATAGATATCGCGTAACATGCACAAAATAAAATTATTCAATCGAATTGAAAACCTCTTCCTTTTTGAAGTCGGTTAAAAAAAGTAATGAATCTAATTGTTCAAAGTCTGATATAACTTTTATAAAATAACAATTTATTTTAACCATAGACAACCACCCTTATATTTCCACAATTAAATGAGAATTGTGTCTGAATATCAAAGAACATGTAATCCGAAGCTAACCACAACACGTGACCGCAACACTTTGAGCTAAATTAACGAAACACCCCTGATTTGTGGTTTTAGTGCACTGTAAATATTTAAACAAAAGCATAGATACTATATAGAATTTCTGGCCAAATGAATGGAGGCGAGATGTTAGCTTTATTATTCGTATTCAGGTCAGCTTTTAGGTAATAACTATATTTTATTGCTGGGGTATAAGTTATTACTACCGTAGCTGCTTTTGTTTTTACTAGCATCAAAGGTCCAATAATAATGTTGATAGACATTGTTCGATATAATTACCCGTAATAACACAAAGAAGAAATTAATTCGCCTTTCATTATTGGCCACTCTAAAGCCCGCCGCGGTTTCTGAAAAGCTAATCAACGCAAAAATAAGTAATGTATCTATGTCAAATCTTTTGTCAAGCATAATACATTGAGTTGTTGAAAGCATGATTACGGACCTGTCAAATTGTACTGCAAAACCTTTCGTCAAATGCCATTCGAATGTTCAATGAAATGAATCATAGATTAGTAATTTTTTCTTTGATCAATGTTTTGGAAAATCGAACTGATTTGACACCACTGTTAACTTGACAGCTCTGTTAGTTGAAAAATATTTTGATCAGTCTTTGAGAGGCCGAATATTCTTCTCTCGTATTACCCCATAAAGCAACCAAGAAAAATAAATTAACATTTAGTTGACATCACTACATATTTTAACACAAAGTCCCCCGCCGCGTCTGTCTGTCTGTCGGTTCGCGATAAACTGAAAAACTACTGAGCGGATTTTCATGCGGTTTTCACCAATAGGAGTGATTCATGAGGAAGTAAATCTTCCTCATGAAGATAATTCATTAAGGTTTTGTGTAAAATGCTTGAAATATGACGACGATTGTTGAAGATGTCGGAAAAAAGCAATAAATACTGTGCTACTTGTGCGAAGCCGGGCGGATTGCTAGTATATATTGAAAAATACTCCGCAAGCAAAAAAAATCTAGGCAAAAACACTTTTAAGTGCTTCTGAAGCAATCAAGGTTCCATTCATATATTATCTTAATTACCGATGGGACGGTTTTCCTGAATTTGGCAGACTATAGCCAAAAGATTAAACAAATGTTAATTTATTTTGCACCGTACTTTAAAATGTCACTAATTAAATCACTCACAAATTTTCCTTTGAGTACGGATCAAGATGGTCCTTGATAAAATAATACAGTAATAATGTCTAAAACTTTTTATATATTGGTAAAACATGTTACATTTTAATGTCCTCACATTTCATTTTACTTGTATGCAATGTGACAAGAAATACATACAATACTGGACTGTATATAAACCGATTTCCAAAAATGAGGAGATTCTACATTCGACTGATTTTTTGGGGGTATGTCACCCGAAATCTCCACCGGTGCGTTGTGCTTACCGGACTACTGCGACTAAAAAGTAGCATTAGTTCGGTATACCGGACAAATCACCGAACTACTGCGAATAGGTGTTAGTTTCTTAGTTCTTCACTTATTTTTCGATTCCCTGTCTAATTTCTCGAGTGGTCGAGATTTTTTTATTTCTTAAAAAAATCATAAAATTGTCTGTATAAAATTTTTTCATGGCTTTGCAAGAAAAAAATCAGAATAAAAGTACACTTTTTAATAATCATCAACATACATTTTATACTTTACAATAGCTAAATCATTTTAGCTAATGTTTAACTTAGGTAATATTAATACCATAGATTTTTGTTTATTATTTATTATTTGAATATTATCTTTACCATAATAAATTATTGTAACACTTTACAATATTAAGATAACGATAATAATATTCAAAGATTGCTTTTTTACGCTACCTACTTAAGGATTACCTTTATAAAATCAATTTTTGAATTATCGTTACATACATATATTGGCCTTTAAAGTAATCGTATCACAATTCGTGAAAGGCATTATACAAATTCGACTTCGTCTCGAATAAGGCCAACTCAAGAATTGCCGCTTCGAGAAATCTCGATGAGAAACCCTACCGCCCATTGACAACCGATTTCAATTATTCTTTTTATAATTGAATTGGTTATACTCAAGGTTGGTCCCATTTAAATTTAAAGAAGTTATTCCACCTCTAAGGGTGAAAAATTAAGAGATAAAGAATACAGCTTATTTAAACTCAGCAAGATTGCGGCGCATTAAAGTCGGTTATCCTTATTTAAAATATAATTATTAGAAAAGATTTACGGAAGATGTTCGGAGGGTGTTGTCTTTTATGATTAATTACGTTTAAAGGTACAGGTTTTCTCAGGTGCCTAAGGAGATATTATTAATTCCGTTTTCACAAACCGTCTTAAAACACCACTTCCTTACAATGTATGATATTTTTATTTAGATTCACTTGTAATTATTAATAGAGGTGCGCCGAGTAGTGGTTTCACCGAATAACTGAATACCGAATATTATTCGGTTTAACCTTTACCGAACCGGATATTTGGCCGAATTATTCGGTTTACCATTACATTGTTCTGCCGCGTATAAATGTTGATTTAAAGTTTAAAAATAAATATTGTTTTGAGGTTTAAATTAAATGTTGACTATACTAACTATAGGTTAAGAAATAAATTAAATATGTTTTCTTTGACTTATAATATAACATAAATCTTACATAAGAAGTTTTGTCTTTTAGTTCTACACCTTGGCTACAAGAGCCAAGAAAATAGAAATGCTTGAAGCGAATATATTCGGCAACAAAACCGAATAATTTGGCCGAATACAAATAGTGTAAAAGATGCCGAATACGCTGAATATCGAATACCAAACGAATATTCGGCGCATCTCTAGTAATTAACTAATTTTATAAAGAAATCTTGGAAGTCAATTAGATTATATTATTACAGGCCTGTTGGTCTAGCGGTTAATGACAGGTTCATTAACCGCTAGACCAACAACTAACCAACCAACTGATGAGCCACATCAGTCATCACCAAATCCACACATAGGTGATTAAATAAATGATTATCCTACTAATATTATGTGTAAACGTGAAAGTTTATGAGCATGTATGGATGTATGGATATTTGTTACTATTTCGCGCAAAAACCACTGAACCGATTGCAATGAAACTTGGTATGTATCCA
Source organism: Euplagia quadripunctaria (assembly GCA_963859945.1). NCBI lineage: Eukaryota > Metazoa > Arthropoda > Insecta > Lepidoptera > Erebidae > Euplagia > Euplagia quadripunctaria. The sequence goes on along the minus strand of OY982584.1, from coordinate 12,535,417 downwards.
TCGATCCATGTAACCAGCTACCTAGCTGAAGACCTGGATTAACACATAGGCTTCTACTTGTATCTCGACATTCCCACGACACCGGGGCTAACACGGGTGAAACCGTGGGGCGCAGCTAGTACCGTATAATTATACTAACTTTTAAATTTTTGCGTTCAATTATATAATTATGTATTTCCACGGGAATTAACGCGATCACGAGAATGTTTTACATACCTCTGAATTGCCTAAAGTTTCGACCAGGTTGCACTGGCAGTGGTCACAGGCTGTTTCAATGTAATAACCTTCTCGTGATCGCGTTAATTCCCGTGGAAATACATAATTTAAATATTTAGTTTATGAGTTATGAAGTGATAACTTCTTATGGGAGGGTAAACCGCTTCGTTACGTAACGCGTTACGGCACCAATCTGTCTGGCTTCCCTTTCTCTCATGCATAAGGCAGCTGTAGGCAGGCTCCTCCTTTCTCACTCTAGCCCACAGCGCTAGAGGTATTAGTGTAAGTTGTCACTTCTGTCGGGCGCCCGAGACGCACACGTATTTTTTTTTCCTCATTCAGCTTGATTTACTTCAACTGTAAGATGAACGTCATAATTGTGGTTAAGGCATAAATCTTATAAGAGTGGAACGGAGGCCATATTTTTACTTGTATTTGTCAAACGCACAAAGACACGCCCTTCGTTGTTTTGTAATGGTTTTATGGATACCGTGTTGTAACAATTTGTAAGGCATTATGACATATTGGTTTAGTGGCTTTGAAAAGTTATTTGTAGGCTCTCCAGAGCATTGAATGGTTTGTTCCTTAATAATTTATTGCTTGTGAAATAGTTTGGTATTGATATTTTAGTAACTTTCCGTATTGTCGCCACATCAAAAACTCTTAGTTATTTTATTAAAAATAGGGACAAACTATAATAGATGATAACACAGTTCACTAAAACAAGTTCATAGACATTATTTTGACTGGTTATACCGGTAACGCAATGCTATTGGTCCGTGGTCGAGTTATAAATATTAATGAATAGTGGAGTTATAAAAGGGTAGGAAAATAAGCGGAGAAGGATGACTTGAGTGCGAATAGAGGTACGAACAACTTGGCAGTTACTGTTAGTTAGTGATTTTCATAGTTTATATCAGTGGTTGCGAGACTGTTTCTAACAAAATGAAGCTACATTTGGGGGTCAGGTTGACCCCCAAAATGGAAAATCTAAACTTGCTAAAAATATCTTTATCCTATTATAAAAACTGCTTGCGGCTACACAGTTTTATCCTGGATAATAATATCATGAATATATATAACTAAATATAAAAATTATTTTTAGATTAAGTTAAATCTGAACAAACTTAATCTATACTATGTAGTGATCAACCCGCCCCGGCTTCGCACATGTAGTAGAGACATCTATTTTTTATGTTATATGGGGCAAACGAGCAGACGGGTCACCCGATGGCAAGTGACTGGCGCCGCCCATGGGCACCTGCAACTCAAGAGTCACAAGTGCGTTGCCAGCCTTTAAGGTGGGAGTAGGGGGAAGAGGGGGTGAGGGAAGGATTAGGGCCTCCGGTAACCTCACTCACTCGGCGAAAAGTAATGCAAACATTGCTTCACTGCCGGTTTTCTGTGAGGCCGTGGTATCACTCCGGTCGAGCCGACCCATACGTGCCGAAGCATGGCTCTCCCACTGTTTAAGACACACATCTTCAACAATCATCATCATATTTCAACCAATTAAAGACCTCGGATTGCATATTGACACAACTCTGAGCTGGCGAAAACATGTCGCATCTATTTGTCAGAAAGTAACAGAGTCATTGCGGGCCCTTTATAGGCTAAAGAACTTTCTGCCAACGAAAACTAAGGTAATGCTTGTACAGACCCTAATACTCCCTATAATTGACTATGGTGATGTATGCTATTTTGACCTGAATGCAGATCTGCTCAATAAACTTGACCGTCTTCTCAATAATTGCATTCGATTCGTTTTCAATTTACGGAAATATGATCACGTGTCCCAGCACCGCTCTAACTTGAAGTGGCTGCCAATTCGCCAAAGTAGACAGACACGAGCATTAACCAGTTTATATTCTATACTCTTCTCTCCATGTCCTCCTTTCTACCTAACTTCTCAATTTCAATATTTAGGTGCAAATCATACTGTAAATCTTAGATCTTCACACAACCGGCTTCTCCGCTGTCCCACTCATCGCTCCGACTTCGTACATTCTACCTTCTTCGTTCAATCTGTCCTGTTATGGAACGCGCTCCCTCTCGAGATCAGGATGGCAAAAACTCGGCTTACTTTCAAATACATGTTGTGGAGACAAGCCTTGTCAGATTATTTTTAATTTTAGACTCTCCTTCACGAGTTTATATTATATATTATATGTATGTTTAAATATATTTATATATATATTTACATATTATGTAATATGTATTTAATAGTATCATTATCACTTAATATATATATATGTATATGTGTATGTATTATATTAGTACTGTGGATACTAAAATAATAATTTATCGAACTTAAAATAAATATGTCTTAATCTCTGTGCATCTACCCTGTTTTGTCTCTGCATCGCCCAAAGGTCGACTGGGAGAAAATGCCTAGGGCATTAAGTCCACCTTTGACACATTTTGTGCATAAAGTATAAATAAAAAATAAAAAAATATATTAACACAAAACGTTAACAAATTATACACCTAAACCTTGCTCATGAATCACTTTGTCTATTGGTGAAAACCGCATGAAAATCCGTTCAGTAGTTTTTCAGTTTATTGTCCGCGATAGACAGACAAACAGACGCGGCAAGGGTTTTATAACATGTAGTGATAATAAAGATATAGAGTTTTTTGTTTGATTGTTTGTTTGTTTGTTTAAATGCGCTAATCTCTGGAATTATCGGTCAGATTTTAATCATTATTTTTGTATTGGATAGAGTATTTATTGAGAAAGGTTATAGGATATGTACCATCGCGCTACGATACTTGGAAGTGCAGGAGTGACCTTACGCAGGTGAAACTGTTCTTAATTATAACTAGTTCTTAATTATCCGGCAAGATCAACTCTTTAATTTAACCGTAGGGATCCAAACGAAGTTCTTCGAATTAAGCACAATGGCAGAAGATTTCTATCCAAAGCTTCCTAAATTCCAACCTCCATTAGATGACCGATGACAAACTGGTCAAAAGCGCAGGATCGCTTGTGGTTTCGAAACTGCTTACGCTATTTATGTAACAAGCAATCTAATAATAATACAAAAGGCGAGCTTTATAAACAAAATAATTAATTAGCAAGTCTCACAACTGGGCCTTATTTCCTTCTCATTAAATTCGTTGCAGGTCACAAAATAGTTTGTTTAACTTTTCCAGGAACTCGTCGAGTGCCATACTGTCTTGTACCGTGGAACACTTTTGTTGATAGCTGTATTTACGACTTACAATCACGGTGGTCGGATATTAAATGGAAAACTACACTATAAACTAACTAACTTTTGCCTCGCACAACTAATCTGTGGAAGAAATTGTCACCTGCGGTATTTCCGGACCGATAAAATAAACAAAAACATAATTGTAATTAAGGTTAAAATTTATAACGCCTATAGTGCTCAATAGCGAAAAGCTTTATTCAAAATTTCGCTGACGCTACACGTCGTTTTAAGTTTTCACTTCTGTCTATTTCTTGAGCAAAGTTACAGGCTATAAAACTACGGCTACAGAATACATAATTATAGTACAGGCACAGAAGCTCCACTCCGTCAAATCATTTGCGGCGGCAAGCACCGGCGCGAGGTAGCCCACTGAATTTAGGCACGATTAGTCGATTCCGCCCTGTACTTTAAGCTTTATACCAACACTACGGAGTAGGCCTGGCCTGCTACGGCCTTAAAGCTAAGCACCCTTGGGAGCGGAACAGTGATCCTAAACGCTGGTGGAATTGCGGAGAACGGCGAATTCCTAACTAAATACTTTCATAGTCCTATCCTGTTTTCTATTCCCTACATTGTTTACATTCTACACTTTATTCTCAGCTTGTAATTGTTAAAGTGCAATGTAATATTTTATTTAATACCATATGTTGATTTATATTATAAGCTGGTAATATTGTGGGAAAGAGACTACATTTAAGGTACTCTCTCTCTCTCTCTCTCTCTCAATATCTTGTAAAAATCGCAGTAATAAAGTTGGTGATAAAAAGCTTAGATTTTATGATTATTATTGATTTAATACAATATTCCAAGAGGTTATGGGCCCAGTCCACATACCCAACAATAACAAAAAGTGGAGTGAAGATTTTAGCTAAGAAGTTAACAAAATACCGGTGAAAGAAAATTGTCACACGTGTTGGCGTTAGAGGTTAAGTTGCCGGGAAGGTAAAAATACTTGCTACATATCTGAGCTGCAAGGAAGGAAAACTAGTAAGAAGCTAAAAGACACGATGGACGGAAATAACACAGTTATTAAACTGGAAGGAATTAGAAATTGGAATGTTTGGAAATTCCAAACAATGGTTTTACTGCGGGGTCAAAGTCTAATTGATATTGTTGAGGGCAAATTTGTAAAAGGGGGAAACTCAGAGGAACGGAAAGCTTGGGAAACACAGGATGCTAAGGCCCAAACGATGTTAGTTACTAGGATGACCGAAGAAGTGATGTTGCATATAATATCTTGCACTACGTCAGCAGAGATGTGGCGAAAGTTAGAAAGCATTTTTGAACAGAAAAGTGAAACAAGCATACATATAATCCAGCAGAGATTCTTCCAATATAAATACGAAGAAGGAATGGAAATGTCAGTCTTTCTGTCGAAAATACAGGAGTTACAAAACCAGTTGAAACAAATGGGTGAAGAAATTTCGGAAAAGTTTATTATTACGAAGGTTTTAATGTCTTTGCCAGATATCTACAAACACTTCGTATCTGCGTGGGAGTCTGCGCCGGATGACAAACAAACGTATGATAACCTTGTCGCTCGTTTGTTGGTCGAAGAGGAAAGAGTGAAGGAAAAGGGTGAAATAGCGTCATCATCGTCTGCATTTATTGCTAAGAAGAAAACTCCAAATAAAAGAAATATAAAGTGTTTCAAGTGTAACAAGATGGATCATTATCAAGCTGAGTGTACGAGTAATGCGAACAGTAACTATCGTAATAACCTAGTAAATAAAAATGAGAAAAAGTGTTATTATTGTAACAAGATTGGACACAAGAAAAGTGAGTGCTGGTATAAAAAAGGAAAAGAGAAAAATGCCTTTGTAGTGCAACAAACACCTACAGAACTTTATCAACAAACAAAGTGGTTGGTGGACACAGGTGCCAGTGAGCATATGTGCAAAGATAAAAATCTGTTTTCGACATTCTCGCCATTATCATCACAAAAATCTGTGATAATAGGTGACGGTACTCAGATAAGTGTCATTGGGTGTGGACAGGTGGCGCTAGAAGTATTTAATGGATACAAATGGGTCGAGACGACCATAGACAAAGTATTGTGTGTGCCAGACTTGAAAATAAATCTGTTCTCGGTGAATTGCGCGGCAGATAAAGGATATGTCATGATGACAGATCAAAATATTTGCAAGTTTTTCAAGCAAAACAGAGTACGGGCCGTAGCAAATCGCGTCGGAAATATGTACATCATGGACGTTCGTTATAAATGCGGGTTTGCAAACGTTACAGGAGTTAAATCAAGCCTAAGCGAGTGGCATGAGAAACTTGTGCATCAAAATATTCAGCATATAAAAAGCGTATTATCGAACAATAACATCAAAGTAACTGACGAGTTGCTTGAGAAGTGTCAAGGCTGTATAGGGGGTAAAGCACATCGTTTGCCCTTTATCACCAGCGATACAAAAACGACGAAAACATGTGAGCTAATACACGCCGACGTCTGCGGACCAATGGAGGAAGTATCTGTTGGAGGATCCAGGTATTTTTTAATTTTAAAAGACGATTACTCGTGCTACAGAACCGTATACTTTATTAAAAGAAAGGATGAAGTGATAAATTGTATCAAAGATTTTGTAAATAGAGCAGAAAATGTCACGGGTAACAAAATAATCAACTTTAGAAGTGACAATGGGTTAGAATTCATTAATAAGGCTGTTTCAAAATTGTTCTCAGACCGGGGTATAGTTCATCAAACCTCTGTACCATACACACCGCAGCAGAATGGCAAGGCAGAAAGGGAGATAAGGACTTTGACAGAAGCAGCAAGAGCAATGCTGTGTGCCAAGAGTCTTCCAAAGAAATTGTGGGCTGAAGCAGTGAACACCGCAGCATATGTTATAAACAGAACAGGCAGAAGTAATGAACCAGGAAAAACACCATATGAAATATGGACAAATAAACAATTTGATCTCAGTACATTACATATCTTTGGTACACCTGTATTTGTACATATACCAAAAGAAAAAAGAAGAAAGTGGGACTCTAAAGGGGAGACAGGAATTATGGTGGGTTACGGAGAAAATGTGAAGGGTTTTAGAATATTTTATCCAACAAAAAATGATGTACTAGTGAAGAGGGACGTCATATTCTCGGCACCTGTCACTGGAAAGTGGGAAAGAGTAAACCTAGAAACTGTAACAGAAATACCCAACAAGGAAACAACAGTTGCTGACAATATTCAGCAGGACTCTGAAGAAGAGACTATGATCGACTCATACCTTACAAATCAAACAACAGATAAAGACCAGCAAAGCATATATGAACCTGAAGAAACAAGTTATGAGTATAGTGAATGTGATAGTGACAGCATGCTGCAGCCAGCTTCACCTCGTCGAAGCACACGTGTCAGAAAGCCAACACAGTTCTATACGTGTCAAAATGTCTACACTGCAGAAACAGAACCAAGAACTTATAAGGAAGCTATGCAGACAAGTGATGCCTATCAGTGGGAAGAAGCCATTAAACAAGAACTCGAAACCTTGAAAGCAAACAATACATGGACAGTGTGTGCAGTACCTGAAAGTCAAAACATAATCAGTAGTAAGTGGGTATTCAAAATTAAGAAACTTAACAATGTTGTTCAATATAAAGCTAGGTTGGTTGCCCGAGGTTTTGAACAGAGTGATAGATTAGATTTGCATGAAATATATTCACCTGTGGCCAAGTTGTCAACATTTAGATTATTTGTGTCAATAGCTACTAAATTAAATTTACCAATACACCAGATGGATGTCACTGGGGCTTTCTTATATGGGGATATAAAAGAAAATGTATTTATTAAATTACCAGAAGGGGCATATAATGATTGTGAAAATATTGTAAAACTTAATAAATCCCTGTATGGACTCAAAAAATCTCCTAAGTATTGGAATGAAAAATTCAACTGCATAATAGGTAAATTAGGTTATGTAAAGTCAAGAAATTATCCATGTTTGTTTACTAAATGTAATGGAGAAAACCAAACCTACGTATTATTGTATGTCGATGATTTATTAATGTTTAGTAGTCATGAACAAATGTTAAGTGATCTTAAATCACAGTTACAGAAGATATTTAAAATGAAAGATTTGGGATTGATTTCAAATTTCCTTGGCATCAATGTTAAACAGAATTTTAAAGAGTGTATTACTGAATTGAGTCAACAATCCTATTTAGAAGATGTATTAAAAAGGTTTAATATGGAAAATTGTAAACCTATATCTACTCCTATTGATCAAAATTTTAATGTAAAAATCTTAGAAGCCCAGGAACGTAAGTCAGACAAAAATATTGAAAACACATGTAGGAAAATTATTGGCAGTTTAATGTATGCAGTGTCAGGCACTAGGCCAGACCTTTGTGTAGCTGTATCTATATTGAGTAGGTACCAAAATAATGCAAGTGATATATTGCTACCTCATTTAAAAAGAGTTTTAAGATATGTGAAACACACCTTACATTATAAGTTGGTTTACAAATGTAATGATGATGGGCTTGTGGGGCATTGTGATGCAGATTGGGGTGGTGATTTAAGAGACAGAAAGTCTACCACTGGCTATTGCTTCAAGCTTTTTAACTGTCTCATATCTTGGTGTTCCAAGAAACAGTGCTCAGTAAGTTTATCATCGACTGAGGCCGAGTATGTTGCAGTCAGTATGGCGGCTAGTGAGTGTTGTTGGCTAGCAAGTTTATTAAAAGACTTTAATATTACACATTTCAATCCAGTTCCATTGTATTGTGATAATCAGTCTGCCATAATGGTTGCAAGTACTGATAATATTAAAAGATTGAAACATATTGATATTCGATATCATTTTGTTAAAGATTTAATCAAAGAAGGTAAAATATGTTTAATGTATTTAAAGACTGAAGATCAAATTGCTGATATGTTCACCAAGGCTCTAAACAGAGAACTTTTGTTTAAATTTGTTACTGGATGCGGTTTAATGTAGATTTCTTTTGTGAGTTTTAAATTTATGCTTATTAAATAAGTTATACATGTATTACATTGAGAGGGGGTGTTAAAGTGCAATGTAATATTTTATTTAATACCATATGTTGATTTATATTATAAGCTGGTAATATTGTGGGAAAGAGACTACATTTAAGGTACTCTCTCTCTCTCTCTCTCTCTCAATATCTTGTAAAAATCGCAGTAATAAAGTTGGTGATAAAAAGCTTAGATTTTATGATTATTATTGATTTAATACAATATTCCAAGACTAACAAGAAATAATTTATTGATATTACTTTTGTATTAATCAAACTTTCCCATCAAAGGAGGCGATAAATCAACGTAGCGTATTAATGTATAGATAAGAGACTTTTGTATCGATGCCAAAATTACGCAGAAGTTTTAGCGCCTACTAATGTTGTCAGAGAGAGAAAGAAATATTTATTTACTTGGCAATTCCGTTTCCAAAGGCTTTGGAGTTAGAACTCCTAGTTGGAATTCAAAAAGTTTTGGCGTATTTACTAGTGTTTGTATTACTTTTTGTGTTTTGAAATGTAATTTTCAGAGTTGCCGTGGAGGGTTACCTGTCACCCTGGCAGAAGTAGGCTCGTGACGCGCGATAAAAGTTTAGAATCATCGTTTCCTGTGTCAAGTCATCTGCATATATCATCTTATACTTGCGAGAAACTATTGTTTTTTTTTTTTTTTATGATAAAGTGGGCAAACGAGCAGATGGGTCACCTGATGGTAAATGACTACCGCCGCCCATGGGCACCTGCAACTCGAGAGCTACAAGTGCGTTCCGGCTCTTTAAGGGTGGAGTAGAAGAAGAAGGGGAGGGGGGAAGAGTGGAAAGAGGGGGGAGAGGGGAAGGACGGGAATAAGGGAGAGGGAAGGGTTAGGGCCTCCGGTAACCTCACTCACGCGGCGAAATGCAATGCAAGCATTGCTTCACGGCCGTTTTTCTGTGAGGCCGTGGCAAAGAGCGGAGTCGAGCCGGCCCATACGTGCCGAAGCATGGCTCTCCCACATAAAATTGTTATCTAATTCATTTCTAACTACCGCTATGGAAGCTGCCCACGAGATCGCACAGTCTATACTTAACTGACACCGATTGTGCTGATACAAAACATGTATTTAATTATCTATTTTATCTGTTATCTTTAATTATACTGTACAATGTAAAGGGATGATCTTATGAGAACTTAATTTTAGAATTTTTTTATAGTTTGGGTACATGTTTTAAGGTAGACAGAAGTAAGTACGTAATAATATATCCAGAACAAATATACCATAAAGAATTATGGCCAGTCAATAAATCAGCTTTTTGCAATCCACTCCTGCGCATAGGCCTCTCCCGATATGCACCGTAGCAAACCATTCCAGCTATCTTCTTCGGGTCGTCAATATAACTCAATATATCTGACTCTTAGAGATAGACGTGGTTTGCACCTTGGAACTTGACCATAGGCTACTCTTGTTGCGACAAGAAACGCGAGGTGAAAAAGGGGATAATAATAATTATAACTTGACACATCTCACACATGGCTGATCCCAAACGAGGCAGAGCCTGTACTCTGGTATTCAGACTGCTGATAAAGATAAGTATTTTTTTTTTATGGTCTAGGCGGCAAACGAGCAAACGGGTCACCTGATGGTAAATGACTACCGCCGCCCATGGGCACTTGCAACTCGAGAGTCACAAGTGCGTTGCCACCCTTTAAGGTGGGAGTAGGAGAAGAGGGGGAGGGGGGGAAGATTGGGAAGAGGGGGAGAGAGGGGAGAGGGGAAGGACGGGAATAAGGGAGAGGAAAGGGTTAGGGCCTCCGGTAACCTCACTCATGCGGCGAAATGCAATGCAAGCATTGCTTCACAGCCGGTTTATATGTATGTATGTTTATATATTTCTAAATACATACATTATATAGTTAAGTTAGCCGTCCCCGCAGATTCACCAGGATTTATGGTTACTGCTAAACTCCTATTGTGCGTAGCGTGATGTTATATAGCCTACAGGCTTCCTTGATAAATGGGCTATCCAACGCTAAAAGATTTTTTGAATTCGAACCAGTAGTTCCTGAGTTCCTGAGAACCAAACAAACAAACCCTTCAGCTTTGTAATATTGGTATAGATTACACCCAGACACAGGACAAATGATCATGCTCATCACATAATTATTTGTCCTGGGTGGGAATAGAAACCACGACCCAGCAGTCACCCGATTCCCACCCTGTCAGGTGATGAAGGTTTGAATGGAAGAAGTCACGTGCATCAGCTAGTAATCATAGAAAAACAGACAGGCAGTTGCATCTTCTACGTAATTATTATCGCGAGTTAGATCCACTCTAGTCCATCCAGTTACCTTAAGTGCACAAGCACTCGTTTACGAGCTTGATAAACCAGATTGAGGCGGATATAACAAGATTTCTTTATTCAAATTAAGCCAGCTTGACAAGACACTTGTCGCACCTCTCAAAGAAAGTAGATATTTTCCACCATTCTCTCCCAAGGTTGATAGAGAAATTAGCCATAGAGCCATAGAATACGCTAATCTATGGCACCGAAGCAATGAGAGCGTCCAGCTCACAAGGGAAAACATATTCTTTTATCTATACAAATAAATAAAATTGGAGTGTCTGTTTGTAATATTAAAATAACCGCTTTTTACTAAGTGCATTTGAATGTATACACGGTACATATTCCAAAACAAATTCTTTTTTCAACTTTTGTCTGTCTGTCTGTCTGTCTGTTTATTACAGCTAATCTCCCGAATGGGTAGATCGATTTCCACGGGACTTTCACTGGCAGATAGCTGGTGTTATAAAGAGTAACTTAGGATACTTTTGAAAAAGAATTAGGGTTCTACGCAAAATATATAAATATGTACTCGCGAGGGAAGCCGCGCGGGAACTGCTTTTAGTTAGTTAGTTATAAAGAAAAATATACATATACAGCCGAACCTACAACCACCTCCCTTTCTCAAGTCGATTAATAACAATAACATTAATCTCTTTAAACGTCAATATTGCTTAATTTGGAGAAAAATCGACAAACACACTACATGTGCAATAAATTTCTGAGGGTTTCCTTCGTTTTACCGCCGTTTTAGAGCCGGACTTGGTGACAATGGGACCTCCTGGGTAAGATACCCTTTTAAATAAAAAAAATATTTCTGAAATCGGTCCGTAGATGACGGAAATATCGGTGAACATACATAAAAAAAATACATACAGCCAAACATAGAACCTCCTCCTTTTTTGAAGTCGGTTAATTATCTTTAAAAAAATTATCACCGATTTCAATGCATGTTAACGATGATACATTGTAATAGGTAAACTGTATTCTTCATCCCTTCATTTTCCACCCTTAGAGGCAGAATATTTTCTTCAAATTTAAATGGGACTAACCTTGAGTTCAAAGAATTTAAGTAAAAAAGAATTATTGAATCCGGTTCACAAATTGCGAACATATCGCGTAACGTATACACACAAAAAAAATAGGCAGTCATGGGACTGCGAACAGAAGTGAAAACTTAAACGAAACGATGAACTTAAAAAGGTCACATTAGCATTTTGGTAACTATTATTAATAAGGAGCTGACAAAACTCAATATTTAGATTAGCGCCCTCTAGTGGATCTATAATTATGTATTACTAGCAGCGCCCCAGCAGGGATCGGGACTTACGCGGGTGAAACCGCTTTCACCCGCGTAAGTCCCGATCCCGTGGGAATATCGGGATAAAAAGTAGCCTATGCGTTAATCCAGGTCTCCAGCTATCTACATACCAAATTTCATCGCAATCGGTTCAATGGTTTTTGCGTGAAAGAGTAACAAACATCCATCAATCCATCCATCCATCCATCCAAACTTTCACATTTATAATATTAGTAGGATTTATAATGTTAGTGGGATTAGCGTGACGAGTTCAGTGCTTTTTCCCCATGGCAAAAATGCACAAACCTGCCTAAAGAAGTTTTCACTTCAAAAAAATTTCAATCGAATTGAGGACCTCTTCCTTCTTAAGGTGGGTTAAAAAGATCAGAGGAATCACACCTTAAAAAAATTAAGAGATACTTGCTTGAAACTGTCTGTTGCTGTTTATAATCACCATGGCAACGAATGTGGGTTACTGTGGTGCTAGCGATGTACTATTACAGTTTATATGCTCTTCCGCCATCTTTAGGTAAAGCATGTTATGTTAATGGTGGGTCTTTGTTGCTTCTACAGATTGACGGATATTGACCATACAATTACTAGATAACGAACTCGATAAGAAGTTATGTTTTTATTTAGTGCACGATTAGAAAATTGGTTTGGTTAAAAAATAAAAGATCTCGTTGGTTTAAAAAATAAAAGGTATTCGTGGGAGAACCATGCTTCGGCACGTATGGGCCGGCTCAACAGGAGTAATACCACGGCCTCACAGAAAACCGGTAGTGAAGTAATGCTTACACTTTTCGCCGAGTGAGTGAGGTTACCGGAGGCCCTAACCCTTTCCTCTCCCCTCCTCTCCCCTCTTCCTCCCTTCCCCTACTCCCACCTTAAAGGCTGGCAACGCACTTGTGACTCTTGAGTTGAGCGGCTATAGTCATTTACCATCAGGTGACCCGTCTGCTCGTTTGCCCCCATAAAAAAAAAAAAATTAAGAATTCCTTTTCTTAAAAAAGCGTACAACTCATTTCACATATTAATATTTAGATTCAGGAGTATTTAGTACTGATGGTGCACTGGATAGTGGTTCACCTGAGACCAACTGCACGATGTTACTAACATTGGGCTATGAACTTTTTTACTAATAAATTTATGTACTAAGTCTGAAATTAATTATTATGATTAAGCTTTTTTCATGTTTAAATACATAAAAAGAATATATAAATATTAGTACACAACCGACATCAGGTAGAGGGACCAAGACTGGGGTGGTTAAGGCTCCAGAGGCAGGACCCTCGTCCCTAAATCAGTCCCTTTATCCATCCGTCTAACGCAAGCCTTATAAGGTGTCAGTCGAGGCTCTTGGCTATCAATACATGAGCAGATACATGACTATCGGAGCAATGATTACCGAAGCTACATTTCACATATCGACAATCTCGTAATCGTGAAACAAATCCAATTTTTTTTTCAAAGCAACGGACTCCGTAAACTTCTCCAATGCCTTTGTGAAAATTGTCTGTCTGTAAATAAATATTTGTAATACATATATTGATGCCAATCCGCGACGTTTACATTATCACATCATTATATGCGTACGTAAATTTATTACTTTGTTTATTCGTGTATCGTCATCGTGCTATCGTTCAATAATCTACGCACTCATACAATACAATGCGTTGTTAAAAATACCTTGAAAGTTTACTAATTTAATTAAGCAGTCAATGGAAATGCTTGCTTATATTGGTATTCGTTTTCATTAACATAGCATACTTGTACTTGGTAGGTAGATATCTAATCCCCTTTCCCGTACCGGCACCCCTTATGACGTAACTTAGATTATTTGGGGTTCTGCGTATTAATAATAATCAATTTCAATTCAAACATCAACGATAGTGTTAAATTTTATTAGCGTCGGTGGAGAAATTAACAAATAAATTTCGTCAGTTGTTTTGGAGGGGTTACCATGATGTAATGGACACTTACCTACACAGGATTTCTATGTAGGTTCGTGTGTCCAACCGTAAAAAAACCTTTGTTTTTATAATCCTGGAAACCCCTACGGGCCATCACTACCACCTGAATTTTCGGGTGGCGGTATCGGAATTGAAGCAACTAACACAGTATGCCATACTGTGATCTAAATTGTAGGTGGCAAGAAAGAACTATTGTTACGGCATCAGCATGAAACTAGCGCCTGCCTACAAAAGCACCACCTTCGGCTAACTTCATAACAGTGGGAGAGCCATGCTTCGACACGTACGACCGGAGTGTATGTACCACGGCCTCACAGAAAACCGGCAGTGAAGCAATGCTTCATTACTTTTCGCCGAATGAGTGAGGTTACCAGAGGCCTTAACCTTTCTCTCTCCTCCCTCCTCTCCCCCTCTTTCCCTCTTCCCCTTTTCCCATCTTAAAGGCCGGCAGCGCACTTATGATTCTAGAGTTGCAGGTGCCCGTGGACGGCGGTAGTCATTAAAAAAATAACGAGGAGGCGGACATCAGAAAAACCCATACCAAATTAATATAATAAAAGCTGTTGATTGGTTAGGCAGAGGCAAGGTACCACTTGCCACGCAGATAATCCAACTGCTCCCTAAGAGTATCGCAAGCTTTATAGAACATAAACATAACATAACATGCTAGGGCTTCCACTAGCAGTGAATTATTCAAACACGCATGAGTTCCTTTTGACATTAACATGTACTAAAGAGAGAGAAATGAATTTTTTTTTTTATGGTATTTGGGGCAAACGAGCAGACGGGTCACCTGATGGTAAATGACTACCGCCGCCCATGGGCACCTGTAACTCGAGAGCCACAAGTGCGTTGCCGCCCTTTAAGGTGGGAGTAGGAGAAAAGGGGGAGGGGGGAAGAGGGGAGAGGGGGGAGAAGGGAAGGACGGGAATAAGGGAGAGGGAAGGGTTAGGGCCTCCGGTAACCTCACTCACGCGGCGAAATGCAATGCAAGCATTGCCGGTTTTTTGTGAGGCCGTGGTATCGAGCGGAGTCGAGCCGTCCCATATGTGCCGAAGCATGGCTCTCCCACGTAAAATTATATTTATAATTGTGATAAAAAGCGCTTGATATTTATCTAATTGAAGCTGCCCAATATTGTTAACGGTTCTGCTCTAAGGATACACTCCTAGTATAAACATCCGAAAAAAACAAACCCGTGGAGGGATCCAGCTTTCGGGTCATGGGGTAGTAAATTTCCAAGAAAAAAAAAATGGTAGTCAAACAAAACCAGGGATCTGATAAACAGTATATATAATAAAATACAGACAGAGATATATTCAAATAAGTTGTAAACAGTCACCTCGCCAACTAACACAGCGACGAGTATAGGAAAAAGCATAGACTATCTGGCAACACTGAAGTGACATAAAAAGATGTTTCACAATATGGCAGCCGTATTTTCTTTACTTGCTACGTGTTCATAAATCCTTGTCCAGGTAAATACATATGAAAGACACTGCCTTGCAGAATTTCATGTACTTGGATCCATCGGTTTAAGCTGAAACCGTAATATTTTACATTCAAAGAATGTTAGTTTTATGTAATTAGAAAATATATAAAGACATAACATAACAAGAATTACATAAATTTACAGGTCGTGATGTGCAATAAGTAAACGTAACGTTGTTTTTATAACCCATTTTATTTACACTTGGCAACACCGTTTGCATATTTTTATTGTTAACATAATGTTACTCTTATGTACATTTATTCAACATCCATAGACAATCCCAATTTTTATTGACATTAATAACACACCCTGTCTATCCAAATATAGCGAAGCGACCGAGCGCCACACGACCGGTCAGTGCGTGCGCCCCAGACTGTGGTATTGATCCCACCACCTGCTTACTCGCCACCACTCCCACTCGCTCCACTTACTTCTTCTAGTCGGCCATCGCCCCGCGACACGATACCACATTAAATAAAATACAACAAAGACGCCGCGCCGTTTAAAAATAAATTACTGATTTTGGCGCCTTTTCGTGTTCGAAATTCAAATTTTGCCGCGAAATTTTTCATTCTAGTGTTGGATTCGGTTCAGCCAAATTGGGTTTTATAATCACGTGTTTAAGATGTCGAGTTAGTAATAAAAAAAGTGTTGCTAAAATTTTGCAAGCGTAATTGTGCTTACAATGAAGTGACTCACGTTGACCTGGATGTTAGTAGTCAGCCATTATCTCATTTAAAGCGTTAATAGCGTTATTACGCCTGTTTACCGGTACGTTACAGCTAAATTGTACTGAACTTTATATAGCGTCAATATCATTTCAGTATTTAAACAAGTATATTAACGAATAAATAGCAAAACTAATTGCTTTCGCAACATACCGTTGCAACTATAGATCGCAAAAAAAGGAAATTATTATCAACCGTCTATCAGATGCAAATTATCGCGCCACTTATAGACCCCCCTCTAGATGGAGAGAGATAGAAATATCCTCATCTCGTCTGGCACACTAACCCGATCGAGCGTAATAACAGATTTTTCTTTTATCCACCTATCTATCAGCTGTTGTTAGCGTCCGGCCGCGACAGATAGTAGATGTTTTTCACCGTACGGGGGAAAAATGCATAAAAATTTGCATAGTATCGCGTCATAGAGGTAGTTTGTATATGTAGTGAGTCAGACAGGCACCGGTAGCGCGAGCGCGGACAGCAACAATTACTTTTCTTGTTACGAATAATTTTCTTAATCAGAAAACCACGCTTGTGCCTAGAAAACGAAACGCAGCGATTTTTTAATCGATTCTTTTTTCGAATTTCGAGTGAATTGACAGTTTTTGTGTGGTGTTTTTATAGTGCTGTGCCTTGTGAGATGTGATTCGTCTTTTTTGTAATTTTTTATAATGGAAAGAAGTGTTTTGGCGGGGCCGAGGCACGTTCAGTGGGCTTCTGAAGTGAGTACTTAGAGTAATACATAATAATAATCTTATTGATTATAGTAAGTTTTTTTTTTTAAACTTAAACGTTATACGCTATGCAATACAAATAGTGCGAAAGTGAAATATAACAAAATCAAAGCAATTTTTTTTTCTGATGTTGGCGTTGTCTTACTATTAATTGACTGATTCTAATCCCGTGTTTTTAGAAAATAAAACTATAATTTAAGAAAGGTATCTTAAATAAAGTATGTATGTATGTGGTATATATGTGTATGGTATTTATATAAGTGGTAGTATATTACGTAGTATATTTAGTGCAATAGATAATATTTTGTTTTATAAACTACCTTTAGTTAAAACGCACCTACTTCCTGTTTTCTCTGCATCACCCAATGGTTGACTGGTAGAGAATGCCTTAGGCATTAAGTCTGCCTATGTACCAAAGTGTAAATAAATAAATAAATATGTATCTGTCTACAGCTTGAAGTCACTGGGAAAACCCGGGAATTCGGTTGTCGGTACGGGTATTAACAGTACACCCCTTCACTGGAAAACCCCAGGAATTTCGAAAACCGGGAAACCCCATGCGCCTTTAAAATGCGTGGTTGACATGCTTAATAAAATGCCCCTGTCTGAATATTTTCGAAAGTATTATAGCTCTACGTAATGCAGGTTTAAATACAGTATGTATTAACCCTTATTTTTATTGTTTATTCGTTTTTTATAAATTCTTCAAGGTGTATAAAAATATAATAGATTAAATTTTAGATCCATTTAAACACATTTTCTAAATTCAAAACTAATACATTAATCTCGTCGTAATCGTAGTAGTAAGTCGTAAATGGACAGAAGCATTTATATTATGAAGAATTTAACCAGATATATACGTACACTCAGTTTTGTTGGTATATATAAGAAAGTAGAGAGTGTGTATATAGTTTTACTATTTGAAAATGCAGTATTTTAGTAGATCTTTTCGCTGTGTGACGATCGGCCTCGCTGTGACTTTCCAAAAGTATTCGTATAGTAAGTCACGTCACGCCGCGGCGTCGTGTCGTTACGTATCTAGAACACAAATGTCAACTTTTTCTAAAGATTTGTCATTCGTCATCAAAATGACTAGGCAGTATTTTTTTGTTCCATTACATTTTAAATTACAGATCTACTTACGAAAAGTAAAAACTCGTTTGTGTCACTCACATGCTGTACGTAATTCATTGTAATTGTAACAATTACATTGGAATTTCCTTATTATAAAAACAACGCAGGCCATAATGTTAACATAATGTAAATATTTTTTCATGAACCCTTTAACTTTTAACTACAATTTTAAAAACATAATAATTCAAAAGTAAGCTACAAGTACGTTTCACAACTTTTTTTTTTTTTGGTTGGCTGTATGCATTGCGACCTTTGTTTTTCCTTCGCGTGTGAAACAGTGGCTTTGTAGTGTAAATTATAAATGTGAATGGGATTTTTTTATAAGCACTGGCAGCCACACAGATGTTAGTATGAAATTATAATCTGCGGTGTCTATTGTTTTCGTAATCTGTAGAACAATGGCAGAATCTTTGGGGTTCTTTTTAACAGAGATTATGCGTGCTTAAATTTGAGTTTTTTTGTAGATTTTACTTTTATTCCTTAGAGGTCATGGCAAATTTGTATATAAAAATATACTTACAGTGGACGGTCGACACTCAGGTTGTTATCCCGGCTTGTAGCTACCGTCACGGGTATTTTAAACTTTCATTTTGTACTATTACTCTTCAAGAAAAATCTGTCATATTTATTTTTATATGTCATATTAATTTATGAGCCTTGGTTCGCTATCTCCAAGTTTTACTTGGTGGATACGTTAATTCCTAATTAACGTAAATTGCCAAGTTAAAGTTACGAGTAACTTCTGTAAATTTCACAAGCGAAAATAAAGTTTCGAGTAACAATCTCCCGGTTAAGTACGTAACAAAGCACACGCTTTAATCGTTCAATTTTACATCAAATGTCATCCGTCAAACGTAATTGTGATTTGCAGTTCTCATATTGTTTTTTTAAGAAGTATTTGTCTTTGATGGCAAAAGTTTGAGCGTGTAAATAACCATTAATAATTATTTGATAGGTTATAAATACCTTTGATTATTCTGTACATCACTAGAATAACAAAAAAGATAGGCATTATTGTTTTATAAAGTTGATTTACTGCAAACTTTGACACACGAAATCTATTTCATCTAGGTCCGCAGTCAACACGGAATTTCAATACATGAATCCTCGGTATCCGTTGTGTAGATGATTTTTTCTTATTCAATTGATAATAATAATAATAACTCCACACATCTCACACACGGCCGTCTGATCCCAAACTAGGCAGAGCCTGTACTACGGTAACCAGACTGCTGATAAACATACTTATATATTTCTAAATACATACATATTATAGATAAATTACAAACAGACACAGAACAAATGATCATGCTCATCACACAATTATTTGTCCTGGGTGGGAATCAAATAAATCCATTTTTAATTAATTATTTAATGTATTCGTTGGAAACACGCACAAAGTGACAACAGACACAAAGTTTTCATTATAATAAACCGTCAAATAATCACATTACCGTGATATGGCAAGTAAGTTACTGGTCGGTTAATCCTATGATAAACCCTACTCGAAAGTTTTGTACTTGACACCTCAAGTTGCCGGTTCCTTGAACCGGTGAGTAGCTTACTTGATACTTTACTTAAAGGGGCCCTTAGTCTATCTGAAATATAACAGTCAAATTGAAAAATAATTTCTAAATAAGTGCAATACTTCTTGACATTTACCTTCCCTGGGAGTTACCACACTTAAAAATAGGATTTACCTGAAAATTCAAGTAATTCACTTTTGCCAAAAATAGAAGTAACGGCCTTTCGCTGAACAACGGTATTATCTAATAATATTCATAAATTCTACGAACATCATATCAAGGCCGGTCATTCATCCTAACAGTTACTTAGCTGTAATTAAAAAGCTTTTCATTAGGGGTTGTCTAGACATATAACAGCCTAAACACGTGATAATAGGAAGCCAGAAAACATCTGACTAGTCTATTTGAGTCCTATTGGTTCTTTATATAGCGGAGGTCGTGTGCAAGACTTCCATAATATTATATTGCTTAGCCACGTGAATACTCTTAATTAAAAAAAACTTTAGTTCTTAAATCATCATGGTCTTTTTCCAATTTTATTTGGAGTCGGCGCAATGTGTCTTGTTTTTATCTTATATGACCGGCTGCCTGCCTTACGCCAACCTCCTACTTGGGAATTTAATCGTTTTCAGACGGGAATGAAGGAAGAAGGCAAATTGGGGTACAGAAAACGGATAGGTACAGGGAGCTAGGGTATGGGCTACGGCAAGTCTCGGATGGGACAATGAGACTGAGACTGCAGTAGCTCAAAGAGGCCGGGGTCGCGTATCCTTATGCCCGTCTTGTGATTGGAGAGGCTACTAGAACATCAACTAAAAACATACGTAGGAACCATCCCCAGTAAAAATACCTACTTGGTATTTTTTTAAATACGTTGTTAATATTGTACAAAGATACACTCAGACCTATGCAAATAGACTTTAGAGAATTTAATCCGTGATCTCTGACGTTATCCTTTGTTTATCCGCGCTTATGCTCAGTTAATCTCTAGATAACGATGTGTAAATGTTCCAAAATATTAGGGATTGTCCTTTAATCACATGAGGAGGGGATTCGGAAAGACTCACGAAATATCACAAGGGGGGAGAGGGGTGTAGTGACATATCACGTGTATTTTCTGTTTCGTAGATTTATTTTTTTTATCTGTATTTAAAGAAAACATTCTGAATTTTTTAAATATATTTTGAACAAAAAAATACACGTGGTATTGGCTTAGGGGCCGGGGGGTTAGTCTAAAACCTCACAACGTCTCACCATCACGTTAAAAACCATCACGTGATTAATGGACGACCCCTCATTAGGATTCAAACACTAACAAAATTTTATTTCTTTAACTCCGTTTTGAATAGCATAGCAAAGAAGTATTAAGTAATGAAAAAGTTTTAATAATCAGTTTTAGTTTTAATTAGCTAACGATTTTACTTTTGACTTCTGACATGACTTAAAATGACAACTGTCGTAAATATAACATTTTATGTTAGATAATTTTTTTTAAAGTTGTTATTAAATTGAGTCTTTAGAACCGTTCATCTATGGTATATTAAAAAAATAGTTTTGTAACATTGACTGCGCCGAGTGTCAGTTCAAATCCCACACGGGACACAAAGTTATGTGGTCCACAAATAGTTGTCCCGAGTCTGGGTGTTCTTTTTGTCCGTTGTTTGAATATTTGTGAAGACCTCGCGACAACGGAATATTCCTAATGCAGGAGTTGTCTTTTTAAACAACAAAAAAAAATTACCAAGGTACAATTATTTTCAAAAATTTGAAAATTTCTAGTTACGTTTTTTTTTTTTTTTTCGCTATAGGGGGCAAACGAGCAGACGGGTCACCTGATGGTAAATGACTACCCATGGGTACCTGCAACTCGAGAGTCACAAGTGCGTTGCCGCCCTTTAAGGTGGGAGTAGGAGAAGAGGGGGAGGTGGGGAAGAGGGGGGAGAGGGCAAGGACGGGAATAAGGGAAACGGAAGGGTTAGGGCGTCCGGTGACCTCACTCACGCGGCGAAATGCAATGCGAGCATTGCTTCACGGCCGGTTTTCTGTAAGGCCGTGGTAACGAGCGGAGTCGAGCCGGCCCAGACGTGCCGAAGCATGGCTCTCCCACACATGACATATTTAAAACTCCATAGTCTTAAATACGGCTTCCATTAAAATTAATACAGCTTTTTTAAAAATAGATGAAAGCAGTCATAAAATACACACGGTTAGATGTTGTTACATGAAAGACATACGATCGAGGCACTTAAATATTGAGTGGATTAATCAATTAAAGTGTTGCACCTGCATAGCAGCTTTCGCGTATCTTTAAATGAATTTTTCATTGCCCGGTTTTATTCAGAACACTCGAACTGAACTCGAAAAGGTTAATTAGAAACAATAAAGAGCGCGAATAGTTTGAGGTAGGTATATTTATGTAATTTGAGGTTGCCATCCTAAAAGAAAACTACTTACATTTGGGTAAAAAAAATTACTCAAACAATTTGCATTACGTTTTTGTATTTTTTTTTACTTTTTCGTTTCTACCTTTTACGTGGCTTGCAAAAGGTTACAAGTATCTATATTAATACGTGAAGCGAAAACTTTGGATCCCTTTTTACGAAAATTGAGCGACGGAGGAGTATGAAATTTCGCACACTTATAGTTTATACAGAGAAGAAGTGACGAATGCTAAAATTTTTGAACAATATTTGATACAAAGTTAAAAAAAAATGCAAAAAACGGGTACATACAGCTATGAGTGTCCAGTATATATTTTGACCTGTTATGGTACAAAAGTCTATACAATGACAGGTCAAGTAATATTGGCCATTGAAATAAACCATGGTCGAAATTCGACCACCACGCGATCTCTAGTAATGATAGTTGGGTCATAGTCATAAGTCTCAATACGTAGTTAATATAAGAAAATCGATGTATGTTTGTTCGTATTTAAGTCCTGCCGGACTGTTCATCCTGAAGTTTTGCATACACATTACCGGAGATATAGACAAGGATACCTCTCATCCAGAAAAAAAACTACTGTTCTCTGTGGAAAAAATATTTTTAAAGTCATAAATTAGAAAACAAAACTATTACTTTAATACGACCACGCGTCTCACTTCCATGATTTAAACTTAAATATTATAACGAAATTTTTTTTTCGGTAGGTAAAGTCAGTAAGATGCAACATATTTTTAGATGCATATACAACAACACGCGTTCAACAGTGAATCAATGTTTATGTAATCACTCTACACTTCACCTAAAAATACTCGTACATCAATGGTACGCTTATAGTGTACTCTAGCACTCACCAGGCTTTATCACGACGCTTTTCTTACGAGATTGTGGTGTGTCTTGCGGGCGTTCATAAATTAAAACTCTGGTATCTGGCAATAACCATTATACTGGGGCAACAAATACAGCAAACACTTTTATATCTTCAAACGAGCTTCCACCATCAACCAGCGCGGTGGTTGTCCAAACTTCAAGACCCCGACAATCTTCTTTTCTATCAAATCTTATATTTTTCGTATAATATATATCAGTACGAAATTCATATCACAGAGGTTCATATGCTACAGTTAACAGTGCTCAAGCGAAGCCTTGGATATCAGTTAATTACTTAAATATACCTGTGGCGACTTCCACATACAGCAAAAACACCATCTAGTGAGGATGAGCTGAACTACGTAGTAACTACTGATCCTGCATCGCGCAATGAAATTTCTCGTGCCGATTAGTACGTTATACAACTTCCCAACATCAACCGTTGAGCCGCGGTCCGCCAGGCATGATAGTTGCCTGGTCAGAGGATCCGCCCTTTGTGATGGAGGAACATAACACCTGTTCCTCCTGAATAACATAAAATCGAAGAAACACGCTATTGTTGTCGCCACATAAAAAAACACGTATTTATTTTATTAAGAATAGGGGCAAACTATAATAGGTAATAAAACGGTTTACTACTTAATAAAAATGAGTTAACGAACATTATTATGACTAGTTATACCGGTAGCGCCACGCCATTGGTCGGCCTTATAAGTTGATAACGATCACTTGAGTGCTAATTGAGGTACGAACAACATAGCAGTTACTGTTATTTAGTGAATTTGATTGTTTATTTCAAAAGTAGTAAGATTGATGCTAACACTAATCGCAATAACCTATTGATCGCAATTAATCGTTTTTGTTTTGACATTGTTCTTATCTCATCCTCCTATTCACCCCAAAAGGAAGCATGGTGAACTGTTGTTGCGTGTGTATGTTTAGCTATCGCGACTATTTTAAATGTCGCAACCGAATAAAGTAATCCTGTCTCGCGGGGTGCTTAAAAACAAAAAAAAATACGAACACAAAAAGGTTTTTGCTAATTATATAGATAATGCTCTAATGACTTTAATTGGGAGATTGACTTACATGAACCGCCAGAATAAGTATCCACACTGAGATACACTTAACACTTCTACTTACGAATGAGTTCACTTAGTCGCGTCTACATATTTCCTGTTTTTGTGCTGCACCCTAATTATTTTTCCAAAAGAGACGAAGCCTAAGTTACTGCTTTAACTTTAGCTATCTGCCAGTGAAAGTCTCGTGGAAATCGATCCACCCGGAGATTAGCTGAAACAAACAGATAACCAGCCAAAAAATAAAAAGAATTTTTGGCATAAGTACCGTGTAAACATTCATTTAGTAAAAAGCTGTTATTATGACATTACTAATATAGGTATACAAATAAATAAAATGGAAGTGCCATGTTATTTATTTGTATATATAGATTCACAGAAAAGAGTTCGGGACGCACACACGTTTCTTTGCCTGTATTGAATCTAGGGTTACCATCCGTACTATAATATATAGTACCGTACTACATTTTGATCACTTTTATAGAACAATAATATAGTACGAAAAATACTATATTTTTATTGCTAACTCAACTGTCGCCATTTTAACTGTAACTGGAACACACTGGAACTGTTTGTAACGCTTTCAAGCTTAAACTACTCAACAGATCGTCATAAAATTTCATTCATCATCATAAAAACCAGAAAAAAAAATGTTCCCGAGGGATGGAAAAATAACTTTTAGACAACCATCCGCTTTGACAAAATCTACAATAACGTCAGAGAAGTCTTGGGTAAAAGCTAGAAACGATAATTGTCTAGGTACTAGTACTGAATTTTCTAAAAGTGCTATATTTTTAACAAGTTTAAAAAAAATAGTATTTTTTTTCCCTGAAAAAGGTGGCAACCCTGATTTTTCTTTTTGTTTTTTAAAAAGACAACTCCCGCATTAGGAATTACTCCTGTGTCGCGGGGGACTTTACAAACATAGAAACAACGGACACAAAGAACACCCAGACTCAGGTGGGAATCGAACCCACGACCTATAAGCATAGCGGTCAGGGTCACTAACCACTAGACCAACAGGCCAGCCATTATTGAAAATGGTTTTGCAGCCTTGGAAACGTATTCTAACAATTTAACGAATTCCAGCAAACGTAAGACCACATTTTGTTGATTTATGGCGCATTTGATGGGTTAAATCTGCCTGTTATTGTAATATGTAAAGCAATGAGGTAGATACTTATAAAGAAACTATGCGACTCCTCACTTTCATATTTTACTTATCACAGACTAGCAGCGCAAGTTTCACCCGCGTAAGTCCCGATCCCGTGGGTATATCGGGATAAAAAGTAGGTCTCCAGCTGTCTACATACCAAGTTTCGTCGTAATCTGCTCAGTGGTTTTTGCGTGAAAGAGTAACAAACATCCATCAAACTTTCACATTTATAATATTGGTAGGATTAGCACAATATATTCGAAGAGAATAAGTCTGTTCAAGGGTTCTTGAATATTGCCTCTAAGGGTGAAAATCAGACAGGCAGGCATAACTGCGCCTGTAGCTAGTTAATTTAAAAAATATGGATTTTAAATACCAACTTACGAAATAAAGCAATTCCCAAGCGTTTCCCATATGTCTAGGTATAGTAATATTTCTCTTGTTCATATAAGAATATGAACAAAAATATTTCATGATATTATAACTTGTTGAAAGTCTTTCTTATAAAGATTATTTCATTTTGATAATTTATAGAAAAAACAGTCAGTCGTCACGTCAGAAGTGAAAACATAACACACATCTGTATTGTTTACATGTATCTGAGCGTGACGGTCACGAGTTCAGTGCTTTTTCCCCATAGCAAAAGTGCACAACGTGCCTTAAGAAGTTTTCACTTCAAAAAATTTTTTATGATTATAACATTATTTTATCTAATATATCTAATACGTGAAGAAAATTCTTTGTATGCATTTTGAAACACAAAACTTTTTGACGTGATAACGTCTTATAAATCGATGAACGCCGGCAAAAAAATTGTCACGTTCCGCCTGAGCCGAGCGTGCAAGCAAGAGCGCGGAACAAGCGATAGAGAAAGAGAAGTAAGAAGAACATTAAAAATGAATGTTTTTAACCAGAGTTTTAAAAATATTGTGTTTTCTTATGAGGTTATCACGTAATATTATCGTCCGTAAACCGACTTTACAGACAACCAATATTTTTTTAAACAGTTTTTACAACTATACTGGTCAATATTACTGGTCAATGAAATAAAATAAGACATTCAAACCGATCGGAATTCGACCGCCAGACGATCTCTAGTAATTATTGTTTTATTTTGTCACTATTCTAGACAGAAGCGCTGTAAGCAAAGTTGTGATGAGATAAACGACACATTACTGAATCTAACTTAACCTTAAAATAATCATAAAACGGCTGAACAGATTTTCTTGAATTATATCTAAGAACACTCGATCAAGTCACCTTTCAAACCAAAAAAGAAAGCAACTCGGTCCATTGCCTTGGGAGCTACGATGCCACAGACAGACACACGGACACGTCAAATTTATAACATCATTCTTTTTGCGTCGGGGGTTAAAAAATTTGTTCATGGTAAGGTTAGTTTTAATTAGATTCGATAAAATTAGTTGTGTTGCTGTACGTTTGTTTAATATATGCAAGCAACCCGCCCCGGCTTCGCACGGGTAGCAGAGACACCTTCAACAATCATCATCATATTTCAACGAATTTACACAAAACCTTAACAAATTATATACCTAAACCTTCCTCATGAATCGCTCTATCTATTGGTGAAAACCCCTTGAAAATCCGTTCAGTAGTTTCTAGAACAGACAGACAGATAGACGAGGTGGGGGACTTTGCTTTATAATATACTATGGAAATATACCTAACCTCATAAATTCCTCTAAACCTCTAGAGCTTACGCGAGAGTTTTCGAATATATCTTGCGAAAAATTCAAGTTAAGGTGGAAAAGTATATTAAATTCGTCTCCAATATCGCATGGTATTACCTGTTCGGTTTAGACCCTAAATATGTAGGTAGAAAACTCTTGTGTAACTACCATCTCCCTAGAAGGTTTTATCGAAACCTCGGGACTTTATTTTTGTAAGTTTTTACAAAAATAAGAGTAATATCTGTGTATTAATTATCAATAATTATAATGATTAATTTTGCAATTACCTGTTTTATGTATTTTTATTATCATTCTCTCGTTTTTAATAAAATTTACCTTTGTTTAATACTATTTATTGTAAGTTTTCTGCAGGATGTGTTTTGATTACTATCAAAACAAATGTATTTTCTTTTTATTGACGAGGGTATATGACAGGGTTGAGGATATACAAGGTGGGCATGACAATGTAACACTTATTTAATCATGGTATAGTACACGAAGAATGCATCTTGCAACTATTCTCTTATCTGTGATCTTGGTTACAATTTGTACTATCACTTTAATGCAATAGTTACAAAGACACAGGCCAGATCAAAGTCTGCAGTTGTCCCTTTAAAACTGGACGCTGAAATTCAATGAACTTGCATAAAACATAGGTAAGATAAATAATGTATAAAAAGGCATAAGTCCGTTCATTGCACACTAAGAAAAGCCGTTTCAAAAGAAGCACAATCAATCTATTGACATATCACCCTAACTTGGTATCTTTTTTTTCCATTGTCGTCTTTCCGTGGGTCTGTAACCTTACAGACCTCGCTAGAGGTCGTTTAAGAGCTAATAGGGTTAGCTACGTATAAGTTGTAAGCTACTGCTACTCTTAATAACGTTTTCAAGGCGACGGTAAGCATTCCAGTGG
Organism: Euplagia quadripunctaria; assembly: GCA_963859945.1. NCBI lineage: Eukaryota > Metazoa > Arthropoda > Insecta > Lepidoptera > Erebidae > Euplagia > Euplagia quadripunctaria. Next base: position 12,507,641 of record OY982584.1, on the reverse strand, counting down.
TATTAACAAACCACAGACTGCGACCCCTGACGTAGACAAATGCTCTACTCACACCCCTAGGCCACAAAAGTCATTATCACTCATCCGAGTAAATTCAGTTAGTTACTGGGAAAGACCGGGTAAGCTTCTTTTAAAAGACAGACGTAATTCTCTGAAACTTCTACAAACAATTGAACACAACTACCATCATGTTGTAATTCGACTACCTATTCGTTTTATCTTGCGTTACATTGCCGATTATAATAGTTCTTGTGTAATGATATTATGTATATTTCGTTACAGTCGTGCAATGTATCATATCATCGTATATTATGCCTTTAACTACTGTTACTTCATACCACCAGAATAAGAATAAGTCATATTTTATTGTTATTACTTAGACTTAACAATAATGTTATATTTTGGTTTAAAATATTATAAAAATATAAAGACTATGCGACTATGGTGTTAGTTTTAACTCATATGGTCCCAAGCTAAAGTTATTGTGTTATTTTAAATGAAAAATCTGAATCTTGTTACAGTGGCTGGCATCGTCAGCATGCGCGTCTATTTGCGTCAATGAGCATTATCATTTGTTCTGAGTCTGGGTGTAATTTACCTATAATATGTACTTATGTATTTAGAAATATATAAGTATGTTTATCAGCAGTCTGGTTATCATAGTACAGGCTCTGCCTAGTTTGTGACCACACGGCCGTGTGTGCGGTGTACCAATATTGCGATAGTATAAAAAGGACAAAAGGGAGTATTTTAAAACACTTTAAATTTAAACTCGGAGACCGTTTTAAAAATAACTTCTATTTCTAAACGCGTCTAGTGTCTTCATTCACTTTTAAAGTTCTTTGGATTATTTCGATCTAACTTCATTTCTAAAATTCACAAGCATAAAACGAAACCAAAAAATAGATAATTCTTGTACACAATCCCTTATATTATAGTACATCAGATATGCTAATTTCACTTTTAAACTTTAGCGTGGTTTCTTGAAACATTCTGCCAGTCCTTACCTATTATATTATGGTAATATAACGGCTACCTGCTCTAATTACAGACAAGTTAGCGTTTACTTGTGCTTCTGTTGACTTGGGGTCTAATTTAAAGAAACTGTGCAGGTGTATAACAGGTCACGAAAACAAGCAGGTGATCATTATTATTTTTAATACGATGATGAATTCTAAATTGCCAGTGAAAAAAAAAACAGCAGATTCGAATTTCTGGCCTTACAGTGGTATTACATTCAAATGGATGTCAAATTCAAGTTTTAAATTTAGAACAGTAAGATTCGATACTCAAATAATTTAAAAACTAAACTGGGGAGAAGATATCTGGTTCGGTCACTGTCAAGGATGGCTGTCAAACAGCCTAATTATTATTAATTAATGTTTTTTGTGTTATCTGTGATTGGCCTTACTTATTGATATGACTTAATTATTGATATGAACATTCAGACTATTTGATCAACATCGCCACTCCCAACGCAGATGTCATAGATTGAAAAAAAAGTTTATTTTACACCAAATGAGTCTAATTTTTTTTCCATGATAAATATAGTTATTTTAAAAAAAAAGTAGAGCCACCTTCCAATTCATGCTTCTAATAACTTTCATTAGCTACTAGCTGCACCCGGCTTGCGTTGCAATGCCATTTTTTTAAAGATTTCATGAGCCTTTAACCCTCGCGGGTGTCCCCAGAACACCCTACCAAAGTTTCATCACAATCTGATCAATGGTTTCAAAACGCATAGAGGACAAACATACAAATATTGATTTTTATTTATACAGAGAGAATAAGATATATGTTCCCAAGCTAAGCAGTCGGATTTGTCCAAATTTATACACGGACCCTGATACTATTTTTTACAAAAAAAAAAAAAATTGGTTGCCTGTAAAGTCGGTATACGGGCGAAAGTTTTACGTGACAACGACTTTGAGTGGTAAAATAATTTTAATGTGAATAGCCTCTCACTCGCTCTCATTGTGAGCGCATAACGTGAGCGGAGCGTAACGCAGTTTCTTGAAGTGTCACCCGGCAAACCAATTTATAAGACGTTGTCACGTCAAAAAAAAAATTGGAAAAAATGTTAATAAATTAAGTATCAAGAAGATTAAATAATTAATTAATTAATTATTATTAGTGTCGATCTTTTTATTCGAAATAGTTGAGCCTTGTGAGAAGAACTCAGGCAAACCAACAACGACCACTTTTAAATCACGAGACGAATTTTTTTGTTAAATTTATTGCAGCACTGTTTTGTTGTGCGATATTTATATGAACAATCAACAATTATTTAGTTGAGTAGTAGAGTTTAGTTGACAGGTAGACACGATTAGTAATAAATCCACCATGACATACATTTACGTAATTATTTAATATTTACAAAAAAGTGTGTTGCAAAAAAGGCTTTCGTCGGTATAATTCACAATTTTTGAATTTTCACTAAAATTCCTATCATAAGAATCACTGTGTGTGTGAGTGTGGTTGTTCTATATGTTGTTACCGATCGGTTCTTACCTAAAACGTAATTGTGCAGAGTCATAACCATCACATTTGCTCAACTGACTACACTAAGAATCTGTACTAAGATAAGCAGACTGCTGATAAACATACTTACTTATTATAACTATATTCATACATATTATAGATCAATTATACCCAGACACAAAACAATGATCATACTCATCATACAATTTTTTGTCCTGGATGGGAATCACAACATCTGGTTCAACCAACCACTGGACCAACAGACCCGCCAATAAATTGGTTCTACGAGTTTCTTTGGTCTATGGAATTTGTCTACGCTTGACACACTGGAGCCAAATAAAAACCCAATATTTAACAAATTATGTATAATGAGAGAACTGTGTAAAATTAAGGGCGCTTCGCGGTGGTCGAATCGTGAGTTACAATATTTATAAATCTTTATGTTGAACAATGGTGTAGCGGCTTGTAGGATAGCAACACTTGTGTTGCCATTTTATGTAGAAATTTATTATGAGCTTGAGCCGAAACAGAATTCTTAACAGAACACCTCTAACTTAAAAAGACATACTGAACCGCTGAAATTACTTAAATATCAGTTAAAATGACTGGCCTGTTGGCCTAGTGGTTAGTGACCCTGACTGCTATGCCATAGGTCGTGGGTTCGATTCCCACCAGAGTCTGGGTGTTCTTTGTGTCCGTTGTTTGTATGTTTGTAAAGTCCCCCGCGACACAGGAGTCATTCCTAATGCGGGAGTTGTCTATTAAAAAGAAAAAAAAGAACTCGCAATAATATCTACTCAACAATTCCCCTTACCCTGAAGTAAACATAGACGTAATGTAAACATTTGAAGGCTTCGTAAATATTTGTGTAAGCAAAGTCGGCGCCTAGTGCTACATAGACGAACTTCGACTTCAAAGTTTCTCACATATTATATTAGAGGTGAAGTGAAACATTCGCTAAAATGATCCTTGAAAAATACCACAGATTATACTGATAAAAATAGTACATTTTCGAACAAAGGAGAACTATTTTTTTTTTCAGTATCTTTTCAGTAAAGTGTACATGGTGTTACATAAAGATGGGGTCATATTTTAGGGTCGAATAGTAGACCCCTGAACCCGTGAATAACGTAAAGCGCTAACAATTATAGAAAAATTCGTGATACAAATTGAACTTGAAAATTGACCGATAAAGCTAATATTACGTATGAGAGAGGGCTGATATGAATGAAACTATCAGTATTTAATACCAAGGAGATGGAATGTCCAGATTTTTCTGAAAATGTCTGTATAAAAAATGCGCATGTGTGCTTTAAGGATTCCACATTTCAAAAGTATGTAACAATTCTTCTATCTCTTCTATTCATTTATGTGGGAGAGCCATGCTTCGGCACGTGTGGGCCGGCTCGACTCCGCCCGTTACCACGGCCTCACAGAAAACCGGCCGTGAAGCATTGATTGCATTGCATTTCGCCGCGTGAATGAGATTACCGGAGGCCATAACCCTTCCCTTTCTCTTATTCCCGTCCTTCCCCTCTCCCCTCTCTTCCCACTCTTCACCCCTCCCCCTCTTCTCCTACTCCCACCTTAAAGGGCGGCAACGCACTTGTGACTCTCGAGTTGCAGGTGCCCATGGGCGGCGATAGTCATTTACCATCAGGTGACCCATCTGCTCGTTTGCCCCTTATAACATAAAAAAAATCTCAATTCTACAAAAAGCTTAAAATAAAAACAAAAAGTGAAACTTGAAAACAAACAAAAACATCAATTACTGAGATATTTCGTGGGAAAGTTGAATTAATATAATGACAAAAGAACATACAATTGTGGGCGAAAGCTATGGGAAATGAAACATAAAAGCTGTTCACATAAACTTAGACATAATATAAGTAGATACCAAAGTACGCACTCTCACTCTCTATAGTAACACGAAAACAAATACCGACAGACCAGTAATTACTTTTGAGTATTTCACACAGAGATTTTTATTAGACAATGCACTTACAAATATGATAAACACTGAGTGCTAAAGTTCAAAAGTTAATTAAAGGTACGTTTTTCTTTTGTGAAATCCTTCCTGTGCCACTCGAGTGCGGAGAAGCTGATAGGAAAATCTAAAAATCAAGCAGTGTTTCCGACATCAGCACTATTCCCGAGAGCATTGGTACATCCGTGTCTAATGCTCCTATGACTGTAGGTATACTATTTCACATGACCCCGTCTGTTTGAACCCCGAACAGTCCACGTTTCAAGAAGTACCGCCGTGTCTGACCTAGTGGCAAGATGTCAAACTGCCTTTTTCATCATTTGGGATTTTTACCACCTAGCCTGGTCGGAGGATCCCCCTGTGTATTGAAGATACCGTTCCGTTCCCTCCACCACGGCTTATTCCAGATGGAAGTTATGCCCAAACGTTTTAACTGCGAATAAATTAAAAGACAAGGGACGCACCGCTGATAATATACGTAGATAGTGTTTTAACAAAACTGAATCACTACATACCTTATAATCTCTGGTATTGACATTATAAATTGGTGCTATGTTCAGATAAGATTAAATTCCAGATATGACAAGTGCATGTTACAACCATGAAATGAAACAAATCATCATTCAAATAACACATACAATGTAAGAATGTATGTACTGTCTAATAAGTGCCAGAGAAAATAAGATCTAAAGGACCACACAACCAATCTCTGGAACAAATTGTCGCCTGTGGTATTTTTAGAGCGATACGACCTTCAAACCTTCAAGAAAAGAGCGTACTCCTATCTCAAAGGCTGGCAACGCACTTGTGACTATTGAGTTGCAGGTGTCCATGGGCGACGGTAGTCACTTATCATCAGGTGACCCGTCTGCTCGTTTGCCCCCTATAATATAAAAAAGGAGAATTTAATACGAATTAATAAATCTGTATAACATTTTGCTTAACGATGTTATGTGAATCGTCCAATCATAATAAAAGTCAAATATCTTTACATGTAAAATCCTTCCAGTCAAAAGAAAAAATACCTTTAGTTGTGTCCTTATCGCAATTTACACTTCAGACGCGGACTGTGGCTAGGAGGAAAAAAGTGTTAGCGTAACGAAAAATGCTGACCGTGAGTTGATTTTTTTTAATTACGCAATCTGTGAATTCTGCGCGATACTAACGTTATTGGATGTTGGTTGTATACTAATTATCCATATCTTAGTTCGGTTCACAGATGGCGCAATTAATTTTCGATTTTTTACAATATTTACTAAATTTTGATACAATTTATTCAATCCATTAAATATCGATATTTATCGATACAGCGAAAGGAACTTCGTTCCAACCGGGTGTCCTAAAGATACCTTACGCGTTTTTTTTTTTAATTTCAATAATTTTTTTTTTCAAAAATCGTATAAGTTTAAAAGAAAAAGTTTAAGTTAACGTTTAAAAGACAAAATCGTAATCATACTTTATCTTAAAATATCCAATTCAACCTTTAAAATGTATCCTAGAACTTCCGTTTTTATTTTATTTCAGAGCATTTTACAGTCAGTGATTACAAAACTTAACACAGCATGGCTAACTTCATAAATACTGCATTTGTCATACAATTCGCTCCCTTTTTTTTTTTTTTTTTTTTTTTTTGTTGACGGGGTGGAAAATCCCTTCGGATCTCCGGCTCCTCGGGGACGCAGGAGCCAGGAGTATGTGGTGTTTCCACTAAAAACCACCCCGACAGCCGGTCTCAGGCGCCCTGTTCCAGGGAGGACCTGGACCATGTTATTTCAGGTCCCCCCGGATCGACGCCGCGCCTATCCAAGCCCTATCCCGGGGAAAGCAGGCTTCCCCACGCCTATCGGCCTAATCAATATGTGTTGCGGCCCGATCGCAAAAGGCGATCGGCCGCCATTCTATCGCCTACCGCAGCAATTAATCTGCCACCAGAGGTCCCCACTCTCTGGCAGCCTGCGGCCCCGTCGACGGCTGATATCGCCGCCGACGTCCTCTACGCTCGGGATCGGCCCTCTCCCGATCCCGTTCAGCGGTCTCTTTCTGGAGCATTACAGCTTCACAGAAAGAGACCACTGCGCCCATACAATTCGCTCCCTAGTACCGTTGTATAAAGCGACCTCTATACTCGTACTGAAGATCTGACTTTTAAAAAGAGTGGCCATGAGTTTCTTTGCCAGTATTCTTCTCATAAGGCTCTACGCATTTTGGAAACTGGAAGTTATAGATCGACACAAGCAGGCAGTAATTTTTTATGTTTTCACCTAATTTACCTCGACAATCCAGTACATGCTGTGGCGTCCGTTTGCGTCGATCTATGATTTTTAACAATAGCTTCAATTTAACGTTCATAAATGTCACTTAGTGTCTTAATTGAAGTTATGATTTTGAATTTGAATTTGTACACACTGAAGCGATCGCTGAACCAAAAGCTGACCGATTTCTATTAAGGCAAGATTTGCCACGGTCACGCGATCTTACCCAGTTGGTGAAAGGTAGTTTGTAATACTCTGCGGTCCACCGTTAGTTTTGGAGTTGTTGTTATAGTTTTACTAACTGCACCCGGCATTGCAATGCCATTTTTTTATATAGAGTTTTTGGGCCAGGAACTCTCGCGGGCGTCCTCAGAACCTACCCTACCAAAGTTTTATCACAATCTGATCAATGGTTTCGGAACGCAGAGAGGACAAACAAACAAACATTGATTTATATTTATATAGCTTGGGACTAAAAATCCAAACAAATTGGTGATGTTCTGAAGAAAGAGCAGGTCCGAAGTACAGGAAACGAATGTGTTGTATAAAAGGTTTAATGACTGTAGAGGAAGCTCATGAGGTACGTAAGGATTTTAAGGATAGAAACAAGTGGCAGACAAGTGTTGTCTTTATCTACCCTGCAGGGAGAAAGGCGTATTGGTATTGGTATAGGACTCTGTTTCCGAATTTAGACTCATAGGTGGTCCATTATGCGTTCAGATAAGCTGACTAGTTGAGCCAGCCTAGCTCCTTCCAGAAGCACAGAAGCCTCCTCGGGCGTTCACAGATTTCTAGGAACGACCTCGCACCCGCGAATATACTTGCCCGTTGTGTGGCCTCTCCCTCGCACTCCAGGATAACGTGGGCGGCCGTTTCCTCCGCGTTAAGCCATCCTCTGCATGTCTGTCGCATTGATGGTGAATAGGGGAGAAAGCGTGAGTTTATGTATGTATGTACAGAGGACATAGATTCTCTCAACATCAGGGGTAAAAAATTTACGTGTAATTTTTTTTACACATTTAGGTTGGTTATCTAGTAAAACTGGCAAGTGTAATTTTTTTACACTACTAAGTTATGTAAGTAGAACACGGGCCGCCTGATGCTAAGCGGTTACCGGTAGTTACAAATATCAGTGTTGTTGCTCGCACTGTGTCAACCCTATTGATTTGGAGCTTTGGCAACCCTACTCATCAAAACAAACGGATGATTCTTTTTACACGCTTTATTTTAGCTTCACTTGTATATTTGTAACCGACTCCTTTGGGAGCAATTTTGACCATCTTTAAACGGCCAGATTTCATTCAAATTTTGCACACGTGTCAAAGACCGATGACAATGCAATAATTCGATTAAATTTTTTATCTTTTTTAGTTGAATTTTCTATAAAAGCGTGTTTTTTAGTTTTTTAAACTATAATTTTTTAGTAGAGTTGTACTTTTTTTTTAATAGGAAATAGCTTGAACTATAATCTAATTCACATAGATTTTAGAGGCTAAGTTCCAAATAAGATTTAGAACGTAAATTTTATTAGAAAAATGTAGTTAAATTTTTTTTTGCATTTTTTAAATTTTTATAAAAATAATCACATTTCATTTTGTATTAGTTAAATGTTAATTATAGGACATTCCCAAGGATATTTTCTTCTACGAAACTATTTGCGGTAATTTCCCATTTGTAATAGATGGCGAATCCTCGAGAATATTTTCCATTACTGCCAATTATAATACTCGACTTATTACATGTGTAGTTTTTTTTGTATTTCAAATATCTTACCCAAAATAATAAAATCCCTTAAATTTCACCCAAGATGTATGCAACGAACTCAAAAACACAAGTGCCATTACCGCTCTTGGGACACTTGGAGCCGACACTCGAGCGATCTAGCAGACACTAGAGCGCTCCAACACACTAACGCGTCATGCTGACCTAATTCCGCAAGAGTGGGTAAATGAATGCCTCTACGTACGGTTTTACCCATATTAGTGGTTATTTTTTTAAAAACAAACTGTAAAAGGCATACAGCCCGTCTGAGTCGTGGCAACCCTATAAGAATTTTATAATGCCACTATTGAAAAACCACAGCCTGATATAAAAGGAAGTGATATATGGAGTTAGATACTTAGTTTGTTTTTCTGAATATTACTCATTTGTATAGATATTAAAACATTTCTTAGATATCATCATTACTCCGATACGTTGTCACGTAGTGTTTTTGGATACCAATGTGCGAATGACACTGTTCTGTTTATAAGAAGCGTTTATTTGACGTGTTTTGGTAGAGATTTTGATGAGTATTATCACCAAATTTTTAAGGAAAGCGAGACGTTGTATACAAAGCAAATGATACCGTTGTTGACGTGAGTGTTTATAGGAAAGGATTACCGTTTATTTGACGCTTTTTGGCTTTCTCGGGAAGCGAGACATCGTAGTTAATGTACGATTGACACCGTTGTAATCCCGAGTGTTTATAGGTAAGTGTAATCTTTTATTTGATATGTTTTGTTGAGTTTTTTGGTCACCAAGTTTTCACGGGAAGCGGTAGGTACTTCGTTGCCAATGTGCAAGTGTCGCCGCTGTTTTACGAGCGTTTCAGGTACCTCTAGGCATTTTTTATCACCTTACGAGTATGAAAAAATATCTAGTAGCTCTGTACATAGATATATGTAAATAGGAATACTCGACCTTCGGAAGACCACGATTGACATAAGCCAATAACCTCAACACAAAGAAGACGGCTACCAAATTAGCTGAGGCTATCAAATTAACTCAAAATGGTATAGCGCCATTATTATTCATATCGTGTAGCTGATATAATTATTAAGGAACATCATAACATATATATCACTACATATTATAAAACAAAGTCCCCCGCTGCGTCTGTCTGTCTGTTCGCGATAAACTGCAAAACTACTTAATGGATTTTCACGCGGTTTTCACTAATAGACAGAGTGATTCATGAGGACCTTCCTCATTAATCACTCTGTCTATTAGTAACTAGTACTATTAGGTGTATAATTTGTACCCGTGCATAGCCGGGGCGAGTTGCTAACTAGTATATACGAATAACATTAGCTACCCGGCCACGCATTACTGTAGCTAGGTATTTTGCAATAAAACAGTAAAAGCCATCCTATCTCTGTCAAGTTGAACTGACCTGCACACATTATGCAAAATTTCATTAAAATCGTAACACCAAATATTTTTACATATGAATAACATTATTGCGGCTTGTACGAAAGATTTAATGCCAGTAGAGGAAGCTAGTGTGGTAGCGATAGAAGCAAGTTGCGGACTGTTACCTCTGTCTACCCCTAAGGAAGAAAGCGTGAGTTTATAAAATTTATGTATGTCATCATCCTCCGCGCCTTTTCCCAACTAAGTCGGCCGAACTTTGATATTTTACGTGAAGCGACTGCCATCAGACCTCCACAACACAAGTACTAGGCGATATCGAAGTTCTATAGTTAGATCATATGTATTGTATATGTATGTATTTATTAAAATCAAATATAGTTTAAGTGTTTATGGTATTGTTATTGTAGATATCTTGTCTTTAGTGTTCTCGATACTACCTCCACAACTATATTTTAAAGATAAAATATATATATATAGGTAAATAAATGATTCACAAAAATGGCTGGCTGTAGCTTATATTGATTGGTCTGTTGGTCTAGTGGTTAGTGACCCTAACTACTAAGCCAGAGGTCGTGGGTTCGATTCCCACCCAGGACAAATAATTGTGTGATGAGCATGATCATTTGTTCTGTGTCTGGGTGTAATTTATTCGTAATATGTATGTATTTAGAAATATATAAGTATGTTTATACGCAGTCTGGTTATCATAGTACAGGCTCTGCCTAGTTTGGAATCAGACGGCCGTGTGTGAGATGTGTCAAGTTATTATAAGTTATTACCCCACTATTAGGCTGGCGCGCAATGGTTTGACTGGAGGGAAGAGTCAGAATGGCGGCTTAGCTCTGTCGGGCTGCCGCGTTAGCTAACGTTACGTCCGTTACACTATACAACAACAAAAAAAAACATTACTAGCCTTTTTTGTCCGTAAACATCATCGTCATCCATTTCAGCCCTAGGACGTCCACTGCAGGACAATAGGCCTCTCTCAATGACTTCCAAGCACACCGGTCGGAAGCGGCCTACATCCACAGACAATTTACATACATACAAAGTTATTAATGAGTTAATGGTGTCAATTCTGTTGTATTACTCTCTTGACTATAATTGACTAAATTTTCTTCATACAAAATGTAAACCTTGTACACTTTGAAACAAGGTCTTATTTCAAAATTTAAACAAGTAGGTAACATAAGTCGCTATCGAAATAAGCAATTTATTTGTCGACTAAAGTCTGACACGCTTAAATAAACTTTAATACCACGTAGCAAGGCCGCTATCCGTTGAATGCCATCTCTTTTGCTCTGTGTTTTTAGTAAGCGTCTTCGTAGGTGTCGATTAAAATAACGTCATCTTAGTTCGTTTTGAACAAGTTTTTATACGGCAATTATACGGCATTTGAATAAATGGGGACTCTCGTTGCGTGGAAATAAAGTTGAGTATATGTTGACAGGTTTTAGTGAAATTTAGTGGCGCTGAGAAATAGATGCCAGTAACAATTAGACCTTGTTACGAAGAAGACAAGGTTGATTTCATATGAAGAAATTAAGTCAGGTTTTAGTTTAGTCGAGTGTACAATAGAATCGGGACCAATGGCTCTCAAAACAACGTTATTAATGATTCAAGAAAACTTCGCAAGAAAAGAATCTTTTGAGTTTCGCTAACTTTCAGAATTACTTAATACAAGAATACCTTTTTAGGGTTCCGTACCCAAAGGATAAAAACGGGAGCCTATTATTAAGACTCCACTGTCCGTCTGTCTTGTCACCAGGCTGTATCTAGTGATAGCTAGACAGTTGAAATTTTCACAGATGATGTATTTCTGTAGTCCCTATAACAACAAATAAAAAACAGAATAAAATAAATATTTAAGTAGGGCTTCCATACAACAAAAAAAAGGTTATAATATAGTGTCTAATGTTGTATAAATAATGGTACGGAACCCTTCGTGCGCGAGTCCGACTCGCACTTGGCCGGTTTTCTAAATAATTTTCTTGAGAAGAAACTACAACATAGTAATTCCCCCAAAAGTTCTTCAACATGAAGAAAGTATCCGAAAGTTGAGTAAAATTATTTTGCCGAATTTCACTTCCACCGAAATTGTTTTGTAATCTATTTAGTAAATGAGAAAGTCCGAATGTTAGGTTAATGGATACAATCTTGAGTTTCATTATATCAATGTAGACAATCTCAAGTGGTTTAATCTACCACTCGAGATTGTCTTCATTTAAATACTGATTCCTTACGAACTTAGTCATTTGTTGAGGACAAATAACTTTAAGTATTAATTATTAAGTGATACCACGGCCTTACAGAAAATCGGCAGCGAAGCAATAATTGCATTGCTTTTCGCTGAATGAGTGAGGTCACCGGAGGCCCTAACCCTTCCCTCCCCCCCCCCCCTTCTCTCCTCTTCGCAACGCAAGGCACTTGTGACTCTTGAATTGCAGGAGCCCATGGGCGGCGGTAGTCATTTACCATCAGGTGACCCGTCTGCTGGTTTTACTCTTGTACAATAAAAAAAAAATTACAAACCCCATCATGTTAGATCAGAGAACGGAGGTTCCGAAATTCGCAATCTGCCCTAGAGCGTAGATTCTTCCATGTCTTGTCTTCGTTCATACGATCATCTACATATATTTGATCCAGAATTACCACTCCGACACATAACTATACCTTGTATATACTTATAAATTATAGTGGTAAACTTGGGAATAGTACAGTAATTTATACACATACGGAACTCATCACACGTCTGACCGGCTTTTGCAATTACCCAGTTTCCTATTACAGCCCAATTGTGCCTACAATTGCTGAAATAAAGTGGTCATGTATTGACTGCGGTTATGTTTATCTGACATCATGTTCGTGTAATAGATAGCCTGTTGAATTAATTAGCGTAAAATGAATCGTTCAATTACTTACGCACCGCTAAGGGAGCAAATGAAGCCATTAATATAGTGCAGAATTGTAATTGAATTGAAAGAATTGTAATAAATTATTTTTTAAGTATGCATGCCACTGAGACGTACTGGTTTTATGATCATGGATAAAATTGTTGCCAAATGTATGTATGTAATTCCATCTTGCTTTGTTGCACAATAAATCTTTATTTATTATAGACTACGCTTTATATATTACAAAATAAAAGTGTTCATTTTCCCCCAAATACCCGAGTTTTTAAGTAATTAGACAAAAACGAGATACCTATCTTACCAACAAGGACCTACAAATTATGTTTAACCTATTCGCAACTTATAAAATAAACCACAGATCACTCATGTACAAAAAAAAAAAATTGGTTGCCTGTAAAGTCGGTATACGGGCGAAAGTTTTACGTGACAACGACTTTGAGTGGTAAAATAATTTTAATGTGAATATTCATTCGTATAGTAGGAAGAAGGATGAAATAATAGTAACAATTTAAAACATTTATTTATACAAAGAATTATATTTAAAACGCGTGCCTCTCACTCGCTCTCATTGTGAGCGCATAACGTGAGCGGAGCGTAACGCAGTTTCTTGAAGTGTCACCCGGCAAACCAATTTATAAGACGTTGTCATGTCAAAAACAATGCTGGTTAAAGACAAGTCACCAGCTGCTATTTAAAAAACAAAACATAATATTCATACCTATTACCTTTTCATGGCGTTGATGTGACGACGTCGAAATAAAACAACTTCAGACAAATAGAGGTTTCCTCCTGGCGTAATAAAACACTTAACTAAATATAAAAACGTCCTGTCGTAAGTTTCATGAAACACGCTGAGTTGTTTAAAACTAACACTCAAACAGAGTTCCGTAAGTTACTATTTAATTGGAGAGATTTTCACAGTGATTATTGTCAATTGACACATAAACAGTAATGGCTGCCGACTCGTCTGTCATCTGGCTTAACAGTTGCGTGAGACGGAACACAAAAATAATAATAATTATTATAACAGAACCATAGAATATTATTTAAAAACATTGTAAAACGTAACGATATAACTAATTGTTCAGCTATTTTATGTTATTATGAATTTGATATCATTTTTGTGATGGTTTTGTTTAAAGGGTCGTACTTACGTAACTCGTACAAATGAAGAGAACGAAACGTCAACGGATACGGAAATAATGAGTGGCAATTGTTAATTTACTGTTTTTATTTAAATCATAATTCCGGATACGAATATAAAATTCCTGAAGTGTAAAGGTTGTAAAAAATAAGAAAATATTTTTTTATATTATTTTGATTTTGTAACATGAAACATTGCAACAAAAGTGGTCACTTTTGGTCAAGATCCTTACATTTTTCAGTACTTTGAACTGATGTTAAATTAAAGATCACATAAAGGGTGTTTATATAAATTGAAAAATAAAAATGTACAAACAAAACATTTGGTCGTATATTTTACAACATACCTATTTGGAACATCTTTGTCGACTGCTACGTTAGTGGTCGCAAATTCAGGATTTCCACTCAGTGCAAATAGACGCTGTCAAACGTTACACTTGCATAATTTTTTCATCAATTAATCAAGTAAATATATACATAAAACAACAAACTTTGGGTACCAAGGGCGCGGTGGCTTCATCGACTTGGAATTGAGACAGACATGTTTAAGCTCACTTTTCTCTAGCATTGTCAATTCTAGACGGAATCTGTTAGATGTATTATAGTAGATATCTGCTGATGGCACTATGTGGCGTAGTGCTGCATTTCTGTTCAGTACAGTAGCCAAACCACCCCGTGTGATAATGTGCAATGCGTGAGTGGGAATTTTTTTTATATTTTTATTCTCCTTTATTTAGAGGCTTTTACCTTACAAAGGTACGACAGCCTCATCGTACCCTAAACTTATTAATAGACAACAAATTTTAGATATTAAACCTAACTTAAATCGTTGGTAATGGAGGTTGATAGTGATGCAACAACCATGTCGTATAGCATTAAAGCGTTATCAGAACTTGGCGCGAATAAAATTTGTATAAAGGCCCCCACATCATATTTATTAATTTTTAAGTTTTGCATCACTAGCTCTCTCTCTCTTCGATTTCTCTTTTCACACTCCATCAGAATGTGTTGGACGTCCTCTAAAATTCAACATACTTGGCAATTAGGTGAATCTACTTTTTTCATTAGGTATCCAAACTTTCTCGATGGAAAGTGATTAGAACGCAATCTATGTGCCATTACAACATAGGCTCTTTTTAATTTGCTATCCGCAAACCAAGGGATTCGTGTAGTTTCACTTTGCAATATCTTAAACCACACACCTTCTTTACTGCGTTCATCGAAATATTCTTTAAAACTATTATAGCATATTTTTTTAAAAAGACCAAGTACTTCTGTGTATGTTTGGACTATTTCTATTTGCAATCCTTCTATAATAGCCGCTTTTGCTAATCTGTCTGCCTCCTCGTTTCCACCTATATGAGATGGAACCCATTGCAACCTCAAGTTAACATCGCTTAGTCGGTGTATTTGTTTGAGAATTGCATACGCTATCGGTGCACTTCTATATCCAGAGGTGCATCGAGCTATATGCATTAAACCAGTGAGTGGCAATATTTATGTTGTAAGTGATTAAAGGCAAGTAGTTTACCGTTAGACTGGCATCTAGCAAATTTGCTTGCATAAAAGACTCACTTATATTTCCAAATTCTGTATTTTACTTAACTGCCACCAAGTGGCTTCCTTGTACAAAAGACTCACTTTTATTTTACTTCCAAATATGTATTTTTTTTCTTAACCGTAAGTGGTCCCGTCCTTATATTATACAACACATATTACGTCATAGAATATGAAAAGTATGGACGCTGACAACATGAATTTTCGTGGAGAAGTGTCCGCATCTGGTTATTACGGTCGGTCTGGCGGATGGCACCGAAAATTGCCGTCACAGATAAAGGTCAATAGTGATGGGACAAGGAGATAAGGTGATATATCGATATCCTTTTTTAAATTGAGTTTGATCGTAACTAAACTTGGAAATTCAAAAATGTAGTACACAGCACTAGCAAGAATATTCGGGGGATGACTTACAAGTTGTCAGGTCTACAGAAAGACATAGTAAGAGTTGCTGCCGGATCAAAATACACAACCCGACAACTCTTCTCATCAGAATCACAACCTAAATATTGTCCTAATCGGTCAAATTAGAAATACAACCTAATTCAGTCGAAGAATCCTGATTTATTTTTGAGTAAAACCCCGTGTTTGAGTGAGTTGGTATTATATTATAAGATCCGAACTGGTTTCCCTTTTAACATAACTAGAGATCGCGTGGTGGTCGAATTTCGACCATGGTTTATTTCATTGGCCAATATTACTTGACCTGTCATTGTATAGACTCTTGTACCATGACAGGTCAAAATATATACTGGACACTCTTAGCTGTATGTACCCGTTTTTGCATTTTTTTAACTTTGTAGCAAATATTGTTCAGAAATTTTAGCATTCGTCACTTCTTCTCTGTATAAACTATAAGTGTGCGAAATTTCATACTCCTCTGTCCGCCCAATTTTCGTAAAAAGGGATCCAAAGTTTTCGCTTCACGTATTAATATATAGATAACATTCAACACACGAGTACAATTACCGTAACGAGTTTAGAATCAAGTAATAAATATTATAAGCCATTTTCTTGGTTGTTTTTTCCACGAAGGCTTCTCTTTGCACACATTGGGTTAATAAATGATACTGTGTAGCCCATACCATAAGTTATACCAGATTTTTAAAGTTATACTTCTTTTGGCGCGTTATGGAAAAATGATGAGAGAAAATTGAAGATACGCGCGCACACCGTCACGAAAAACCGACACCCTGAAGTTAGCTAGTCATCATTTTAGTTTTTCAAAAAGTTACCAACTTCACGATATTGATAAAAACGGTTTTTACATATTACTTTGAGTACGTTTGTAGAATTTGAGGTTAGTTGACGGTATGTATTATTTATTATGATACTAGCTGTCCCGTGCAACTTCGTCTGCATTAGTAAATTTTCCTACCTATCCCTATCGCAGCGCCATCTACCGGGCCCAATTGTAAATCTAAACCATTCTCGAATCCACGTGAAGACACAAAAAAATTCATTAAAATCGGTCATTATTCCTGTAACCCTATCGCAGCGCCATCTACCGGGTCCAATTGTAAATCTAAATCATTCTCGAATTCACGTGAAGATACACAAAAAATTTCATTAAAATCGGTCATTATTCCTGTAACCCTATCGCAGCGCCATCTACCGGGTCCAATTGTAAATCTAAACCAATCTCGAATCCTCCTGAAGACACAAAAAAATTCATTAAAACCGGTCCAGCCGTTTAGGAGGAGTTCAGTCACATACACACGTACAGAAGAAATATATATATACTGCATTTACACTTCAGTCTAAGTAACACGTGGCCGGCTATGCTAACACCAACAATTTAAAAAGTAGAAACAATTTAATTTCACGGTATTTCGTTTACTACAAAATAAATTTAACTTTAGCCTCTACAACACGTGGTGGTTATGCTATTAAATTGTAGCATAAATGACACATTTATAGATTTAACATAGCAGCGCCATCTATTGATTACTTACTCAACCCAGTCGAAAGGTATCGACATCTGTTAGAATCATTTGGAGTTAACAGATAATTGTGACTGTCAAATAATAACAGACAAATAATTAGCAATAAATTAAAATTGCGACTATAATTTGAGATTTAAACTATCCTATCTCTCAAGTTGGATCAAACTGCACATGGTGTGCGAATTTTATTATAATCGGTTAAGTGGTTTAGGAGTCCATTGAGGACAAACATTGTGACACGAGATTTACATATATTAAGATTTAAATAAGCTGTATTTAACTAGATAAAAGTATAACTTCGTGCATACATAAGTACACACACACTTTTATAAAATAAATTGTTACCTACATTCATTGCGAATATATAAATTCGGATTCAGTTTATATCTGTTAACTCTTCAAAACAATATATACTCTAATCGGCTTTCCAAAGTCCCAGTATGGCAGAAATAATATTGAATTCCGCGAAAAAGAGATCACATTACTAAGAACGTGAGATATATCCGAAGGTGTACGACCCCTGCTTTTTGATTTTCTTTATCAAATTAGTTTGACTGAAGATTTTTATATGATCTTTAAGAATTTTTAAACTTAGAGAAATCGACACTGATGACTAGGGAATAGGGATTGCAATCCAGAAAACTGATGACCGGGTCCGGTTATCGGATCCCCACCCACCCACGACAATTATGTAATGAGCACGATCATTAGTTCTCTGTCTCGGTGTGAATTATCTATAATATGTATGTATTTAGTAATATATAAGTATGTTTATCAGCAGTCTGGTTACCATAGTACAGGCTCTGCCTAGTTTGGGATCAGACGGCCTTGTGTGAGGTGTCTCAAGTTACTATTATTATTGCTGCAACTTAACTGTTTAAGCAACGTAATTAAATCTCATGATTGATAAAATGATTAGACCAAACTTTAAGAGCAAAGTGGTTTTAGATACATATAAATGAAACCTAAAGGCCTCACAGAAAACCGGCCGTGAAGCAATGCTTGCATTGCATTTCGCCGCGTGAGTGAGGTTACCGGAGGCCCTAACCCTTCCCTCTTCCTTATTCCCGTCCTTCCCCTCTCCACCCTCTTCCCCCCCCTCCCCCTCTTCTCCTGCTCCCACCTTAAAGGGCGGCAACGCACTTGTGATTCTCGAGTTGCAGGTGCCCATGGGCGGCGGTAGTCATTTACCATCAGGTGACCCGTCTGCTCGTTTGCCCCCTATACCATAAAAAAAAAAAAAAAAATTTCATAGTCTTCATGAAATTAATTTATATGAGAATTTAATTTTTTTTATTCGTTGTTATTTTCGCGTTTCTCTTTAAAAATAAACCCATCAAAACAGTTATTTTTTAAAATTTTCTATGGAATCGTACTATTTTGAGATTAAAAATATATAGTGGCAATACTAGGTGCCTGTAAAAACGTTCCTATGCCGTGTTTATACACGTTATCTTGTATAATTTCGAGTTAAAGTGATTTTTTTTCCCCGAGTATCAACCTTCGTATCTCTTCATAACGTACATGCCTACGTATAGAAAACAATAAAGAGAGTGTTTCCACCGTCAACGCGCTAGATACGAAGGGGTTTTACGTAATGTGCTCATAACCACGTTTATAGTGCTGTGTTGTATGTAGGTGACGTTGCATGTTGATTAAATTAAACGTGTAGGAATATGTCAAATGAAAGAAAAAAAAAAAGGAAATAAAGCTACTGCACATATATAATGGAAATAAAGTCTAAGATCTGGTTTTCGGATCTTGCTCTGTCAGAAATACCCGAAATCGGCGGGTTTGTATGAGAGATTTATTGACAGTAGATGAAAGTGGGAGAGCCATGCTTCGGCAGACATATGGGCCGGCTCAAATGTATTGATACCACAGTCTCACATAAAACTGGCGTGAAGCAATGCTTGTGTTTCACCGAGCGGGTGAGGTTACAGAAGTCCCTTATCCCCTTCCCCCTTCTCGTAGTCCGGTTAGTTAAGGGCCGGCAACGCACTTGTGACTCTTGAGATGCAGGTGCCCATGGGTAGCGGTAGTCTCCTTTTTTTTTTTGGGGGGCGGTGTGTCGGAATCGAACCGACTAAAACCACACGGTGTACCGTACTACGCCTAAAATAGGAGGAATCCGGGAACAGCTTTATTAAGACATCCGGACCCCTCCTAGCGCCTGCCCGCAAAAGCGCGGGCACCACCTTCGGTTAAAAACTCTCACTTAGGCGACGTCCAGGCGCACGTGGACGATGCCTCCTCGCGGATGGCCACTGTAGCGGGTGAAGGGGAAAACCCGTCCCGTCCACCCACGGCCACACTCAGGGCGGCATGGGGCTCTTGAAAACGCGCCTCCGCCGCCCGGTTCGCCTGCGGCGAATTCGGTCCGAGTGGAGATCGTCCTCCCGGACCCGTTCCACCGCCTCCTTCTGCGAGATGACGTCCTCACAGAAGGTTGCGACCGCGGTAAAATTCCTGTCGCTACCAGCCATGGAGCGTATGACGGCCGGTAGCGACAGATCCTCTCCGATGACTGCAATGAGGGTCCGACGTTGCACCAACTGGGGCAAGCCGCCAGCGTATGCTGAGCCGAGTCCTCACTGCAATCGCAGTGGTGACAGGCGGGACTCAATTCCCTCCTAGCGACCGAGTGCAGGTTCTTCCCGAAGCAGCCGTACCCGGAAAGAACCTGCGTGAGTCGGAAGGAAAGGGTCCCGTGCTGCCGCCCTGCCCACTCGACGATGAACGGCTGGAGAGCGGTAGTCTCCTCGTTTAAACCTATCTCATAAAAAAATCTCGTGGATAAAAGCAAGTTGCGGGCTGTTAGCGTGATCTTATGTATGTGCGGATATGAAAACTAGGTTTATGTGCTGCAATTTATGAGGCCTTTCTGAATTTGAGGTTATGTGTTAGGTTTTTTATGAATTTTTTCCTTCGAAACTCCCTTCAACTATAAGAAAATAGCTCATAATCTTCGAACAGCTAAACACGCCTCCTTTTTGCTCGGGGGTTTAAAAAATATAGTCTAGTTGCAATAATATACAGCCGAGGCTGTGTTAAACGCAGTGTTCAACAACACTGAGCCATTAGGAATAAATATTGCTTTTAATTTGATCTCTCCTATTCACAACTTGTCCCTTTCACTGCACTTTCCTCTCAAACAATAAAATAATCTGTACTTTAATTTTTTAATATATTAAGAGTTTGTTTATTTGTTTGCTTGAACGCGCTAATCGCAGGAACTACTGCTCTGATTTGAAAAATTCTTTCAGTTTTAGATAGCCCATTTATTGAGGAAGGCTATAGGTTATATAACATCACGCTACTATCAATAGCAGCGGAGCATCAATAAAAAATGTTGCAAAAACGGGGAAAATTTACAAACGCAATAGTCTCAAATATTTCTTTGAAGAAAATATCGACAAGTAAAACCTCAATGCTTTTTCATGATTTGATGATGATGGTTATTGAAGGATTTGCAAGGAGGCCTTCGCTCCATGTAAAAAATCCTTCAAAAGACGCGCGTAATTTATAAGAAGTCGTTGTCACTATGTAATTTCAATAAATGAAACACACGACCAACTACTAATTCTAAGCAATCGGTTGATGTTGTCATTGCCACTCCTCTAAACAAATTAGTGATATATTATTTATGTCTCGGAATATGTCAATAGAATGACAGCTGTCAAACACAGTTGTCATTTGAGCCGTTACAGTAATGGACACTTCAAGCTTGTGAAACCTATTGTTTACCTTGAGTTGACGGCTAACAAAACTAACTTTTTACCAGAAAAGGTCAGGCGATTGTCACTTTCGGGTATTAAAATCAGAGAAAAAAATATATTGTACTGGATAGTGAAGTGGTATTAAATTTGCGACTTTGTTGAAATATAATATCTTAACAAAAGACATACGTCAGTATGTTTTTTTATTGGGTCGGTATCAAATGAACACTCGGGTCATCTGATGGTAAGTGGCGTTGCCGACCTTTAAGGTGGGTTTCGGGGAAGGAAGAGAAGAGGGAGGGAGAGAGGAGGTAAGAGGGGAAAAAGGGGAGAGAGGGAAGGATTAGGTCCTCCAGTCAAATTTTATTAAGATATAGGTACTTACATATATAAGTATGTAAGGCCTCATTGCCACTGCAACGTTCCTTATTTTATAACATTCCGTTTAGCTTTCCTTGTGTTTTAATCGTTAATTTCTGGACTTGAAATGTGATATTAGTTTTACTTCAACACAATCGACTTGTGATTAACCGCTAATATTCTCATAGTCATCTATGATCCCGCAGAACATTGACCTATTTACCCAAACTATATTTTTATGCCTTAAAGTAGTTCACTGGAAATGTTTGGAACAGTTCCAGATACTGTAGCAGTAAATGCTGTCGTATTTGGCACTAGTTTTTAGCTCTTTTACAGTTTAGAGTTCTTTAAAAGAGCTGACTTAAAGGATATGAGTGTAGGTGCTTCTTGAACAACGTTTATTTTTATATACGGGACGGGTACGGGAATTAACGTGATCACGTAATGGGTATTACATACCTTTGAATTGCCTGACGTTTCGATCAGGTTGCACTGGCCGTGGTCGCAGGTCAGCCTGTAAGGTACATAGGTATCCATATTTATATCATGGAACGCATAAGTTTATAAGTTAGCAACGTTTAATTTTAGCTATTTATTTTTCCTTGTAAAATCTTCTTAGGTACTTCTTGACACACCAAATTTCTTTTTGTTTTAATTTCTTTTTTTTTTATATAATTATAAAACCTTGTATGTATGGTGTGGTCATATTTAGAGTCGAAAAATAAATACCGTACATAACGTAAAGCGCTAACAGTTTTAGGCAAATTCGTGATTTTTTGCAAAAAATCTTATTTTGAAACTAACAATTTAAAATTTAAACTTTACCGATAAAGCTAATATTTTATAAGAGACAGGGCTGATATGAATAAAACTATTTGTATTTGAAACAAGGCTATTTATGGAATGTCTGGATTTTTTTGAAAATCTTTAAAAAATAAGAATATTAAAATGGACATGAAAATATGCTGTTTAGAAATTTGCAACTACGCCAGGAAAGCATTTTTTTAACCATTTTTTTTAAACTAAAGTAAAATAAATAATTAAATAATAATATTCTAAGATAATTACACATCAAGCGAAGATATCGCGTAAGACACCCACACACAAACAGTTGGATTGAGAACCTTTTTAGAGTCGGTTAAAAATGTACAGTAAACTAAAACCTAAGGAACTATTACAACGTTCGGCTTATTGCTATTATAAACAATTTCTGAAAACCAATATCTTATTCCGTTTTTTTCAAAACGGCGCCCTTGGGGGTTATTGCCTTAATAAAATGTGAACAAGGTATGAATTCAACGTGTTTCAATGACAAACATTAGAATATTAATAAACTAGCTATTGCACGCAACTTCGTTCGAGTGGAAAATCAAATCTCTCTCTCAAAATCCCACGAAATCACTTCTCTCTCTCAAAAGAGTAGCCCATATGCTATTTCAGATTATAATCTATCTCTGTTCCAAATTTCATCCAGTTCCGTTTAGCTGCTCTGGCGTGATTGAGTCAAACACAATAATTCATCCAAAATTTCTAGTGGTAAGATAATATTCTGTACCATATGACAGAGCACTATCTAGACCCAAAACAAGCATAGCTTGTACTGTGAGTTCTAGGGATGGGATTCAAATAAGAATAGGATTGACCTTGCGCCATATTGTGATGTCATAGCTGTCAATTCGAACAAATTAGGTAGGATGAGCAAAACAGATATTTTCGAAATAATCAATTTATTTATAAAAAAAACTGTCAGTCGTAGACTGTACGTTAGAAGTGAGAACATAACTTATATAATTATATATATATATGCACAAAGCGTGACGGTCACGCGAGTTCAGTGCTTTTACCCCATACCAAAAGTGCCCAACGTGCCTAGAGAAGTTTTCACTTCAAAAATATGAACAATTTCATCAGATATTTTGTGTATATTTAAATTATGTGAAAATCTTAAAAATATCCAGTATGTATGTTTACCTATCATGTTAGGAAAGTTTCTGCAATTACTGTTCAAGTTATACTGGCCAATATATAAACCAAAACATTCAAAACTTAATAAATTATCGAATATCGACCAACAGGCGCTCTATAGCTATTTTTAGATTATGAAATCAATAGATTCGGTAATACTGCAGTTAAAAAAGTGAAGTAAAAAAAAATTAATGTTACGCAAATTAGTTGTGTGTGTTGTGTGTGCAAACCGTACTTTCAAAGTGGCAGTTGACATATTAAGGTCATTGACGTTCCTATTCTTATTTGAAACGCATTGTATACATTTTTGTTGTATATTCATACATATGAAACACCCAAACAAACGCAAATAGACATATTCTATCACACAAATATTGGAACTGAAGGGGAAATGAACCCGTGACGTCGGACGTTAAATCGAATGCACTTCCACCTTTCTAATAGGTCATTAAAATTGATTAAAGGTTATTCGTTGTTCCTTAATTTGTTTACAAATTCGTTCGTTTTATAACAACCAGGCAAAACGGGTTATTAGTTCAGTGTGCCATGCCGTTGTAACTAGCGGCGTAATTGAATGTGTGAGTGTTCAACTATGCATGAGGTGACCAAGCTGGACATTATTCTTGGACGTGAATAGCGATTTTATGTTGTTCAATGAGAATAATGAAGGTGTTTTGAATTTAAAAGGAATTGGCTCCTGACTTTCTGGCAACTTTCTTCTTAAGATTCGTGAATCGGCATCGGTGAGTAAATATACGATACTGTCTCGTATCGTATATTTTTTAACATACAATGACTTATTATGGAGGAATAATTTCGTACATCGTTTTCATTAACGAATAGTAATAATTATTATTTTTTATCAAAAAGTAGTTTTTGACACGGATTTCGGATTTTATTAATCAATCTATGCCACGTGAACAGACGTTGACAGCGTGTATACAAAATTTCATGGTGGGTTGAATATTTTAAGCCCCGTTTTCACCAGGAAACTTTTTTCCTACGACCTTGTCGCCCGACTCAAAATATACGTGTCGCGTGACGTTGCACGCCATGTTGCCTGGCGTCGCCTGTGATATCAACGGGACATGTCAAAAGTCGATCCTCTGCGAGCGTCGACACGTGCGACTTTGATGTCTCTTGACAGTCGGCCGAAAGTTTTGATATTAGCTAACTCCACAGGCGATATCTCTGGACAAAGCAAATGTCGATAATGTCCCACGATATGGCAGAGTCATGCCACATGAAAGTCGGATGATGTGTGTGTAAGAAAAACAAAACACATTAATGTTGTTTACACAAGACATGTAAACAACATTATACTCTTGAACCATATATTTTGTAAAACCAATTGAAAAAATTCATACTTTTTTTACACGTAACGAGCTGTAGGTAAAATCGATACCCCATTTAACGAGCAACGACTCGCCATTGCAAATTCAATAAAGATCCTATTTTAACCAGAAATCATTAACCAATAACCCGACTTCACTTTCTCAAGAATGACCACACAAACAAACATGCAAATATCCCACGTCCACCCGTTTCGTTTTCACCCTACTGTACAAGCTGCCGTGTTCAGAATAATGGATGAGACGCGGTGACGACGTCGATTTGATGACTACCGCCAGTGTGTATTTATACACAAAACGTGTATTTGTGTATACAAACTGTGTACATGTGTGTTAAAGTACACAAATCGATTTTATTAGGCTTTAGATACTATTTTCAGTGACTTTGATGTGTCGAGTTTCATGTGTTGGAATGTGAACGTCTAGGATTTAGGATAGACGGTAATGTTGGTGGTTAAAAGTTCTATTCTATTTACGCTTTTAATTTTACTAGAGATCGCGTGGTGGTCGAATTTCGACCATGGTTTATTTCATTGGCCAATATTACTTGACCTGTCATTGTATAGACTTTTGTACCATGACAGGTCAAAATATATACTGGACACTCATAGCTGTATGTACCCGTTTTTGCATTTTTTTAAACTTTGTAGCAAATATTGTTCAAAAATTTTAGCATTCGTCACTTCTTCTCTGTATAAACTATAAGTGTGCGAAATTTCATACTCCTCCGTCCGCCCAATTTTCGTAAAAAGAGATCCAAAGTTGTCGCTTCACGTATTAATATATAGATATCAGCAAGAAACTTTTGTGAAGTTGTGGGTTATAGTTCCGAATTCTGGACAAACGGTGGATCGTGAAGTCGATAGACGGGATGTGTGGAGGAACCGGTGTTAACCAGTAAGGGACATCCTTAAACACAAAGGGAGGATCCTGCGACCAGGCGAGATGATCATACCTGGCGGGCCGCGGCCCAACGGTCGATGTTGGGAAGTTGAATATATACTAATAGGCGCGAGAACTCTCATAGCGCGATGCAGGATTAGTAGTTACTTCGTAGTTCATCTCGTCTTCGCTAGGTGATGTCGAAGTATGTTTTTGCTAAATGTGGAAATCGCCACACTTAGTTTTAAAAAAATACATTAATAGTATTAAAACCTAATAAATCCCGCTGGGGGATTTCTTGGTAAGAGGATCTGTGTGAATTAAAAACCTAAATATGTGTCCATTTTGCAATCGACTGGTTTTAAATGACAGAATAGGGTAAATAATAATAATAATGACAATAATATCCTGGGAAATATAACACACTAGCCGTTCCCGCAGTATCACCTGCGTTTATGATCACTGCTCCGCTTCTATTGGTCGTAGCGTGATGTTATATAGCCTATAGCCTTCCTCGATAAATGAGCTATCCAACACTAAAAGACTTCTTCAATTCGAACCAGTAGTTCCTAAGATTAGCGCGTTCAAGCAAACAACCAAACTCTTTAGCTTTATAATATTAGTATAGATGCTGTCTAGACCCAAAGCTAAGCAGAGCTTGTACTATGAGCTCTAGAACACGGATATACATATATGGATACATTTTTTAGATAGTTGACAGTCAATTCAAATCAGTATATTTTTAGTTAGAAATGTTTAATGTTAATTTGACGGTTTTAAAATAAATAAAAATCGTGAAAGTAAAGCTGGACAACAATTTTCACACTATTTCTAAACCCCCACCCAAAGAGAGAGGTGTTATAAGTTTGACGTGTCTGTTTATCTATGTATCTGTCTGTGGCATCATAATACCTCCTAAACGGATAAACCGATTTGAGTAGGTTTTTTTAAGTTGAAAGGTAACTTGATCAAGAGTGTTCTTAGATATAATTCAAGAAAATCTGTTCAGCCGTTCGAAGATCGTCAGCTCTTTCCTAATCGTTGAAGGGATTTTCGAGTCGGAGTGTTTAAATTTTTTAATTTATGATTATTAGGTAGTTATTTTTTTGCCCGACTTGGGGAAATAATTTATTTGAGCATAGGCATCTACTCAATTTATTTTATACAAAGCAAAATTTAATGGCAAAATCTTTTATACAAATAAGTTGGTATTTAAGCACGCTGGCAATAGCTTTAATTTGTTTCAATAATTTATACGTTAAGCTCCAATATCCAATAAACCACTCACCATGAACCTATCCATACATCGTGAGTAGAAAGATACACTTTCACAACATTAATTGGTCCACGATCGTGAAGACATTAATTTAGCATCGCTCAAGTGAGTTTAAGACAAGAAAATTATAAGTTCATGTTCAACAAAATGATCCCTCTGGTTCACATTGAAACACGTAAGCGGCACTGTACCACTGACATTATTAACTGTAAAAATAGCACAAAATCCAAAATAATCATAAATTAAAGATTTAAGACACCCCGACTCGAAAATCCTTTCAACGATTACAAAAGAGCTGATAATCTTGGAACGGATGAACAGATTTTCTTGAATTATCTCTAAGAACACTCTCAAGTCACCTTTCAAACAAAAAAAACGGCACTCAAATAGGTTCATCCGTTTAGGAGCTACGATGCCACAGACAGACACACAGATACATAGACACACAGATACACAGACACAAAGATACACAGACACACAGACACATCAAACTTATAACACCCCTCTTTTTGCGTCGGGGGTTAAAAAAAAGATGTTGTTCGTCCTTTATATACGTCAGAGTTGAATGCAACTATATCGCCCTTAGGCACAACGGCATCTATCGAGCCAAGATGTAAGTATCTTAAGATATTAAATTTGGACATTTATAATAGTAGTAATAAACCTACAACGATGTGTCTAGACTGAAAATAACAAAGGCGAATACATATGGGCTATTCGTTAGCAATGTAGTGTCTGGAATGTCGATAAACTGTATCACATTATTATAACGAATGTGTTATGGTAACACCTTTATATCGATACCGATCCAATCCATCGTTCCAACTTTGAAAATTATTCAAATTGAAAATAGAAATGGCTGGAAATGAAAATAGTTTTAATAGTTTTTTTTTGACTGCGCTACGGGCAACCAGATTTTGGCTCGCTTATATTTCATATTCAGATTCTTTTTTTTAATAATAATAATCGACCAACATCTTCGGAGGCTCACGTTAGGCAGCTGGATTAAGAGCTTGATGCAGAAGTCAGTCATCCTCGATACGGCACGCACAGTGAGGAGGTTTCTGTCTCTCAAAACCTAAGCACCGGTAGCATAGTCCCTGTACCCGGTACCGGTTAGGCACTATTTATTATATTTTTAAATGTATTTTTACATAATCTGAATGTATTTAAAAATGTAATTAAATGTATATTTCAGTAAATAAAGAGAATAATAATAATAACTTTTATTTGTTAAATATATGTTAGTCATAAAACATACGTATTTCAAATGTCATGCACATGGATAGAAAATGTTTTGTATAGTACAAAATGTTTTACCGTGGTCGACGGACAAATATATTAAGGTACAAATTTAACTAATTACTAACAATTACAACTATGTAATTAGGTACACGATATTAATTTTAAAATCTCATAGAGCGGCGCATCACACATTTTTCACGGTGTCTTTTGCATTAAATATCAGGCATCAAATATAAATGGAAAACCATTAAGCCATTTATAAGTGTAAATGTGTCAATTGACGTATTCATAGAGGAATGCAAAACAAAATTACAACAAAAACCGCTTTCGAATCCATTCAGCGGATCTCAATAGTACACGTAAATACAGGCTCATCAAAACTTTATTCTAGGCAATGTAAGAATAAGGTCGTCCCTTTATTTACAAACTCAACCTTTAGCAATATCTAGTCTGAATATCAAGCTATGACTGAGTACAAGACTAGATAAAGGGCCTGTAAATAATTAACAAAAGTTTCACCGACTTCAATACACCTAAATCAAAATAAGCTGTAATAATCTGTTTTTAAATAAATTGTAATAAGCTGTATTTAAATAAATTGTAATAAGCTATATTTAAATAAATTGTAATAAGCTATATTTAAATAAATTATAATAAGCTGTATTTTTTATCCTCAATTTTCCTCCCTTAAACGTGGAATATTTGCTGCAAATTTAAATAGGACTATCTTTGAGTACAACCAATTCAATTTAAAAAAAGAATGATTGAAATTGGTCCAATGGCCAAGATATCGCGTAACAGACACCCAAAAAAAAAACCAGTACATTTCTGCACCTCCTCATATACTTGCATAGTGTAGGTTCTATTTACCTAAGCCTTTATTGGAAGGATGTGGTAGAAACAATTGAAACCAATATTCGTTCAAATGGAGCTGTATTGGAAAACTTTTACTTTGATAGAGAAAGACAGAGAGTTTTGATGAAATGAACTCAAATGTTATTGCTTATAAAGAATGAAAATTCGAATGCTTTTGGTGTGAAGGCTTTGATATTTATATGAATGTATTTATAAGTATATATGACGCGATAACTCCGTGTCGTTTATAGTTTTTTTTTTATTAGGCTGTACACACCTTACGTTTTGTGCTCCCATATAAATAAAAAAAAAACTAATTGTTAGTTTTTTCCCGCGTAAAAGATTTTCTATTCCTCGGAACTCAGTGTTGCCAACTTAAGGGTTTTCCCCCTAAATTTAGGGGGCTTTATAAATGGGATGGGAGTTTTTAGAGGTTTTTAAGGGATGTTTTTCATGTGGTATTATCATAGGGAGTTTTCTAGTAATTGTGGCATTTTTAGGGGTTTTTGACTTTAGTTTAGGGGTAAATAGTTTTTGGAGTTGGCAACACTGTCGGAACAGTATTTTTTTCTGGACGGTACTCTATGTATTTTTCTGTATCCTTGGCAAGGTGTATCCAAAATCTCATGATGATTGGTTAAGCAGTTAAGGCATAAAAGCTTAAGAATTTCTTACACTTTACGCCTTTTTGTTTGTTTCTTACTAAGAAACAAACAAAATTTGTATTGATGTTTGACCACGCATAACTTTGTTCAGGGTATTCCGATTTCGATAAAAAAAAAATAATATCAAATGAAAATTTTAGAAGGTAAAGGTTCGCCTTAATAGACATTTATGAGAACTTTCTCCAGATGATCAGTTGTTTATAATCAACTTTTTTTTAACTGCTTTTTTCTCTTGTTACAGCTGCACTCGGAATACCGCAGCACTTACAAATGGCACGAGCACAAAGAGCAGCAGAAGGGCGTGGTGAAGCAGCCGGCCCCTGCCCCCACGCCACCATCGGTGCTGCCCATACAAAGGGGTAAGTTCACCACACCGCCAGTCTTGCCTGGTCAAATGGCAGAACAACAGTTCATGGCCTGTTCGTCTAGTGGTTAGTGACCCTGACTGCTAAGCCAGAGGTCGTGGGTTCGATTCCCAACCAGGATAAATAATTGTGTGATGAGCACGATAAATTGTTCTGTGTCTGGGTGTAATTTATCTATAATATGTATGTATTTAGAAATATATAAGTATGTTTATCAGCAGTCTGGTTACCATAGTACAGGCTCTGCTTAGTTTGGGAACAGACAGCCGTGTGTGAGATGTGTGAAGTTACTATTATTATTACTGTTATGTCCGCGATTTTCTTAAAAAGTAATTAATCAATTTCTATGATTGTTTCACAAAGGTATTCTACATATTTTCAGAAATTGTTTAGTATTTAAAACATTAGGTAGGTATTTATTAGTTAATTATTTTTTACAATCTATTAGAGCAAGATCCCAGGGCCGCCAGACGTCACGTATTTTCTGACGAACGAAATGTGGACGATTGTATAGTGTCAGTATGTACTATGATCGCATGCCTACCTGCTAGCTTGGTTAGACGGCCAATTTCCATGTATCAGATAATGAAGGTACATAAAAACATTACTTACCTCACGTATATTCTCCTAGCTGATTTTCACTTATATTTTAGATAATATCGTTAAAAATAAGTCGACAATACTCCCAGACACTTTCCGTCGGCCGTATTGCTTAACAGACGCTTTAAAGCTCCCAAAATAATTACTTATCTTCACGTAAATTCTGATGTTCCATTTTTATATATATTCGCCAGACAACTACTAATGTGTAAGTTGTATATAGAATTGAATTACAATTGTAATTTTGTTATTGATAAAATTATTACAAAAAAAAAGAAACATTTCATTTGTAAAAAACTTGAAAAACTATAAGTGCAGTTTTTTTCAAATATTCTTTAGTTCTAATTAATAAAATAAAAAAAAAAACGTTGGCTAACTTTAGTCTTATTTTAAATAATTACATTTTTTATTTTTTTAAATTATTATCTACATGTAAATATTTTTTTTCTTATTTTTTTGCCATAATTTATTTGTTAACAAAAATTCTAAAAATTATCAAATATCTGCTAAATTAATTTTCATGGCCTTAATAGCGCAATCGGTCTCGGATAATGCTCTCGCGCTCCTACCCACAGAGGTATTAAAATTGAGTTTAGGGGATGATTGGCCCCTTGGATCGGTCTGTCTTCTTGTAAAAGGTTATACATATATAAAAACGACCCCATTCGAAAACATATATAAAAATGGAACATCAGAATTTACGTGAAGTTAAGTAATTATTTTGGGAGCTTTAAAGCGTCTGTTAAGCAATACGGCCGACGGAAAGTGTCTGGGGGTATTGTCGACTTATTTTTAACGATATTATCTAAAATATACGTGAAAATCAGCTAGGAGAATATACGTGAGATAAGTAATGTTTTTATGTACCTTCATTATCTGATACCTGGAAATTGGCCGTCTAACCAAGCTAGCAGGTAGGCATGCGATCATAGCACATACTGACACTATGCAATCGTCCACATTTCGTTCGTCAGAAAATACGTGACGTCTGGCGGCCCTGGGATCTTGGACTATATTTCATTGAAGTCGGTTTTCGATTCCCACCCGAGACAAATAATTGTGTGATGAGCAGGATCATTTGCTCTGTGTCTGGGTGTAATTTATCTATAATATATATGTATTTAGAAATATATAACTATGTTTATAAGCAGTCTGGTTACCATAGTACAGGCTGTGCCTAGTTTGGGATCAGACGGCCTTGTGTGAAATGTGTCAAGTTATTATTTCATATTCAAATGAATACACTTTTACTACATGTGTATTAAATATTGAATTCCTCCAAGGTTAAGGCCTCTATTGCCCGGAGCCTCGCGCTACCAAAGGCCGCCCCTGGCAAGTAACATCCATTAAGTTGCCAGTTTAAAAGTTCTGGTAAATGCTTACTGTCAGGCAAGATAGATAAATAGATTGATAACAATTATCTAAATTTTATATGTATCTACGTATTAATGGACATGGCTATACGTAGGTAATTAATCATTTTATTATTTGGCGCCGACTTAAAATAAGTTTATATAAAATTTATGTAAATAAGGTCAATACTTAAGACTTAAGAACTTTATTTATTTATTGCTTTTTAGTTCTTTTCGTCGCTTTAATTTTTTGTTAAAAAGATTTGTAGTTTATGATTTTTTTTCATCATCATCTTAGCTACATGATGTGATGATTTCTAAACCCAAATACCTGATAAAGTAATGAAAAGTACACATAAACACTATTCGTTCCTACAATTTTCGAGGGTTTCTCTCAATTTTATCAGGATTCCATCATCAGGACCTGACTTCCTTGACATGGGACCACCCTTGAGGAAAAGAATAATCAAAATCGGTTCATAAATAACAGAGAAGGGGCTGAACATACATAAAAACAAAATATATAGATACGGTTGAATTGAGAACCTCCTTTTTTTCGTCGGTTAACAAAGAACTCTCTTCCAGGCAACCTAAGATGAATCAAAATGTTTCGGAGACAGTGGTAATTGGTTTTATATCCAATTGTAATAACAGTGATAAATACAAAAGCGTAAAGACATTCTATATTTTAAACTAATTTACTTAATATCAATACCAATATAAGCTTAACTATTATATGTAAACTTAATTAATTATTTACATTATATATACTAGTAGTACCTTTAATAATATAACTAAAATCATAAATAATGTTCACGAACCATTTTTTTAAATGGTTATTGATTGCGCTCGCCTACTATTAACTGGTAACGCATTCCACAAACGTATAGCTTGAAACAATGAAAGTGCGATCATAAAATGTATGCCATGTAGTTTAACGTATGATATTACGGGGATTCTCACATAAGCCTTGTCTATTGGTCCACAGGGCCGATGGAGCCAGCGATTTCTCGTCGCAAAAAGTATCCTGGAGTGGCGTATAAGACGAACGAACTGTTCGACCCCGCCCCCATTGATGACATCAGGCCGCAACAGGCTTCTGCCTTTGACCGGGCGAGGGTAAGAGAATCTAATTCTTCTTCTCTTCTTATTTCTTTTTCAAATGTATCTAGTTAGATAAGTTTAATGACGTAAGAAACAATGATATAAGGTTATTGAAAAAATACAATATGATGTCCTTCACCTGTATTTTTATTTTTCTAAATGGTAACTACCATTAAAATAATTAAAAAACATGTGAAGGAGGACAGTCAAGTCGAATCAATTTCTCTTTACGTCAAAACGATATGTTGTGTAGAAACTTCGATGAAAGAACGAAGTGTGACGTCATACTTTCTCAATCATTTATTTTGCCAAATAAAAAAGAATAACCAACTTGAAAATATTAATTAATCTAATTACTCAAAGTATTATATAAGATGGCGCAAATGTTGCCACAAATTCAACATGCAAATTCTACCACATACATACGTGTAAGACAAGTGTCGCCGTCGCGGATAACTTACAAAAACCTCTTTCTTTGAATACTTATCACAATGCAAAAGTTAGTTCATCATAAAAATGCGAGATTAAGGATTTACAGTCATTAGTTTGATTTCGCGCTACGCAATGTACATACGTAGGTATCAGATGTCAAAAATTTTGCATCTGCAACATCCGTACTATCCATACAAGAGTCTAAGACTTGCCTCGACCAGTATCTTGACTGCTTTGGAGACTCTCTAAAGCCATCAAGTAAAAGAAAGTGGTCTTCATCTTCCAACTTAATACAAAGCAGCTTAGGTATGAATTGTTTGCTATTTTGATGTGCAGAGTGCTCAGAGGAACGACAATGATCGCGCTGGGCGTCGCAGCAAGTCGGAGGGACCTCGACAGCCACGCTGGACCGACACTGTGGAACCTAAGGTACATTTAGACAAAGTAGTAGACATATTACAGACTCACATTTTGCTCACTATCATTTTATCTCACTCACTCACGGAATAGGGGCAAGCCTATTGCCAAAGACAATTATCATTTAGAGTATACTAGCAGCGCTCCGCGGTTTCACCCGCGTAAGTCCTGATCCCGTGGGAATATCGGGATAAAAAGTAGCCTATGCGTTAATCCAGGTCTCCAGCTATGTACATACCAAGTTTCATTGCAATCGGTTCAGTGGTTTTTAGGTGAAAGAGTAACAAACATCCATCCGGATGGATGGATGTTTGTTACTCTTTAAGTTTGGATGGACGGATATCCATCCAAACTTTCACATTTATAATATTAGTGGGATGACCCTAGCCTTAGCCTTTCTCCTTCTATGGGCGCTGCTCCTCTCCTTTGAGTCGTAGAGTGATGTTACATAGGTTATAACCTACCTCAATGAATAAGTACTCTATCTAAATTAACAAACAACAAAAAGGTTTTTAGCTTTATTTTATTTGTATGGGTGTATGATGTACCTCTCCTAATAAGACTATGATTAACTTGCTCGCTTAAATTTGTTCAGAACAAAGTTTCTAAAATAAATAATTGTTTCCAAACAGTAATTTACTAGAATGATAGAGATTTAGTAAAATTATTCTAAAGCATTACATTGAACATATTTCTTCTTTAAAACATTTTGTAGGTACATAAGTATTTGCTATTCTGTGTTGAAAACAAAGACATTACCACTATTGCTGAAAGAATCGTTTTTCCTAAATATCTGGAGGCAATGCTCCCGCCAAGTCGAGCAAAAAAAGACACTGCCGTACCACCCTTTTCTCGAAGCCATTCAGGACGTATTCGTAACGACGTAACTTCGTTGTGGATAATCCAAAATTCCAAAAGCCTGAATTTTCAGTGGGCAATAGGACATACTATAAATAAGGTATATTCCCAAATTTAATTTCATTTGAACCTGTAGTTTCAAAATTATTCCAAAGTTCCTTAATTTTGTCAGTGACCCACCCAGTCAGCCATCATCAAAATTCTAAGATATTTTTAGCAGACACACAAACTTCAAATTTTAACATAGTGTTTGGACTATAAAACAAGGAAAAACTCAAACATACCACAATTTCAGTCCTGTTGTCTGGATATGAGTACAAACTGCAGAAGTAACTTTGTAATCCCATATAATTGATATGCAATTATAACCTCTAAAGCAAACCTGTAAAGAGTTTCAGTTTTTCGTCACTTACAGTACCAAAATACAAAATAGTCATTTTTTTTTTTTTTGACTAACTCACTGCATGTAAACATATGTAGCATTTATGGTAAAATCTAGGTAATAAGGTTCTTGGCGCGAAAGGGGGCGAGGCCCCCCGTACGTTATTGGTGTGGCTACCTATTATTTAACAGGCGGCCAAGGTCTGCCGGGGTTCTCGGGGACTTCCTTCCTAGGGTATACCCGAGTCCCTTGCAAAAGACCCACTTATATCGGAACACCGTGTGGTTTTAATCGGTTCGATTCCGATATACCACTTCACCGCCAGCCCCGGTGAGGTGATGACCCGCGGGGGTTTCCACACGATAAAAAAAAGGTAATAAGGTTCTGATAAACATGCCACTTACGAGCTAACACAGCATTCACAGTTTAGACAACATATTAAAATAAAATCATATTGTAGTTAAAAAAAATAGAAATATTAGACTTATATATAAGATCCAAAACATCACTGGCGTTTTAGATTTAAAAAATAACACAACATTTTACTTAATCTAGTGAGTTTAGTGGCTGTGTTAACATTCAATCCCATCAAAAACATAAATGTGAAAATGGGAGTCAAGTTCAATATTAAGAATATACGTGGTTATCGACTACGCCACCAAAATAATTGAGATCTAAATGGTTGTCAAGTTCTATAAATAATCCTGAAGATTTGACTTAATAAAAGAACTTTTGTACATATCCAATCTTAGATTCAAAGCACTTTAGTTTGCTCGCCCAGCGGGAGGCTTTAGGGCCGGTAGTGATATTATTTACCTACAATTTTACGAGCTAATTAGATGGTAAACAATCGTATGTCCAGCCTGACAGTTGTCTGATACAAATGGCCTTTGTATTGTAATAGTTATTTTCTCAAGATAAACCTCCGCGTTTATACTAATAATGGCAGTCTTTAAAAATAGACTAGAGTAGCATTTCAAGGTAACGCTATGACGTATATTCACAAAAGCAACAACATGCTATAACGACCGACTTTTCAAGTTTGAATAAACGTACTGCGGTCTAGTATTTTTAAGGAATTGGGATAGAAAAGATTTCTGATCAAATTGGTGTCATGTGGTTGATGCAGGACACTACTATACATTCCGACAGCTTGCTCCGAAGCTGGTCGGCGCTGCGTCCGCCCTTGGGCGACTCTTGCCCAACTTGGGCGGGCCCAGCGTCGCTACAAGACGGCTGTACACGGGGGTTGTCCGGTCAATGGCACTGTACGGTGCACCGGTGTGGGCGGGAGCTCTGACCGCCCAAAATAGGGCGCGCCTCTGGCGCCCTCAGAGGGTTATGGCGGTCAGAGCCATACGCGGATACCGCACCGTGTCGACGGAGGCGGCGTGCGCATTGGCCGGGACTCCCCCGTGGGATTTGGAGGCGGAAGTGCTCGCCGAAGTATATCGGCGAACGGCTGAGTTCCGGGCGGGAAGCGGCAGTCGGCCCCCGCCCGAAGAGGTACGCGAATGGCGTGAGGCCGCTCGCCGAGCCACCATGGCTCGTTGGTCGTCCCGGCTGGAGGCTCCACGTGCTGGCTTTGCCGCCGTGGAGGCGCTCCAGCCGGTCATCGTCGAGTGGGCAGGGCGGCAGCACGGGACCCTTTCCTTCCGACTGACGCAGGTCCTTTCCGGGCACGGCTGCTTCGGGAAGTACCTGCACTCGGTCGCTAGGAGGGAATTGAGTCCCGCCTGTCACCACTGCGACTGCAGTGAGGACTCGGCTCAGCACACGCTGGCGGTTTGCTCCGCCTGGGCGACGCAGCGTCGGGCTCTCACTGCAGTCATCGGAGGAGATCTCTCGCTACCGGCCGTCATACGCTCCATGGCCGGTAGCGACAGGAATTTTACCGCGGTCGCGACCTTCTGTGAGGACGTCATCTCGCAGAAGGAGGCGGCGGAAAGGGTCCGGGAGGACGATCTCCACTCGGACCTAATTCGCCGCCGGCGAACCGGGCGGCGGAGGCGCGCATACCAGCGCCTCATGCCGCCCTGAGTGTGGCCGCGGGTGGACGGGACGGGTTTTCCCCTCCACCCGCTGTAGTGACCCCCCGCGAGGAGGCGGCGTCCGCGTGTGCCTGGACGTCGCCTAATTGAGAGGATTGTACCCGAAGGTGGTGCCCGCGCTTTAGCGGGCAGGCGCTAGGAGGGTTCCGGATGTCGTAATAAAGCTGTTCCCGGATCCCTCCTACTTAAGGCGCAGTACGGCACACCGTGTGGTTTTAGTCGGTTCGATTCCGACACACCGCCCCACCGAAAACCCCGGTGGGGTGACGGCCCGAGGGGGTTTCCACACGCACAAAAAAAAAAAAAAAAAAAAGGACACTACTATACATTACCAGTGTTTGAGCCCGTACTTTTTGAAGTGAAAACTTCTTTAGGCACGTTTGTGCACTTTTGCTATGGGGAAGAAGTACTGAACTCGTGACCGTCACGCTAATAATACATATATAGATCCACTAGAGGGCGCTAATCTAAACATTGAGTTTTGTCAACTCCTTATTAATTAATGTCACCAACCTGCTAATGTGACGTTTTAAGTTCGTCGTTTCGTTTAAGTTTTCTCTTCTGTGGGCAGTCCCATGACTGCCTGTTTTTTTACACGACTATGGTGGCAAACAAGTATACAGCCCGGCTAATGGTAGGCAGTTACCGTAGCCTATAGACGAGTGCAGAACAGCAAGGATATCACCCAGGGGTCGTAAACTGAACAATTTGTGGTGAAAATATTTTTGTCGCTGAACCTTTTAAGCAACTTTAGTTAAAAACGTTTATTGGCCTTTGAGCGTTATTTTGTTTTCTGTATTTATAGACTTAAGTTATAATAAACTAGCAGCTTCCCGCAGTTTCACCCGCGTAAGTCCCGATCTCGAGGGAATATCGGGATAAAAAGTAACCTATGCGTTAATTCAGGTCTCCAGCTATCTACATACCATGTTTCATCGCAATCGGTTCAGTGGTTTTTGTGTGAAAGAGTAACAAACATCCATCCATCCATCCAAACTTTCACATTTATAATATTAGTGGGACTTAGTTTTTAAAACAAAAAAAACACGCTGTAATGGCTAAAAAAAATAAAAAAGAGTTCTACAATCCACCTCTTGACTCCATCATCAGACCATCGTTGCTAAGCCCAATCTGTTGGACTCGTCAAAACGAATCATTTGAACCCAAACTCAAGGGGCTTACTAGTAAAAGCTGAAGAGTTCCACCACCCGCTGGCCCCATCTTCAGATCAGCTCCAAGATACCAAATTATAGTATTGTCATCTAATCTACATATACATACAAAGTTTCATTTCGATACGACACTTAGAAGTAAGTTAAAATGAGGGAGTAAAATGAGAGGTTCGTGGCTAAGTGGTAACCGAGTAGCTTAGCACATTACAAAGTTAAGTAATACTAGACAGATCAGTCTAGGATGGGTGACCATTCTTAACACATTGAGACCCCTCCGTGCCTCGGAGAGCATGATTAGGTAGTTGAAGCCCTAAAAAGTCCGACAACCTGGTCTAACTACAGAACTTCGATATCGCTTAGTACTTGGATTGTGGAGGTCTGATGGCAGTCGCTTCACGTAAAATATCCAAGTTCGGTCGTATCGTAGTTCGACCGAAAGCCGAACCCAACTTAGTTGGGAAACGGCGTGGAGGTTCTTAGAAGTAAGTTAAAATTGACAGCCAAGATTTCTTTACAGAGTTGGTTACAAATGAAGCTATTAAAAGTGTGTTTAAAATCACTGTGTTTCGTAATACATTCCATAGAATACAGATCATAATTTCACAAAATACAATACACATATATACATACAGGATGTTAGATAACCGCCCCAAAAACGAAGACAAACGTACTAATGACACCTTTGATAATGGGTCAGAAAAAAAAATCTATACCATATACCATTGCTACATAGAATTTAATATGCTAGCTAGAAATTTCTTTACCAACAAAACTGAATGCTATGTGAACAATGACACAGAGATATGAAGGGTTTCCACTGGGCGGGAGTTTAGCCATTGCCCAGTGAACTGAACTACCAGATAATATTGACACGCCCTTAGTCTAGTGACTGGTGAATGAGGTTAAGCTTTCAGTCATTCACTACCTATCTATACTAATATTATAAATCTTCTATATTAATATCATAAACCTGAAGAGTTTGTTTGTTTGGTTGAACGCGCTAATCTCAGAAACTACTGATTCGAATTGAATAATTGTTTTAGTGTTGGATAGCCCATTTATCGAGGAAGGCTATAGGCTATATAACATCGCGCTACGACAAATAGGAGCAGAGCATCAATGAAAAATGTTGCAAAAACGGGAATAATTTACAAACGTGGACGAAGTTGCGCGGATCAGCAATTTTTTCAAATACGTGTACAACGAGTTCATTCTGATCATATACATCAATACAAATAAATAAAATTGAAGTGTCTGTTTGTAATGTCATAATAACAGCATTTTAGTAAATGCATCAGAATGTTTACATACATACCTAAAAAATCTATTTTTAACATTTTTGCTTGTCTGTTTTTTTTCGGCTAATCTCCGGATTGGGTGGACCGATTTCCACGGGACTTTCACTGGCAGATAGCATATAAGGAGTAACTTAGGTTACTTTTATTTTTGAAAAAGAATTAGGATTTCGCGCAAAATATGTAAATGTCTACACGCGAGTTTTTGGTCGATATTCGACTATAATTTATTAAGTTTTGAATGTTGTTTTTATTTCATGGCCAAGTCTTTTTTTTTCTTTTTTTTATGGTATAGGGGGCAAACGAGCAGACGGGTCACCTGATGGTAAATGACTACCGCCGCCCATGGGCACCTGCAACTCGAGAGTCACAAGTGCGTTGCCGCTCTTTAAGGTGGGAGTAGGGAAGGACGGGAATAGGGGAGAGGGAAGGGTTAGGGCCTCCGGTAACCTCACTGACGCGGCTAAATGCAATGCAAACATTGCTTCACGGTCGGTTTTCTGTGAGGCCGTGGTAACGAGCGGAGTCGAGCCGGCCCATACGTGCCGAAGCATGGCTCTCCCATATAGCTTGAACTGTGTTTTCCGTACATGACATTTCATGTACATGACATGAAATGTCATCTACGGAATGTCGTCATGTCATTCATTTCTATTCCGAAATTTTCT
Organism: Euplagia quadripunctaria; assembly: GCA_963859945.1. Lineage (NCBI taxonomy): Eukaryota > Metazoa > Arthropoda > Insecta > Lepidoptera > Erebidae > Euplagia > Euplagia quadripunctaria. The sequence continues at coordinate 12,467,213 of OY982584.1, read as the reverse complement.
GAAAAATGCGTACAAAGAATTCTTCACGTATTAATCTATAGATATTCCGAGATATATTAGACGGAGCTATCTGAACTTGTTACTGTTTGCTTGTACTGTTGGTGGTACACGAACTAACATACTAGATACTTTATTTGTGTAAATATCCTAACTCGTCTTAACACAAAGGCTAATATATAATATGCTAGCCGTCCCCGCAGTTTCACCTGCATTTATGGTCACTGCTCCTCCTATTGGTTGTAGCGTGATGTTATAAAGCCTATAGAGTTCCTCGATAAATGGGCTATTTAACACCAAAAGAATTTTTCAATTCAAACCAGTAGTTCCAGAGATTAGCACGTTCAACCAAACAAACTTTTTTTTTTCTTTAAAAAAGACAACTCCCGCATTAATAAACATACAAAGAACGGACACAAAGAACACCCAGACTCGGGTGGGAATCGAACCCATGGCCTATGGCATAGCAGTCAGGGTCACTAACCACTAGGCCAACAGGCAACTCTTCAGCCTTAAAATATATATCAGTATAATATATAGAATTAACTCTTAATTTCATGGAAGTGAGCCATGAACTAGAAACGATTCAATATCGATCGGAACTCAATTAACTTAACGAAATGTAATATGCATGGCTGGCGGACGTCGCGCGTCGGTGACCAGTGTCAATAAAATTCGGTATTTCATTTGGGGTCGCTCTGAAATGAGTTGATGACGTCATAAAAGTGTTTGAAATTATTTTGACATGGTCTCTTATTATTGATGATTAATATTAGATATTTATTTATCTAAGATCAGTAGTTAGTAAATTAACTTATCAAGTTAAGTTATCAATGGATGGCGGTTATTACTTAATACTAACCTATACGTATATACAGAGTGTATATGACGATGAAACACTTTAAAAAAAAAATATATATATATATATATATACAGTGGAACAGTAACAGAACACAGGAACAGAACCAGCTCCTTTTTTTAAGTCGGCTAAGAAATCCAAAATATAAAAAACCGATCCATTTAAAATCTTAAACTTTTAACATAATTTTTAAACGGATATTTTTTTTTTTATTCTTTACATAACTGCATTAGAGTGATGCCCTTTCAGTGATTTAAGTAAGTGTTCAATTGTCAAATACACTCTGTGTATAATATATTTACTTGTCCTGCCTGTCTGACTGATTGATTTATCAACGCAGAGCCTAAACCGCTGGTGCTAGAAACTTGAAGTTTAATCGTGGGAGAGCCATGCCTCGGCACGTATGGGCCGGCTCGACCGGAGTGATACCACGGCCTCACAGAAAACCAGCAGTGAAGCAATGTTTTCATTGCTTTTCGCCGAGTGAGTGAGGTTACCGGTGGCCCTAATTCTCCCCTCACCCTTCTCTCCCCTTACTCCCACCTTAAAGGCCAGCAACGCACTTATGACTCTTGAGTTGCAGGTGCCCATGGGTGGCGGTAGTCATTTACCATCATGCGGGTCACCTGCCCGTTTGCCCCCTATAAAAAAAGAACACCTGGCCTTCCCTTTTTAAAATTTCATCAGGAAATGACGAGATGTTTCAGTGTGAACTCTAACAAACAGACAGATTTACTGAATATACCTAAGTTTAGATCTTGATAGTTTGTGAACTAGAGTGCCTAGGGTCTAGAAACAGGACCCGCGCGGCAAGGGTAGCACGTCTATCCTACAAACGGCAGCCAGCATTGGTACAATAGTAATACTATACAGCAGTACTAATGTCTTTCGTAGGGAGGAAATAATGTAAACTGGGCGGCTCCAATTCGTGTACAAATGTGCTGTACCCCGCTTCCTGTGATTTAAGTCCAAGTTCGACTGCCACTCGTTTCTACTAACAGCTCGTTAGCGAAGAGTGATTTGTATTATAACAATTAAATTATGGTAATTGTCTAAAATATGATGATTTGAATAACAATATACCATTTTTAATTAAGTAAAATTCTTAAAATTGTGTTGTAGTGTCTTATTTTTAATACATTAATTCATTTAACTTTCATTTCACGCGTCTGATATTTAACACATTCAGAAATATTTAAACGGTTTTCGTAGACAATTCTCGTCATTTCTCTCATTTTATTTATTAAAAAAATAACACAGTACTCCACAACTTTAAGAGGAAGTACGGAAAATAAATTAACTAAATATTAAAAGCAACAAAGTTTCGACAATCAGCATAATTTAATTACAATAAATACGATAGACATAACTTTAACAAAAAAAACTGTGTTTAAAAATACATCCTACTAATATTATAAACGTGAAAGTTTGTGAGGATGTTTGGATGTATGTATGTATGGATGTTTGTTACTGTCTCACGCAAGAAACCATTGAACCGATTGCGATGAAACTCTGTATGTAGATCGCTGATGACCTGGATTAACATATAGGCTACTTTTTATCCCGATATTCCCACGGGATCGGGACTTACGCGGGTGAAACCGCGGGCCACTGCTAGTTGCATATTAGTTTACCATCAAATTCAAACAAATCGGGACGACTCAATTGTGCCAGTATGTAACAAAAAAAACAAACTGTCAGTCGTAGAACAGTAAGTCAGAAGTGAAAATATAACTTATATCCCACTAATATTATAAATGTGAAAGTTTGGATGGATGGATGGATGGACTGATGGATGGATGGATGTTTGTTACTCTTTCACGCAAAAACCACTGAACCGATAACGATGAAACTCGGTATGTAGATAGCTGGAGACCTGGATTAACGCATAGGGTACTTTTTATCCCGATATTTCCACGGGATCGGTACTTACGCGGGTGAAACTGCGGGGCGCTGCTAGTAATATATATATATATATATATAAATGCACACACACACATTTGACTGGCCTGTTGGTCTAGTGGTTAGTGACCCTAACCGCTATGCTTATAGGTCGTAGGTTCGATTCCCACCTTAGTCTGGGTGTTCTTTGTGTCCGTTGTTTCTATGTTTGTAAAGTCCCCCGCGACACAGGAGTAATTCCTAACGCGGGAGTTGTCTAAAAAAAAAAAGAAAAAAAAACATCTGTATATATTGTAAGGCTTCGCTTGGCTGAGAGGATTTGTGGTCGTGATGTTGATGTGTAAAGATAGTAATTTACAGTCAACAGGAAAATTGAAAAATGATGTATATATTAAAAACCCAGCTATCTACTTTATAATGGCTTCATAGAAGTGGCCCAGCAACTTGACAGCAGTCCACTCTGACTGCTGGCTGCGGCGATTCTCTCTTCTGTTCCTTTTCTAAAGAATTTATACATTTCAAAGATTAGAAAAGAAATATTTAAATATTATATTACCAGCCAGTCTTGCTCTACACCCGAAAGAGGTTCGGGCGTCACAATATCGTATCTGAACGTGACGGTCAGGCGAGTTCAGTGCTTTTTCCCCATACCAAAAGTGCCTAACATGCCTAAAGAACACTTCAAAAAATGTCTGCAATTTAATAATTATCGATAAAAGACTCACGCCGAGTGTCTACGTGACAAATTTACATATTCAATTGCGGGTCACACTTTCACCGCATTGTCTCTAAACTCGCTACCATTGCCTGTGCAAATGTCTCTGTGTCATAGTAATTGTAAAGAGATTGTTCATAGCACCTACTCACAGACAAGCTATGCTGTTTTCTAGAAATCGACTCTGGATACCATTGAATAAAGTGGAATCTAGATCGCACCGCATCACCTAAGTATACTAACATTCATTTAAAAAAAAACAGAAGCTGATCAATTTACTCGTCAATTCACATCAATTTACATCAGATTCATTTACGTAGACTGTACATTTCGCTGATCAGAAGTAGGTTGGACTATGGTTGTTACTTGTATGGTTTCGGATGTCGTAATAAAGCTGTTCCCGGATCCCTCCTACTTAAGGCGCAGTACGGCACACCGTGTGGTTTTAGTCGGTTCGATTCCGACACACCGCCCCACCGAAAACCCCGGTGGGGTGACGACCCGAGGGGGTTTCCACACGTACAAAAAAAAAAGGTTGTTACTTGTACGATAATAGTGCAAAAAAAAAATTATAAGTTAGTAAAACTCCAAAACCAATCTTTAAGAGTAATAGGAGGCTTTATAAGAACAACCCCAATTCACGTGATGGAATGCGAGCTCTGTGTATATCCACTGCATATTAGAAGGAGATGGTTGGCCTGCAAATATTGCTTAAAATGTCGATCATTATCAGATAATGTAACAATAAAATTACTGTCAGATCTCAGCGATCTTAGACACACCAGATATTGGTATAATAAGAGACTTCCATTACTTGTCAGTGTTATTGAGGAGGTTAAACAGGAATTTATTAAATCATCCCCCATTTTGGAAACCTTTTCTTTGGACACATGATCGACGGAAATCGGATCAATAAGTCTCTGACACTCCGTCTAATTAAAAGTTATTTACGTTGTAAAAGTGAAGTTACAGCCAACTGTTATAGTGAAAACATTGCTAAAATCAGCGTACTATGTGTTAGTGATAAAAACTTTACGTTTGTGTCGTGATTTTAAAGATAATTCAAGTCTAAAAGTCTGGTAAAGACAAGACAATAATTTAGTGTACCCACTTCAATTTGTTACGAGAGACTTGATGCGAACGCGTAAGAGACGCCGTTTGCCGCGCACTTACAACCTTTTGGGCGCGACCGCTGGATACCTTGCTTCCGTGAGCCTTTATTAGTGTTAAATTTAGAATATAAAAATAATGATCAGCTGGGCGATAGATAGATAGACTGTACCGGGGCCTTTATTAGCGTGCACTTTTAGCGAGTGACAATAGTCATAAATTCCTATATTCTTGAACGGTTATATTAATAACATGAGTGAACCAACGGTTACTTGGGGTTGCTGTACCTTGAAAAACACGGGTGGAAAATCACTGCAATGCAATATTTGTGGTAAAGTTTTCCATCACAAATGTTTGGATTTGGACATGTCATGTGAGCTGTCCCAGTGGACTTGTTATTCCTGCACAAGCAGCAACAAAATCAAAGAACTAACGCCTGCTCGGTTTAATGCTAACATAACTGTACGCACCAACAAGAGACCAGCGTTGCAATCTCCACCGAACACATCAAACTTACCGTTGACAGAGGATGGTGTTCTCTGTAATCGAGGATGTTCTGCATTCCCAAATGGACGTCATGTTGGAAAGGCTTACCCTTAATATGCGTACCATATTGAGCCAAGAGCTAAACGTTATGCGTGAGGATATCGAGAGTTTGAAGAATTCTGTCGCTTTCATCAGCAACCAGTATGATGACATATTAAAGGACAAAGATGAATGTAAACAAAATTTGAAAGCACTACAAGACGAAAATACCAAGCTCACCACCACTGTAAAAGATATGTCTGCGCGTATAAACAGCTTAGAACAGCATGCTAGGGCAAATAATCTGCAAATACAATGTGTGCCCCAGAAAAGTAATGAGAATTTGTTCAACGTTGTATCTAAGTTAACGGAAACCATAGGTTGCGACATTCGTGTTATGAAACAAAATAGTGCCAACAATCGTCCAAAATCGATAATTGTTCAATTTAACACACCTAGATTCCGAGACACTTTTTTGGCCGCATCGATAACCTTCAATAAATCTAAACCCGTAAAGGAAAATGGTGAAAAATCTCCCATCTACGTTAGTGAGCACCTGAGTCCGAACAACAGGGCACTGCATGCAGCCGCCCGCCTTAAGGCGAAAGAGAGGGGCTACAAGTACGTGTGGATCCGAACTGGGCGCATCTACGTCAAGAGAAGTGGGAGTTCTGAAAATAAGATTATAAAAGACTTTGATTCTTTGAGCGTAATAACTTAAATATTGTGTTTTTATTTTTATTATTATTTTTTCTTTTATGTAGGCATGTTATTTCTATGGTACTGTTTGTTAAAATTCACTTACCTTAATATGTATTACCAAAATACCCGAGGACTGCGATCAAGAACTAATGAATTTTATCGTAACTTGGCATGTACCAATTACGATGTTTTGGTGTTAACCGAAACCTGGCTTAATAATTGTATTCTTAGTTCCGAACTTTTTGATAAAAGATATAATGTTTTTAGACGTGACAGGGAAGCGACAGGTTTTCACAAAACGAAAGATGGAGGGGGTGTTTTTATCGCTGTTGCTAACAAGTTTATCGCCACTAGAGAATATGCCTGGGAGAGTGAATGCGAGGATCTGTGGGTGACTGTGAGTGTGACACCCAGTTTCAAAATTTCTATCTGTGCAGCGTATCTACCGCCCCCCGTACAGTATAGTATATTGGAGCACTTTATAGATAAATTTAACTTAGTGTCAGAAATTAATGAATTTCAAAGTATCTTAATTGGAGATTTCAACCAGAGTGGCATAGAATGGGCGACTGTAAACGATACCACAGACTCTCGTACGCCACTCACTGTTACAACTAATAGTAAAATCAGTCAAGCCCTGATAGACTTTGTGCATGTCAATAACTTCAAACAGTTTAATAGTATTTTAAATATCAGGAGTAAGGTTTTAGACCTAGTGCTTACTGAATACCCACAATGCAAAGTCGAGGAAGCCCATTACAGTCTGGTAAAAATTGATCCATATCACCCTCCTTTAGAAATAATTTTACAATCTAATTTAGATGAGAATTTAAAGTATTGTGACAAGACCACCAGGTTAAACTATAAAAGGGCAAACTATTCTAGTATTAAACATGAACTTAATAAAATTAACTGGCATGAACTTTTTCATGGCAACGACAACCCCAACACTATGCTTGAGGTATTTTATAGTGCTATAAATCAAGTTATTGAGCAATATGTACCCTCAATTGCAGTCCAAAACAGTTCACACCCTCCATGGTTTAGTAAAAGTCTTCTGAGACTAATTCGTGAAAAGGATAACTACAGAAAGAGGTATAAAAAGTATAAGAACCCAATGGACAAAGTTGCTTTTCGCTCCTGTAGTAAGCAGTGTGAGAAATTATCAGGGGAATGTTACAATTCTTATATTGCTCATATAGAACAAAAAATTTCGTCCAATCTAAAATTTTTTTGGTCTTAAACAAAAGCAAAGAGCAGTGTTTCAAAAACATACCCGGCCACTATGTCTGATGGTGCAGTAACATCAAGCGACGGTGGTGATATTTGCAATATGTTTGGTTCATACTTTTCTAGTGTTTATTCATCATCTAGCCAACCAGTGAACATGTATGAAGTTGCTAGTCATCTTAAGAATGTCGATAATGCGGAGTACTTTAATATAACTTATCTTAGCCACGAAAAGATCCTAAAAAGACTTAAATCTTTGGATATCACCAAAGGTCCGGGTTATGACCAGATTCCCCCGAGCTTTATATCGGAATGTGCTGATGAACTTGCGGTACCTTTGGATTTAATTTTTAATAAATCTCTTGGAGTTGGATTTTTTCCTGACCTATGGAAACTTGCTAAAGTAGTGCCGATACACAAAACTGGTGAAAGTAATTTGGTGAGTAACTACCGGCCGATTTTGATTTTATCAACTTTAGCAAAGGTCTTCGAATCTTTAATATGTCCCCTAATTCAAAATTACTTTAAAAAGTACGTATCGAAACACCAACACGGCTTCATCCCGGGTAGGTCTACTTGTAGCAATTTGGTGTCTTTTATTGAACATGTCACTGAAGCAGTAGACTCAAACAAACAAATCGACGTAATCCACACCGATATCTGCAAGGCATTTGATAAGGTACCTCACGAAGTCTTAATTGGGAAGTTAGCTGCATATGGCTTTGCTGGGTCTTTTCTCAAATGGCTTTCTTCATACTTAGGTGATAGATCTTTTTACGTTGTAGCCCATGGATATAAATCTAATACGTATAAAATAACTTCCGGTATACCACAGGGTTCGCACCTAGGCCCATTATTGTTCATTATTTTTATAAATGATCTGTCAGTCTGTTTGAAAAATTCAGTGCCATTCTTGTTCGCAGATGATCTAAAAATAATCAAAGTAATAGAATGGGATTTGGATACAGTATTGCTTCAGGATGATATAAACAATCTTTTAGATTGGTGTAACAGAAATAAGATGCAACTCAACATCAATAAATACAGCCAAATTACTTTCACCCGAAAACTACAATGTATAGATAAAGCTTATCATATGTATGGTTATTGTTTGAGCAGAAGTGAGATTGTAAAAGATCTGGGCGTTATTCTGGATAGAAAACTGACCTTTATACCTCACATTGATACTACTATAAAAAAAGCTTTAAAAGCGCTTGGTTTTGTAATTCGCAACGCTAAACCACTCCACAGCCCCAAAACTATAATAATACTGTACAACTGTTTTATTCGCAGCATTCTCGAATACTGTTCGGTCGTTTGGCGTCCACACTATGCTACCCATCCACTTAGAATAGAACCCATTCAAAAAAGGTTTTTAAATCATTTAGCTTATTCGAACGAATGCGAAGTTACACTGATCGATTACAAACTTTTAATATAACATCGCTCGAAACACGACGGGAATCACTCGACCTAATTTTTCTGTATAAATTGGTAAATAATTTCATTGACTGCCTTCAATTATTATCTAGAATAAATTTTAATGTCCCTCGTAAGTATCCCCGAAATACTGTCAATCTACTATATCCACCATCACGTAAAACGGTTCTCGGCTTCAACTCTCCGATACCGAGACTAAGTAGACTTTATAATAAGTTCGACACACGAATTGATATGCTTAGTACCAGCCTTTATAGCTTTAAGATCCAGGTTCACAACAGAACTAATTATTGTTAGTAACCTATTTATGTTAATCTGTTTCAATTGTTCAATAAATTACTCATTAAGTTTTAAAACTGTAGGCTATATTTGTTAGCTTGTGTTTATTTTTTTTTTTGTTCTTGTTTTTTTTTCTCTAAATTATTTTTAATTTTCACTAATATATTGTAACATTAATACCTGTTATCTAACCTGTGTTAATACTAAGATCCGAATGTTTTCTATACATGTGGTGTTTGCTGAATGATATTGTACACCCAGGCCTTATTTATCATGCATGTATTATTTTTAAGAAACGTGTAACAATTGTAGGCAAACCTTTAAGTAAATAGACACTTGGGTAACAAATATAAATGTCCAAAATATAGTAAAATCGAATTTAGACTCAATTAAAAATTCCAAGGAAACGTATGACTTAAATGTAATTAAGAATATAACATTAAGCGAAATACATCAAACTTATCATGATTATTATGTAATCTACACTGATGGGGCTAGGAATACTGGGGGTGGAGGCGCGGCTTTCTACGATCCGCAGATACCGAACAATACCACAAGCACTTATTTTAAAATCATTAATTATGTATCAATCATGACATTAGAACTTTTTGCAATTTCAGAAGCCCTTGCTCATATCGAATCCAGTGACCAAAAAAAAATATTAATATGCGTAGATAGTAAAAGTTCTCCACAACATATAGCTCGATGCGCCTCTGGATACAGAGGTGCACCGACAGTTTATGATATACTTTCTAAAATACATAATTTAACCAACAGAGGTGTCGATCTGAAATTGCAATGGGTGCCAGCCCACATAGGCTTAAAATGTAACGAGGAGGCTGACCGGTTGGCAAAGTTAGGTATCATAAGAGATACAGAAGGAAATATCAAAATTAATTATGTAGAATTGTTGCCTAAATATAACAATAAATGTTAGGAAATTTGGAAAGAGTATTTTAATGTAAATTCGAAAGATAAGGGAATATGGTATAAGACTATAGTATCGGAGCCTCCTCACGTACCATGCTTTTCTTACACTGGGCTTAGTAGAAAACTTATTGTAATCGCCCACAGATTGAGGTCTGGACACATACCGCTCAATAAGTTTGGATTTCTAATGAAAAAACTTAATTCACCGAAATGTGACGTTTGTGGGTCCTTAGAAGATGTGATACACTTGTTGACGGAATGTGTCAGAGTTCAATCTGCAAGAGAATATCTGTTAAGCGAATTACATGTAAATACGTATGATGTCGGTATGTTCCATCACATATTGTCAGCGCCCAGCTCAAAAGCCGCCTTTAGTATTTATAAGTTCGTGTCATTACGTTTTAATTAAATTATATTGGCTATAAGGTACGATGGGACTGACATATACAATTGTATAAAAGTCCCTAATAATAAATAAAGAGAAAAAAAAAACTGTCAGGCGTAGGACTGCACGTCAGAAGTGAAAACACACGACACACATATACATACATATATATATACACACATTCATCCGTATACCTATATATCACCTGAGCGTGACGGTATAATTATTACATTTTTAAAGATTAATTAATAAGGAGCTGACGGAACTCCATGTTTAGTTTAGCGCCCTCTAGTGGATCTATATATGTATTATTAGCGTGACGGTTACGAGTTCTCCCCATACCAAAAGTGCCCAACGTGCCTAAAGAAGTTTTCACTTCAAAAATACTTTATTTGAAATATCATCGCATCATGCATTTTACTTACTTACTCGCGGCGTTTATTAGCTCGTGAACCTCTCTCTGACTATACAAAGTTCATGTCCATTTTAAAAATGAATGATCACTTGCTTTAATGGAAAATATCGTGTAGAAGGCTGCCAAACCGCACAAAGCCACCGTGGTAAACTATACAGGGTGTATATGAAAAAGGAACACTTACTTAAACCACTGAAAGGGCATGACCCTAGCATGCGGTTACAATAAGAATTTTAAAAAAAATCTGTCCGTTTACAAGTTATGACCGTTTGAATTTCCAAGTATTTTTAACTCTGTTTCTCGTAAAAGCATTAAACTCGCGTCAGGACACGTGACCTGATCGAAAATTCGTAAGATGGCTCCGTCTTACGAGTTTCTAATATTTAAAAAAATATAACATTTGAAATTCAAGCATTTATGAGCGGCCAGGAGCGCAGAACTTTCAGTGTAACGGTAAACATTTAGATATGTTATTACCCACTTTTTATTTTTAACATAATTATATATATACAGATGTGTGTGTGTGTGTATGTATATGCAAATACATTGTGAATGTTTTCACTTCTGACGTGCAGTCCTACGACGGACTGTTTTTTTTTTTATTTGAGACTATTATCAGTGTTTGAGAAAATCCATAAAAAACTGACTAAAACCATTTTTCGAAGCTAACGGAACGGAATGAAAAATTTGAAAATAAAAAAATATGTGCCATTTAAATTCTTTAACTTTACACGTTCCACCTACTTTTATGAAAAACGGGGGCAAAAATAAATAAATGGAAAATCAAATGGTCATAACTAGACAAATACATAAATAAACAACAAATTGTTATTGTAACTGAATGCTACAGTAATGCCCTTTCAGTGATTTAAATAAGTCTTCCTTTTTCATATACACCCTGTAGAATAACTCCTCTTACACTGAGAAGAGGTCCATAGCCATGAAACACAATGAAAAACAATGGCGCAATATTTTAAGTGGTCACCTCGCCACTACGCCGCGCCTAGTATTGCGAGTTCAAATCCCACACGGGACAAAAATTTGTGTGATCCGCAAATAATTGTCCCGAGTCTGGGTGTTCTTTGTGTCCGTTGTTTGAATGTTTGTTAAGCTCCCCGTGACACGGGAATATTCCTAATGCAGGAGTTTTATTTTTTTAAATAAATAAAATAAAAACAGGATTGATATCGTGTGACAACCTTATATGCCGTATCCCTATTTAGCTGCTGCTGCTGCTAAGCTGATTTTACTTTGAACAACCGGTTTATTCCCAACCTTGACTAAGGTTGTCACGATATTTCCACATTTAACGATTTTTTTTCATGAGTTAGGGGGCAAACGAGCAGACTAGTGACCTGATCGTAAGCGACTACCGCTGCCCATGGTCACCTGCAACTCAAGAGTCACAAGTGCGTTGCCGGCCTTTAAGGTGGGAGTAGGGGAAGAGAGAGCGTGTGGGTAGGGGGGCCTCCGGTAACCTCACTCACTCGGCGAAAAGCAATGCAACATTGCTTCACTGCCGGTTTTCTGTGAGGCCGTGGTATCACTCTGGTCGAGCCGGCCCATACGTGCCGAAGCATGGCTGTCCCACAGATGAATATGATGATGATGGTTCCACCCTTTCATTGTCGAAACGTTTTGACAGCTCCCTTTTTGGTTCTAGTCGGTTAATCGGTTAGTCGGTTAATCTAGTCGGTAATAGGTTTCTCTTGGATAGGCGTGTACCATCGTCTTCATCATCGCTTTCCATCAGTTGAGTTGCGCTTTTTTGCACTTTCCATTCCACAAAAAAAACACTGTCAGTCGTAGGACTGCACGTCAGAAGTGAAAACACATACACACATAAATATAGAATAAGGAATTGACAAAACTCAATGTTTAGATTAGCGCCCTCTAGTGGATCTATATATGTATTATTAGCGTGACGGTAAAGAGTTCAGTGCTTTTTCCCCATAGCAAAAATGCATAAACGTGCCTAAAGAAGTTTTCACTTCAAAAACCTAGGTAACGCGTGATGTTTTGTAGGATTAATACGTCTGTTACCTTTCATACCGTACTTAATATAATAAATCTATCAGCAATCTGGTTCAGACGTTAATCACAAATGGCGTTCGTTAGACCGTATCTGTAATTGCACGAGCGCAGTGGGTAGAAAAACTAATCGTCTCGCGTGTGCTTCAACTGAATAAGTCATTTGATTGTTATGAAGTTAACATTGTTGGATAATTGTGTTGTCTCCACAGCATTGTTTTTATTCTAATAAGTAAATTACCAAACACAAGGGTCACTTCATGATGTCAGTTACCGACAGCTGGAAACACCAGACGTTTAATAAAATAATTGTTTAGTAAAACTAAAAAACCCGCCAAGTGCGAGTCGGACTCGCGCATGTAGCGTTCCGCACCATCGTACAAGATTTAATACTATAAGCCAAAAAAAAAATACGACTCTAGTAGGGGAGCCCCCTTTAATTTTTAATTTATTTTTATTATTTGTGAAAAATACATATTCATGCCTACAAATATTTATCCGTGTCCCTTGCAATCGAGTGCACTACCACCGCGGCACATAGCCTGCCTCATTATACAACATCCTTGCGTTATCACACTTATCACCATTGGTTTTGGACTATGAACTTCATATTTATTCTCCACGTTCCACAGGCAACAACCGCGTTAGGCGACGTGATGACAGCCAAAGAGCCGGAGATCGCGAGTACAGAATACCGCAACCAGTTCGCGTGGCCGAAAGACGCCACGGACTCTGTGCCCAGGAAGAGCATCTCAATGGGAGCGCTCAAGAAGGCTGCAGCTGCCGAAGGTATGCCTCGTATTATAACAATATATTATTTTAATATTAAGAGAAATAAATAACTGTGGACCCTCCGTTTAACCTAGAAACCTGTTACCAAGCTTTGGTTACAGGTTGATGGAATTGGGTCGGCAACTTTTCTCAACTAAAGCACAGATTACTAAGTAGTTACTACGACTAAAGTATTGTCTACAAACAATAGGAAAGTTAACACATTATGATTACGTGCACTGAATCCCGTGTTGCAGGAGTTTTTGGACGCTACCAAAAATACTGTACATTTTCCAACCAACTTATCAGCTAACACAGTTAGCAAACCGCTTAGGTAACCCGGTATTCTTAAAAAACCTGTAGGATTTTTTTGTCAGAGTGTGTTGAACTACGATGTCATTCACGGATTGAAAATAGACAATGTTGTTTTTTTTCTTAAATGTAACTAAATCACGTATAATAAAGGGAAAATAGTTCAAGTATTACTTGCTTTAGGGGTAGCCGGTCAGGCTAACCGTTACCCCAGCAGAAGCAGGCCTGAGACGGTGGCGCAACGGATTCCGTGCGCGCCTCTCTCATCTGGAGGAAGGGTAAGGCCCCCTCTAGTGCACGATGTGGTCGCTTGCTGATCAGGAGGCTAAAGTCTGTAGGGGTTCTCGGCAGCTTCCTTCCTAGGGTACCCCGGGTCCTCTGTAATAGACTCACCTGTGTCGGAACACCGTGTGGTTTTAGTCAGTTCGAGTCCAACATACCACTTTAGAATGACCCGTTGGCGTTTCACGATAAAAAAAGAAACAAAAGGCAGAGGCTTATTAAATGCTGACATTTGGCCAGCTATAATTTAGTATCACTTACGTAATAGAGAGCAAGCCTCAACCGGGCACTTTAGGAATTAAATGGGAAATTGAGAGTATATTGAATGGGAGAGGTAGAGAAGAAAAGAGGCCAATGGAAGGAATATCCCTTGATATTCCTCATACGGATGGATTGAGGCGTGTAAGCCATCGCATACCTTTAACTCGAACTGGTCTCGCTTGAGAGAAATGTGAAGCACTCAATCGATTTCTAACCAAACATTTTAAGCCGTTTTAAAATAATATCTAAAATATCCTTTGCTGAGAGGTAACTAACTGTACTCTTATTGAGAGATGCTTGTCATTAAGATTTACTTCCCAATATCATCATCATCATCTGTAAATACGTTATTTATTAGAAACGGAGAACTTTCCAGAAAAAATTTGAAGCTATTCAAATAATACGATGTACAACAAACGGTACTTTCACGTGCAAATATGCAATTGTAATGGAATAACGTTGTAATTGTTATTTTATTTTGCATGCAAGAGGTAAATATGAATTGGTACTGGTTTTTTCCATTATATTGTAAAAATACTGCAATATATTAGCATAAATTATTCTTTGCTTTACCTAAAAGAGCCAATGAGATCTGGGTTTCAGCGATTGCTTAGCTCAGTCTTGTATTTTAATTTCAAAGCATAGATTTGACAGAGTTTTCTAGGTTGGCTACCTTCCCCTCCAGCTTCGTCCCTTACGTTTTCTCTGTCATTGATGAGTCAGTTCTTTTGATAGATAGCAATAACAGTTTAGTTAAAAATAAAATACAAAAAAACATGGATGGGATCTTAAAAAATGAAATCGCCGACGAGTGATCCGTCAGGCCACTCGCGACTTGCAGCCATAGGATAACTTACCAAAAATGCACATGAGAACCGACTCGAGAGGTAGACAGAAGCACGGCGTGATATTACGACGCTAACATAGGTAACTGGACTTTCCAGACTCTTAAAGTGTCTTTCAGATCACACATCGGTACTTAAAGGTTAAGAAAACCGGGCTAGGTCATCATGCCTGGCGGGCCGTGTAGGGGTGATCGATATTCATCGATGTTAAATAAACATCAATGTTTATCGGAAAAACATCGATGTTTTGACATCTAAGTCCTCTAAAATTTCGATATCGACATCGTTGTCCCTATTATACTACACGATTCATTAAAATGTTTGTGTTTTTCAACATTGATGTTTTCCATTCAATTATTATCGTACATCGATATTTTAAATGTTAACATCGTTGTGTTTCTAATATCGACCATCCCTAAGACCGCGGCCCAACGGTTGATGTTATGTATGTGGATGTCGCCACAAACGCAATGTCGGTATAATTACTCGATCAATAATTATTAGATGTTCCAATAAAATATTTAGTAAGGGTTGTTGTTGTAATACATTCTTCATTGCAATATAAATAAATCAGCCAAATATCTGTTTGTTACGAATTAGCGTGGCTCAAAAATAAATGCTAAATAAACTTGTAAGTTAAGTGTCTTTTGAATAAATTATTTTATCTGCAAATATGAAAAATTCATCAGATAAATACTTTTTAAACTACATTTAGTTATAGTGAACATTGATTTACTCTTGTTATTCTTAAATGTTATTACTTCTAACTTAAATTAATAGCAGCATACTATAGAATTTTTTTCAAAGGAAAATATAACTCAACAATGTATATATCTTTCTTTCATCGGATAAAAATGTCCAAGCCATTGAATAGTTCAGTTTTAGTTTGTTTTTAGTTAATTCAACCTCATTATAATGATCTTGATCGTAATTTTTGTATGGACGTACATTTCTGAATAAAATACTTGGTACCCCTAAGAATTGAAAAACAAAATTCTGAGATATTCTGGGATATAGATATATCGTATCGTGACTTGACAGCACAAAACTAAGATGTTTTTTCCATATAACAACCTCCTTGTGCCTACATGGCACTTACACAGTTCGAAATTATCTAGACGTGGATACTTGAGCTTTATTAGGAGTTTCTTCTCAAGGCTAGTCATGGAACAAATTGGAGTGTTAAATCTATGAAAAGATCTATTTACGAAAATAAAGTCATTCTCATTCGCATTCTCACACTGAGAAAAGACTCGAAAGAAAAGAGTAATTGTGACAAAGGAACAAAATAAAAACACCCAGCTCATTTCCAGGATTCGATAAAATTACGTGAAACTACGCGCTAAATAAAGTTGAACCCCCTGCAATTCATTCTGACCAGAAGTTAAACAGAAGTCTAATTTAAGTAGGCAGATTTAAGATATATATTTAACATTGACTATAACTTCTTACTCTCGAATTTAAGTTTACGAAACACATCAATGTCAGATCGTTCCGTAACGAAACTTGCGACATTCAAAGAGTGTCCAGACAAGGCCGTTGCGGATAAATGGTCTAAAAATAAAAGTCTGTTTTACGCAAATAGTGTTAATTGTGGAGCAAACACGTAAGTGAGATTTCAATATACATGTTGTACATAACAATTTGTCATTATTTATAATAGAGAAACCCTATTTTGAAACTGACAATACGAACTTGATAATAATTACCTAAATATATATCGTTTAAACCATTATTTCGTATATGGAAGGTAGAGGTGAGGAATACCATCTTGTATGGGACGCAAACCAAAAAAGTGAAGCAGCAGCAACAGAAAACAGTATATAACGGTGTTTTATCCTGTAAATTGTATGTGAAGCGAAAACTTTGGATCCCTTTTTACTAAAATTGGGCGGACGGAGGAGTATGAAATTTCGCACACTTATAGTTTATACAGAGAAGAAGTGACGAATGCTAAAATTTTTGAACAATATTTGCTACAACGTTAAAAAAAATGCAAAAACGGGTACATACAGCTATGAGTGTCCAGTATATATTTTGACCTGTCATGGTACAAAAGTCTATACAATGACAGGTTAAGTAATATTGGGCAATGAAATAAACCATGGTTGAAATTCGACCACCACGCGATCTCTAGTATTTATAAATATACGTATAATTTATACATATTTATTTAAAGGTTCCAGGTGAAAATCAGCGCCGGATTCTCATCTGGCATTAAGCTGAACTGGACACCTATTTTGGTGCAAACGCGAGACATATTATTGTTCATCCACTGCTGCATGTCGATTTCTTTGTGTTTAATTTTTTTTTATAGATATAAGTATATTATTTTTAATAACTACTCTTTCTCTTGTGTCTTAGCACCGAAATAAATGGATTTTCTTTCTTTCTTCCTCTCATATAAACTTATTTGTTAGACGGAGTGAAGTGTGCTGAGTAAACTGTTTTAGCTACTCTTTAATTATTTATCTACATACTACCAGAGCTACAGAGATCGTACCCCGAGTTAAATAATTTAAAAATAATACGCAAGAATTTGATTGTATATCATTGTTTCCAATTTTATGAAGCGGAAGCGGAAGTTTTTCTTTCCTTGTTTATTCTATATGTTTATATAATATCTATCCTACTTTACCCTGCTGCTATTGTAGCGCTACCCAAATTTAACGCGTTTCGTGCATTTCGACGGATACTTTTTCATAAACAGAGACGGTCCTCCTTTCTTTTTACCGTCCATATTTCGTGAGAGAGAAGATTGTTATGAATGAACCTATAAATACTAAGGATGTTGATAAGATATTCAGATTTGTCCAGAAATGTCCGAAAGCTCTTTTAGGTTGTATGTTCTTGATTCAAAGTAATTTTTTCTAAATTCATTTTCTCCACAATTTAAACGCTGTTTGCTTTATTTCTTATCGTTAAATAAAGTTTTGCGTCAATATTGATTGCATTGATTGATCGTTAGAAAAACAAAAAGTCAGGTTTATCAAACCTTTTTAGGCATTCAGTCGTGTCATGAATTAAGCGGTCTTGTGTTATAATAGTAGTATGTAATTTTTCATTTTTAAATAAATATTTTCAGCTACACTTTTCTACCAAAAATAAAATTAATCGCGGTTCTTTATAGAGAGGCGCGTCACTTCCTCAATTGATTAGTCCTAATTCTTAAAAACCCTCTAATAAATTGTACCACTTACAACGATCGTCAACTCACTTGGATACCTCTTTGTCAGGCTATTAACGATTCTGAGATTAATTATTACCTATATAACCGGTAGCTCCAACGTGAATACGCATTAGTTGTATATATAATATACTTCAAAGTGCAATGACTACCAAACGAGGGTGACCCTATGTACGATACATAGTAGTGATATTTATAAAATTAAAATGTTATGCTACCAATTAAAATGCCTACTACCTTGAAATTGCAGGGTTAGTAGAAGCAGAACCCTTAATGAACCACATCGATGGAGACCATGACGATCACAAGCGATACATCGAGGACTATCTTTGGAATGGACAGAAACCTGGAGTCCAGAGGTGGGTTTGCAAACAAATTTAATAAGCCATGTAGATGGTTCGTCTACTAAGGAGTTGGTTGGGTTAACTAGATGATGCTATGATATTTACAAGGACTTTAGATGATCATTTGCTTAAACTTTAAACACAAAAAACCATAAAAGAGATACATTAATTATCTGCATCATTTAAGCAAACTAAATCTTAAGTAGACGACCAACTAATATTAATCTGATATAATATGCAAAATTTTGTAATATTACATAATTTACAAAATTCTGTAACATAATTTAATACTTTAGCTTCAGCTTATCACATTTTCATAAGACTTAAGCTTCCCAAATCTTCTACTTTATCTTATAGATTGTTTCATATTTAATTATTTATATCTTTTATAGTATTATCAGCATGCCTTTCTTTAACTCTTAACACTCAACAATATCCAACAAAAGGAAACAGTCTATAATTATTAACCCATTCTTTATTTCATCATTATCACAGAAAGCTTTGCTTAACGCTAAAGCAGTAGCTTTTTAGTAAGTGGTATCATTGTGAATATCATCGAAAATGAGTTTAGAAACTATCACATCTTCACCAATGACATTCGATACACTGGATTCACATGACTACACAAGAAAACATGTTTCTAAATTAAAATCCGTGAAAATCCGGACAATACACTGTGTTTTAATATAATAATCTAACCATTAGATTTTGTACATATCTATATAAAATGTAAAAAAATAATCCCAGACTTTTTCAGGTGAAGATAATTTGAAATAATTTTTTCTAAGATTGCTATAGCTTTCAAATTTCTCTGTGTTTAGCTTTATGTACTAACCTGGTTGTGGAGGAAACTTTTTCTCTTAATTCACCTTCTTTATCTTCAGTTTGGGCTCACACTAACACAGAATTAATTTCTAAATCCAGGATTTTTCATTTCTGTTCAATTTTTTACTCACAATAAAGCTGTATCCGTACTTCTTTTTAAATCCTAGAAATCGCCATCAAATTAAATTCGTCTGAAATAAAATAATATTATATCAAGGTAGTAGCATTGCTTATAGTTCTGATCTTTTTAAAACAATTCAGTTCACCAAATTAAAGTTATCTTTAGAAATAGTAATAAGTTCAATAAAGTTACTATTTTTATTTTATATTAAGCTTAGAACTTAATCAAATGTAATAAAAACGTGTTATGAAATATAATTTTAGCAACGTAGTAAAAGACAATCTGGAGTAGTCGATGAAAAAAGTCTTCACAGTGAAAATGTTTTGATAAAAGCCCACTGTTTAAGGACATTATATTGACCCCTGCATATTAATTGGCAACTCGACAAAACTTCCTCCACAACAGTGTTCTGCCCCTAATTCTTTACTAAAGCCTTTTTTTAAAGCAGAACAAAGTCTAAATTTCGTTTTTGATATTTGCTTAACATGTAAACTCCTCACGGTGACGGTGTCTAGGCCGAAGTAGATTTAGATAAACAACAATTAGTACGGAATGACAGCTAGATTTTTGATTACTCAATGTGTCCTGCACTTATATATGTCGATGTGAACGTTCATTGATAATGTTTTACTTAGAACCTGTATGTCGATGTATCACCACACTTGAACACTGGAGTTAGAGAGAGAGGGCACGGGGCAGCAGCCCGCACTGTCTGTCGGTCCTTTTAGACTCTTCTAGGTTTCGACATTCTAACCTCACCATTGCGAGCTTGACAATTATTTGAAGCATGTCTGTACTACTAACCCGGCTCGGCGCGAGTCGTTTCTGTTGCAACATCATCATCTCAGACGACAACCACCAGGCGTCTAAGACTTAAATGGAATTTTCCAGAAAATCGACGTTCCGTAACGCGCTATCGGCCCTCATATCCAACGGGGAGGATCGTTCCAAAGATAATAGGAAACGTTACAAAAGCGAGTACAAAAAGAAATTTAGACCGTTCTCTCAATACGTGTACGAGGCGTCTAAAGGAACATTTACGAAATGCAGGGGGAAAGGGAAGTCGAATGAGGAGGCGAGCGAGAGGATGCTGGGGGATTCTGGGCGAGGGGACACTGGGACAGGGGCGGTGGGTGGTGCGGGGGTTGATGGCGGGGAGGACAGTGCCACGACGCTTCGCGCGGCGGGCCTGCAACCGCTCAGCCTGGCTCAAGGCGACTCCTGGTATCGTGAGGTGCTGGACCTGCGCAAGCGCGCTGGCGAATATAAGGTCTGCGTCTGTTACATACTACATGTAATAACTACTAATACACGGAAAGCTCCCGAAATAGAATAACCAGCTTAAAAACTGTAAATGGCACAGGACGGACAAGCTTTGGAACTAAAATCTAATAAAAGGAGACTTTCACATACAAGGAATATTGGTCTGGGTTTTATCAGCAAATACACATGTGTGTAAATTATACATGATCATTTACGTTACCATTTTTTATTTTATATTTAGCATCCTTTCGGTTCTTTAAAACTTTTCTGTCCTGTCTTAAATTTTTGATTCTCCTAATAATATTCGACACAGAAACAGATATATTTCTATATACACTGTATATTATATAAGAATGATTATTAAAATGTTAGGTAGGCCCTATCAGACACACATCAAACAGATCGCTTTCCATAATCATGCTTGGTATTCAATATTGGCAATATTTCGACAGTACCGTGGCTGGGGGACTGAAATGGCGCCAGAACACATCACACAGCTTTACAATAAGCAGATCGAGCTCTGGTACCAAGTGTCCCGGCGATCCTCGCTGTCGGCATTATCACTAGCTTCCACCAATCACAAGTAAGTGATGCACCAAGCGTTGGCTTCTATAGCTTGAGGGACACTCCGAATTTCATTATTATTTCATTGAAAGCACTTTGACATCACTGCTGAACATAAGTCTGCCATAATTTTTACTAAATGAGGCAATTATCCAGAATCGAATGTGATGAAATTATTATATGTATTATAGGCAGGCAGGTAAATCATATTTTAAGTATTATAAGTAACCAAAGTTCCTCAAGCTGAAGACTCCAAACTGCTGTATATTATACTAAGTTGATTTAGAAGCAATGATGCTGAAGCAAAAATCGCTTGAGTGGAAGGAGCCATGTAACAGCTATCCCACAGTAGAGTAGACGTCATCAGCCTTTTTAAGATTTTTTCAACGAACCGTGGAATTCACAGGATTTGGGAAGAAGTCTATTGAAAACTTATAACTGCGTACAGGCATTCACACAGAACAAGAAGCCTATATGATGAGTTTTAAAATATCGGCTATGCTACTCAGCATTTGGCTATGCTGCTTTTTAAACAAAAAAATGTCCGAATGTTAATGTACTGGTAGATACAAGTATAACTCTAACGCCGAATACAGAAAATTATATAACAATACGTTTTCCATTCTCAGGGCACTGCCACGTGATGAAAAAGATGATAAAGAATCCAAGGGACTTTCACCGAAGAAGTACCGGTCGTTCCGATCAGCGCCCCACCAATCGATCCACGCGAAGCTGCAGGAGACGAAGGCCCTAGAACGTTCCCCTCACAAGACCTCGCCACAGAAGCAGAGGAAGAAGCTACAGGGACACAGCTTTGATGAAGGTGCTACTCAAGATGGTGAGTGTGAATATCTTATTTTTGACTCATATTTTGGTAAGAGTTCACGAAAATTCAGCCAATAATATTTTTTTCTGCAGTGAAATATAGGACATATTCCAAAGCCGGTTGCAGAAAATAAAAAGGGTTTATAAAGTAAAGATCAAAATGTCGTTGGATATACGCTCAAAGGTGGAAAATTAAAAAAGCAGGACTTCATTAGGATTCCGTTCCTCAAAAGGAAACTTATAGGATCACTTTGTTGTCCATCTGTCTGCCTGTCAAGACCCTTTTTCTCAAGAACCCCATGGACGCATCAAGTTGAAATTAATACTAAATACTTATGTCTGCGGTCCCTTGCAGCTGTAAAAAATTTTAAGCCTTAGATTTGACTAAATTTGAACATTTCGCAGGCAAATCAAAGCCTATAGGGTGACCTAGAATTATGAAATTTGGTAAGAAGCAAGGTTTGACAGCACAAGTAAAGAATTCGTTGTTATATCACAATAATAAAAAATAGTTTTCGTGATTACAAACTTATATTTTGCGGTTGGAAAGTTTATGTTATCGTATATCGATGTATGGGAGAGTATTTTTAAAACCGCAAAGTTAAGTTTGTCTTTCGGATAAGACGGGCAAGAATCTTTGGGAATTGATTCCTGAGATGGACGTACTATCTACATACAAGTTTGTTTACTTACGGAACCCTCGGTGTGGTCAGACTCGCACTTGCCCGGTGTTTTTTTTTTAAATGAGGTTCATGTTATACTAGACTAGCAAATCCTCCAGTCTTCCCGTTTTCCAATTTGTTATTTAACGGGAACGCTCGCATTCGGAATAAATTTGACCTTCAAAACTCATCATGATCAGAATGGCATGGCGAATACGATGTGAACTAACATTAAAAGTTATCTTAAGCTAGGCGCGGTCCGAGACAGTCATTATCCCGAAATCGTTTACGTCAAATTGACAAGTCGAAGTCACGAATATTAACATTTAATAAATAATTAACTTCCTCCTGGAAAAAAAAATCGGGAAATTCACGTAATAGACATCGGCACTAATCGGCATAGTAAAATTGAACCGAGAGCCCAGAGGCTGTACTGTGCTGTTACGTTAGCCACTCCACCCAATAAAAAAAAAATATGACTGTTGTACAGTCTTCTCGTGAGCACGATCGGTGCAATTCGATCGAAACGTCGGGTAACTAAGAGGTGTTGTACCTTTTAAATATTATCGCGATTAAGTCCCGAATTACACATATAATATGCGTAGCATTAGCTGACCACAACATATAAGATTGTGTAGCATTAGCTGAGCACCAAATATCCTTTATCTCGATTGCTATCAACTCGCGCTAACTTCAAATCAGAATCTATCATCATCACTCTCTTGCCATTCTCTTTAATTTATTTGACTTGGGTGCAATGTATTTTCTTCTTCTCTTCCACTCCATCATTAGTCATTTACTCCCTTTCTTGCCTTATGCTCTTCTACGCAGTCCATCCACCCTTTCTTTGCTCATTCTCTACTCTTTTTTCCGTCAATTTGAAACGGTCCTCACCACATTTTGCTTATCTCTCCGCAACACATGTCCATACCACCGTAATTTATTACTCCTCAACTTTTCATATACTGGCGTTACTTTCAGGCTCCCAGTAGCGTATTTATTCCTCACCTTGACCATCCTACTCACACCACACATCTATCTCAACATTCGCATTTAACTCCTATCCATCCGTATAAGCAATATTTCTTTGCTTCCACTTTGCCTTTGCCTGAACTTCTTTTCTTACCCATTTTTCCTTTTTGATATACTCCTGATTTTCCCACCTTTAACTTCCAAAATGCCCGGTTGAGGCGTTTGCTGCATTTATTAAGTGAGTTTGGCCCCATTTGGCCAATTATTATTTGGTCTAAATAATAATTGGCCAAATGTAAGTATTTAATAGACCTCTGCCTACTTCTTCATGATTACAGGTGTGCCTATCGCGTTCAAGAATTGTGAGACTGATTGCTTTTTCTTTTGCTACCTCATTAAATCAATGGCAAACGTGTCGTAAGCTGACAGATACAACCGACAGTATCTCCTCATTTCTACCTTTTTTGCCGGTGTTGAAGATTAACTGCTACAAAAGGACTTGTAGCAAGATATTTTTATAAATTTGCATATCGATCAGTCTGTCGAGCTCTTTCAGCTTCCACACGTAGGTAGTTCGTATTATGTCTTGCGTCGAGTGGTTGTACTGACTTAAGGAGTTGTAACGACTTTCTAATGCAGCTTTTAACGAGGCCCTCATGCAATGGAAATAAGGAGTTTTTTTAACCACACAGAAACTAACCAGTAATCCTATTTACACTATATTCGCATTCCAGGAGCGAAAACTGGTGAGAACGCAGCATTCCGGTCTCCCCGACGGCGACCGCGCTCCGCCGATCCAGCGCCGGCCGCTGCTCATGCTAAACATCTCGCCAACGGACATGAACCGCACCCGGCTCCTATTAAACCAACTGGTGAGTTGCTTGTAGATGCTGCTGAAGTTGAAGATTAGTGAAATAGAATGAATACCTTTACTTGCTCTCACTTAAGGTAAAGTTTGAGATCAGTTTCATTGTAGTTTTTCAAAGATTACAATAATTTATTTATGTGGATCACAGCGTAACTTTTATAAGGTTCAGAATATGTATTAATTTTTAATGCCAGGTTTCTTAAAACCGTCGAAATAAAAATTAACCAATCTGTTAGAAAAGATCCAGGAAATAAAACTATTAAGCTATCGTATTTACACATAAATTCATATATTTTTCATGACGTGAAGCTAGTAATTTAAAGCTAATATGAATAACGCATAAATGGGGAATATAACAGCTGCAAAATTTCAGGATAGCAGAAAAGATTAAAAAGTCTTTTGCTACGTTTTATAGCCACATTTTTTTAATAACCTCCGTCATTATATTTCGAAATAGTTCTATTAGACCTTTTAGTGTTTAAAAAGCTAATTAGGTTATATTTATAACTTGCTACGAAACCTCTACGATAACGTAGCAATTCTAGAACTATTATATATATAAACTATTATTAAGGAACATGCTTCTTTTTCTTCTAAATTCTACTAGATTTTGTGTCTAGCCTAGATTTAAGCTAATCGATGTGTGTACTAATACTAACTGTTGTTATCCTGCCTGGTGCCTGTCCCCTCCTATGTGGCTACATTCTGAGAATATGGCTCTAACAGATTAAAAACAAGACAAACAAAATACAAGATCAATAATATTTTGTATTTAGAAAAATAATTTAAAAAAAAAAACAGAACCTATAAGCCACCGCTAACAGCAAAGAACATTAAATTTTTAAAACACAGATCAAATCTAAAAGATATCGCTTAAGCGAACAATGCCGGGAACAAAATGATGCCGTGGAGTCCTATAGACCTATAGGTCTTTACTTTGTCCGCCAACATTTCAAATATTACGAAATAATACTCTCGAACCTTAAAATATAATGACGATAAACTGAACTTAAGCAAAAACATAGATTCTGGGAGTGATTTTTGCATGGAAACGATAACCCAAGAGCCATTTCTCGATAGCCAAGAAATCGTAGACAACAAAACTTTCTTCTGTAGGTTTGCCGTTGAGTAGAGGGAGTAGTAATAGAGTTAGGTCGACATCCCGGGGCGGGCGATCACCATCAGCGTCGAGCAAAATGGGAACTGGGGCCCCAGGGACTGTTGGGACTCCTGGGGCGACGATGACTAATGGGGTCCCAGATCGAAGTCGCCGCAGTCGCAGCGTGTCCAAAGTCGGAATAAAGTTGGGTGCGTAACTCTACCAGGTGACTGTTGCAGTTGCGTCGACGCTCTATGTTCTTAAAGCTTCTAGTCCCTGATGCTTCTGCTACAATTGGCAATAATCTGTTCGACCTGTGTGGCTTTGAAATTGTTGTATGGTTTTGTTGTCTCTTTCTACCAACATTTTTGATTGATTATTGACAAGAGATAATGAAAACTTAATTTTTTTAACAAAAAAAAAATGTTTAAAACTCGTTCGCATGTAAATTTTCATTTACGTCAACTTTGCTCCAACTATTTTGATCAATAAATCGCTGGGCCAAAGTTACCCGACATGTGGAAAAAGTTTTAAACATTCTGTAGCATTTTCGTGTTTTATGTGGGCTTTGTGTTGTATTATTACTATTGGTTAGTGCGTCTACGCAACGTTGGTCACTGAAGAACGCAATGGCACCGACTGAGAATGGCTTGACACGACACAGGTGTGATTGTATATCCGTATTGTCTGTGTGAACACATTGCACACCCCACCAGTAGTTGTGACAGTCTGGAAATTTACGGATGTTCACTTTCGTGCAACTGAGTACCTTAGCTCAGAAACTATATTGAAAAAATTATGCTAACCAGGGCTGCCAGATTGCTACAAAATAAATTGAAAGTAAGCATGTCTCGGATGTGTCAAGTATACCATCAGGGCATATAATAATTTCTTAGTCCTAAATGTGGTTAATGACGAATTCATTTATAACTTGAACACTGGTTTTATGTAGTAGTATTTGAATTTGTAAAATTTCCGGGACCTGGTAATACAATATAAGTTGATTTAAGTGGCAGCCCTGGAACTAACGGTCTAACCTGAAGTTACATAAGAAAGCCGGTCTATTACGATACGTGTACAATTAATTTAAACTAATTTGCCGCGTAGTTGTAATTATCTGTGATATTAGGAATTTAGTACATGAAAGCGTAGGTAGTAAATTTAATCAATTGTGTGTGTGATTATTGTAAAATGTTAGTGTTTTTTGTAAATAACACAGAGCATATAATCTTTCCCAGCGCGATAAGTATCGAAGGGCTGTGTACCGAATTCCTTGCTCTGTGTTAGAAACATGTTTGATTTGCATGCGATGGATGTTTTATTTTAAATTAGATATAGCAGATTGTTATTAGTTTGAATGTTCATTTAGATTAAATTCAAGTCACATGAGACTTTAATTTTATTTAAATATATAAAATTTACCCCTAACCGTGAAAAGTTAAAATAAGTCAAATGTCAACCAAGTCATTACCTTAAGTAGGTTTCTAGAGCAAAAAAATATTTATATGATTATTAAAAAAATAAGCTGTTGGATTTTTGCTGCATTTTTTATTATTTAACTGATTTGTTGAGCTGTGCTAATCTAATACAAAAGCTCTTCTCCTTTTATTTATGTAAACGATTAACTAAAATATCTTAATTTATTTAAAAAAAGGAAGACCGTTGTGCAGAACTGTTCATGCCACATTTGCCTAGCAAAATAGAATTACAATCAATAAAGTTTTAGTTTAATTTCATGGCAACCCTACTATATGTACAAACAATACACAGGATATTTTCCGTTTGTAACAAGTGCATAGAACTTGTTTCACTGCAAAAATTAGACACACAGTTGTATATATCCACTGGTATGTATAATTACAGATGTGCTAAAATATTATCCTGAATTATTAGTTAACTGCTATCGCGTAAAATTGCTACCTCTTCAAAAAAAATGTTCTATAATGTATGCTTTCAATGTGTCTTGCCAACTGAAAAAATTAAAAATATATTAAATGGCCAACGTAAATAAATTGCCGTTCCTAGCCCAGTTATTTTTTTTTTTAATTGCAACACATCTGTAACGATACTGCCGATTTTTATCACCAAAAACACCGACAAATGGCACTCTTTCAGACAACGAGATCCCCTCACACCGCAGCGCTTCGGTAGCCAAGGACCACTTCTTCGATGACTCGCCTGTGGTCAAATCACCCCCGGAACCGACGAGGGTCAAGTCTCCCGAGCAGATGAACATGAGGTCTCCGGATCCTGTCAATTGGACGGTCCCTCTTGACACTGGGAAGACCTTTACTGTCACCCAGAACGTGAAAAGCGGTGAGTGCAGGATCTTACTCAGACTGGGCGCCAAATATAGCTAGACTAGCTAAGGATAAGAATGTGGGACTGATTTTACGGATACTTAGCGTTTTTTATCCAAAATATTTAGAATTTCTTAATGGGTGTATGTTATTCACGTTTATGAATCGATGTTAGAGATATTATTTCTCACACTATGTGCATTTTATTAGTAAGGGTTTATCACATCAATACGATGACGTTTAGAGAACGATATGAGGGATTACTTAAAAGAAATAGGTACCATTAGGCGCGACACCTGAGCAATGAACGAAGATTTAAATTATTTATATTTCAAATAACTTCGTAAAATTGGTTTCACTGTATTTGATGTAATAAAGAGTATCTTTTTCTCTCTGTTGTAATAGTACGTAATTCAATCATGGTGGTGGTGTTGCCATGTAAAATATTGCACTTTCTTTTTGACTCTAGAAATATCGAATAAGATGCTCTTCAAATGAACAGTATTCTGAATACATAATTATAAGATCATTGACTTGTTAAAATAATGTAGGTACGGTGTATGAATAGGAAATAATTTTGAAGATCAATTGTAAGCCATCACACTGTCATT
Source organism: Euplagia quadripunctaria (assembly GCA_963859945.1). Taxonomy (NCBI): domain Eukaryota; kingdom Metazoa; phylum Arthropoda; class Insecta; order Lepidoptera; family Erebidae; genus Euplagia; species Euplagia quadripunctaria. Next base: position 12,438,581 of record OY982584.1, on the reverse strand, counting down.
TCATTACACTTGTAGTCAGAAGACTCATGATCATTCGATAAAGTGTGCCAACATAGTAAGGACAAGTAGAGCTTGCGACACTTTCACATAACGAACACAATAAAATCATGTGCATCAATCAATTGTTTATATGAGACATTCATTAAGATTATGATCATTACACATTTCACACTTTTGTTCGTACACGACCAGTGTTTTATTTGAAACCGTTCTAAATCCACAGAACAATAAAAAATACTGTTATTGGCGCTCTCTCTTATTTGGTTCCGACAATATTCAAATTTAAAAATTGCACAGATAATGTAATTTTCCGTGGGCATAGAACGTAACGTTAGTTCACTTCATCCAACCATACAACTCGCTCACCATTTCAGATGAGAGCATTAAGCGCCCTAGCTCTGAGTTTAAGGGTGGCTCCGTAGCCGAAGAAGCCACCGTGAAGCCGGCAGGTACGACGAACACCGCCACCGCCTAGACCATCGGCCATACACACGTTTTAATGAGTGTGACAAACGATGCGACAGTGAACTCTATCCTAAAACAAATAAAGCTCACTATCTCATAAGCACGACACACGATCGACACCAGAAAAAAATATATAACCTGTTTTATATTATATCTATTGAATAGTTCATGATTAAATTGTGTTACTCCAATAATTGAGATGCTTTTATTTATTTTGACCGTACTCCGCTGAGGCGTCGACCACGTATGTATTCACTTGTCTGTGTGTGTCTGTTTCGATGTTTGCGTACACTGTCACAGTATAGCACCCGAATTCTTATTGTTTTCCCATATCATTCTGATCGTATCACTTCTGCATGCTGCCTGAACTATTATATTTATGGGAAGATGTCACGGTGGGTGCTTCAATGTCATTAGAAGTTAGTATCATGTGGCCTCTTGTCAAATGCGTCTACAGAGCTAGTTAGATTAGGAACAGTAGGTCTTTTCTTGACATATATTATAAGCATCATCATAACCATCCATTCCATGGAAATTTTTGATAACTGAGTATAGTTTGCATGACTTCTTCATAAGTTAAATGACTAGTCGAGTTATTTGTTAGTGTTAAAAGTTATAGTTACTAAATACCTAGCATGAAATCTTGTCAGGGTACTCAAATAGAAGGTAGCATGTTTAAGTGAAATTAATGAAAAGTTCCTAAGTAGTAGAAGTAAACTTATATATCGTATTAGGTGTTAAAATTGCTCTCCATTCTGGAAAAGTAGGTAAGTAAATAAATAGATACCGGCAGTAAAAGAAAGTTGAGCACCCTACAATAACTTACAGGCTAGGAAATTTCTCGACCTGTAATCTTTGGTGGCCTTTTAATACTGTTAAAAGATATCTATGCTATGGCAATTATTTTCAATTTTTAAATAAAGTCAAAAGGGCCATGAAAGATCTTGTATGTGCTTATTTGGTGTATTGGGAGTTTCAAAGTCTGAAACAATGTCTTTAAAACATACCTAGTCTAGAACATTATTGTTCTCAAGTTCTAATATTGCAGCAAGAAATTGAAACTTCCAAAAAAAGCTAAGATCTCGAAGCAAACATCTAAAATTTCAAAATACTGTTCCAGAAATCGCTCCAATTCATCACCAGCAAATGTCGCCTATACGCTCGCTGAAAAAGAGCGAATCGCCGACAAGCTTGAGCAAGCGCACTGACAAGACACCTACTACACCGACTAGCCTTACTCCCATCGATGAGACCAAGGCCCTGGACATGAATAAAGTTAATGGTGTTAATGGGGTCAATGGAATCAACAGCAATGAGCTGACTCCTGAAACTCCTACCCAAGAACCGCTGAAAGAGAAAGAAGTGATCAAAAAGCCGACTGAAGCGACTCAAATCGCACCTGGAGTGGTTGACACTAATGTGGTAAATGAAACGCCTAATACTGGTGGTCTAACTGCCGCGGAGATATTAGATAGAGCTCGTACGAGGTTTGATAAGTTCTGGGGGAAAAAAGAAGAGGACAACGTTTAGTTGCATCGAAGTTAGTTCCACTTTGCAATGGACATTGTGACTGGTTGTATAAGGCTAATTGTTTAATACTTGTTTCAGTTCGAAATAACAAAGAATTGAAAAATACTATAGCCTTCTATGTTTAGCTTTTCCAAACCATGGGTACTTTGTCCACATTTGGTACAATAGTCACAATGTGCATGCAATATGAAAAGTAAAAAATCAGTAAAAGTAGAAAAAATTAAACGCAATGTTTAGAACGGATAAAAATATGAAAAAAGCTTCGCTTTATAACGACGACTGTATTAATATGTATTTCCATTAATTTGGTATTTACTTATCATAAAATCACTGTCTATTAAATAGGAGTGTGGTGGCTTGTGATAGTAGTAATGACGACTAGCAATTAATTATAATATATTTATTTATGATTCATGGATTATTTAATTAATTTATTATAAATAATTATTACGACGTATGACAGATTTTCGATCTAGACACTTCAAAAATAATCTTGTTGAAAATTAAGCAACCTCGGTATGTATGTATCTACACTTTTTTATTTTCTGAATTATTTGAACGTATTTTATTAAAATTGTTAACTGTAGGTAAATATTAATAAATGTTAAATTGAGTACGTATCTGAAATGATTATTCTTTCGTTAATTCAGCTTAATATGCAAATTTAGCTTTAACGATTACTTTGAAATTATATTTTTATTTGTACAACAAAAAAACATTATTAACCATTATTCGTTCAAAAATAAAATAGTTGTATTTTGTCAAGTACACTACAAAAAATTTTACTGGTCTAAGTAAGTGAAATGTGATTCTCTTAGACATAACAATAAACAAGGGCAAAGTATACATAACATAATTGAAAGCCGTCCAATGTAGTGTTTTTTGGCGAAAAATTATTTTAGTTTTCTGAACAAATACTATATTCTGAACGCATCTCCCGCTCATCCAATCATATCGCATATTATTCGTGTCTATAAAATTTTGGCGGGAAGCTTAGTCAAAAAACTTATATATCGTAACTTTAACTTTAATAGACTTTAATATTTAATGCTAAAATAAAATGGAAATATCAAGAAAGTCTTGCCGCCTGTGTCTATCGGAGACGGAATTTAATGTATCTTTATTTGGCAACTATAGCCAAAAAACAAATCTGATTGACAAAATTTTAGTGTGTCTGAAACTAGTAATCGAAGAGAACGATTTTATAAACACGATATGTCACAAATGCGCCGAAAATGTAGAGAGGTATTACGATTTTATTATGTTTATAAAAAAAACACAGACGAAACTCGCTGAACCGCAACGTAAATCGGAGAATTCTGTCAACCGCCGTCTCATATCATCATACGTTCATGAAAAAATTTACGACGCAGATTACACGTTCTCGTTTCTTGATATGCCTAATAATGAAGAAAAGAAAGAGCCGAAAGTATCTAGCCCATTTTTTTCATATTTTTCACCGCCGGACATGTTGATAAAACGAAATGTGGAGGACCCTGTTTGGAAAACGCCAAACCCTCGTCGCGAGGCCCTTGTGAAACCGGAATTACGGCCTGATAAGAAGTTAAAAAGATCTCATGGGGCTGAACGGTCACGACATCATTCGAGAGACCTATTCGAGTCACAATCTCAAGATATAGATGAATCTGACTTTAGAACAATTGACTGGAAGTTAACACCAGACGATAATATTATAAAAAGGGTTAGGGAGAAATGTTTTGGACGGTCTGAGTTTTAAATAATTTGTTTTATTTGTGTTAAATTATTCAGTAGTTTGATAAACCATATAATATGATTTTCATCTGGAATAAGTAGATTGGAAGTGCGTTTAAATTAAATCACTGTGGCTTAACCAGTTTATATTTAAGTCTTTGTTAGGTTTAATTTTAAAGAATAAATCCCAATTGTAGGGCTTCAAATCCTGTCATAGCTATTTTTACAATAAAATATTGATATGGACAGAGAGAAGTGACAAAATTACACATTGGCTGATAATTCTTAAAGGATTGTCTAAATTGAAATGATTAAAGAACGAAAAATCTATTTCAGAAATTAAATCTAAAGATCTAAATAGCTTACAGCAGGTTGGCTACAAAAAATATTTGACTCTGATCCTAGGGAATTCATATTAAAACTACTTAGATAACTCAACAATAGCATTCTCTTTAAATAGCATAAGTCCTAGGCTACGGTGACCGTTTCAAATCAAGTGCTTGTGGCACCTTAGCGGCATAAAAATAAATGTACATTCCGTTATCTTCTCTGTGATTTTGTTTTATGTAAACACTATAGAAACACATGAAATTGTGTGTATTGCATCAGTTTATTATTTAAAAAAACAGTGATGCAGTGTAATATAGGTGTTTGATTTAATATTTTATGAATACATTGTTATGTTTGTTTTATTAATGTTTTAGATTTATAATTAATAATATTATTTTAATAATGATTCAAATGAAGTTCCGTAGAAACAGGGTACTTAGACATTGATTTTATAAATGTATGTAGTGGGCTTATTTTAAAATCTTTGTGATATATTGTCTTGGCTGAGCGTAAGTAAATGACCATCAGTCACAGAGTCATCGACACATTAATAAGTACCAATGTTATGGGTTTGGGTATATTTACATACTTTTGAATTGCCTGACATTTCAACCAGGTGACAGAGAACATGGTCACTGGATGACTGAATGAAAATAGTCACATCCCATAGTTATAGCAAAAAGAATTAAAGTCAAGATGAGTCATTGCAATGTCTGGTCTGGTCGGTTACATTTAGACTTCCTGGCCCCCACCGTTACTGTCTGTAATCGTTTACCTTTCCCGTATATACAACTACACTTATTTACGGGACATCATTACATGCAACAACAATTACAAATATCAAGCAGATCATAGGTATATATATACCCAAACCATGAAATGAAGAAGTATGATTTACTATACAGTCATGACCTAAAAGTCAGTAATTTTTTTGTAATTTTAATTACTATTTAGCTTCGACAATATAAATGATTTTGGTAAAAGTTTTAATATATAAGCAAATAAAATAAATTATTTCAAAAGTGATACTCAACTGATTTGGTAGCTCATGTATTGTATGAATTTGTATGGGAAAGTAGGAAAAGTAACATGTTTTGTATGACGTACCGTGTATTCTAAATAATTGTGTAGAGCTATAAAATTTAATATTTTAATTTAGTTCCTATCGAAGTCCATTCTCGCATCCTTCCATAAAATAGTTTGTTTACAAAAATATGGTTATTTTTTAAAGCTTTTTAAGCTCGTGCTTATGGTCAAGTAACATTTTTTGAAACTATAGAAGTAAAAAATTTAATCAAGAAAAATCTAGCTGAAAATGTTGCCAGTCTAAGACGATTAGCATTAAACGCAGCTGTCTGGCTAAACCTTGTTTATTGGCCGCAACGTATCTGCCGCGTATTTTCTCTAGTTATCAAACGTTTGCCAATAACTGGACGGACAACACAGTGGTTAAATGGTCATCTTGCCAAGTGTTGCGAGTTCGATCGCCGCGTGGGAAACTAATGTATGAGACACAAATGACTGTCAGACTTTGGACACCCAGATTTTGAGAGCCATCTATGAATCACCTACACACTTTGTTTCTATCATTTGTAAATTGTAAGTCCTCCGCGACACAGCGAGAAGCCTTGTGAAAAAGTTTTCTTTTTAAAGTATTAAATGCATATTCAGTGAATCTCTAGTTGCTAATATAGTTCTGAGCTCAGTGTTGCCAATTGGTTTTTTTTTTGGGGTTCAAAATGTCTAAGGTTTTTTAGCGGTTCATATACCTATTAAAATTTTTGTTACTTATATATATGAGATAGCGGATTTATGACAAAATATCATAGTTAACCTAAGAATCTTGTTTTTCGGAAGATTTTTAGAGTATTTTAGTATAACGAGAAGAATTGGCAACACTTATAGTCATTTTGTTGGGTGGAAAATAAATGTAATGAAAATAAGAAACAAAGGTGATAACAATATGCAGTTTTATGTGTGGCCACTTGTTTGCCTCTTAAGAGTATATGCGTTAGTATTAAAAAATATTGCCAACGATGATACTTGACTCTAAGTTCGAAGAACATCTTATTATAATCTAGAAACGTATGTACCGTAAGTAAAATAGATCTGATAAGTGTGAAATGATTCTGTTAATTCTACTCGATGTTATGAAATCAAAACTTAATGTTGAGGTCAAATTGTTTATCCATGTTGATTTTTATGTAAGTTCCTATAAATGTTTATTGTTTTCGCACAAAAATGGTTTTTGTTTCTGTTGTGTATGAACAAGCCCTGCCCGGTAAGAATTTAGTATAAATAATCCTCAAAATAGCCGATAATTACAAGAAATTTTAGCTTTGCTACGGGTTTATAATAGCGTGTGTTAATTTTCAGTTGTTAACATCAAAATGACATCTAAATAAAAATTTGAAAATGTTTGTGCGTTTCCTTCTGTTACCTTTGAAGCTTCGATACAGCGCGTATACTGTTTGAGCTTTTGAAGTTCCAGGGTCGTACGTTGGTGCTTCCCTACAAAAAATCTGTCCAAATATTCTATCAAAACAGCGTCTGATAGAAAACATGGTGTAGGGTAGGGTGATGCACGCCATCTAGCTAACATGCTATTGAAACATGAAACCTTATTTGACTGAAATTTAGTTAGCCCCTTTTTATAAGCTTTTATTTAACTTGCAATGTTTGTAGGTAGGTAAGTATGTGTTCGGCACTTACTTTGAAGCTAAATTGGAACCACTTCCCGACGTCCGGTATAGCTCAAATTTGGTGTAAATATGTATCTTCCGTGACAATACAATAATATGATACCATGAAGATGTTCTTACAAAGGAGCCGGAACACGGCTATAGAAACTTAACTAAACAAGATAAATCCATCGAGTTTGGGCTCATTTGTTTTGTCTTGGTGAGTATTTTTGTGCTACTTGATATCCAGGGTATTATGATGTCGTCGGAAGGTGACCATTTAAGAGCAATAATTATTGCTCTTAGGTGGCCATTGTAACTTCTGAACTAAACAAGATAAACCAATCGCAGCCAAGTACTCTTTTAAACATCAAATCTACACTAAAATAAAACGTTAGTTTCTATAGAAGCTTGATTTAAAAATATTTTTTACAATTAATTTTTTAAAGTCAAACCTCAATATCGATATAACTACAAATACATAGATATGATTTAAATTCGCATGGATAATATTCTAAAATATACTTACGTATTTTTACAAGTTATTACATAATAGATGTCATCCTAGAAGGAAATAGAAGAAGACCATGACTGGCCTGTTGGTCTAGTGGTTAGTGACCCTGACCGCTATGCTTATAGGTCGTGGATTCGATACCCACCTGAGTCTGGGTGTTCTTTGTGTCCGTTGTTTCTATGTTTGTAAAGTCCCCCGCGACACAGGAGTAATTCCTAATGCGGGAGATTTCTTTTAAAAAAAAAAAAAAAGACCCCTTCTATACCTACCTAGGCAGAATCCTATGTAACGAGTGGCGAGGCTTTTGCCATAATAGGGACAATTTCAAGGTCCGGGATGAGTGTGAGCAGGAGAGTGAACATTTCTTAGCCCAGGAAACGCAAAGAAGATACAAGCATGGCAAAGGAAATTAAGTAATAACTTGCAACACACCCTGTGCCGAGGCGTCATCTAACTAAAAGGCCGTACTCACCATCGTGTCTGACGTACGTCCCGCCAAGGACACGCACGATGCACGATGAAAAACGATCGTGAATAGTCTTGACGTATGTCAGAATTATATATATATATTATATACTGCTTGCTGGACTTGCACAACGCGTTTTGCATCCAGCGAGTCCCCCACCACATGCTTATGTATATAATATACGGTATATATACAGTATATAGTTTATATTGCCAATTTGTGGAGAATTCCCCAAAATGCGGGGAATTTCAAACCGATTGACAATACCATTGTAACAGTGCTTTCTGCAAAATAATAAATGATTTGATTTGATTGGGAAATTTATGGCGAGGCCATCAATGCGGGGAATCGGGATTATTAATTACATTACGACTTCAGGTTTTGTCTCCCCAAACTGGGGAATTTGACCATTATTTTAGGGTAATTTAAGAATATGGCATTGGCAACGCTGGCTACAGCACCGTGGCCTTGAGCGGACGTACAGCCGCGCACAATGCGTGTGTATGCTACGTCGGGCACCGCGTCCTTGGCGGGACGTACGTCAGGCACGAAGGTGGGTAGGGCCTTTAACCCTTGGAGTCTCATTCAGTTGGTGTCCGCGAGCCTGCAAGAGTTCCTACCAGGTCAACGAGAAGCGTCCATTACTCAAAGTTTAAAAAACAGTAGGTAAACTTCTACAGCATGTTGTCCGTTTCTGCAAAACTTTCCCCTCTAAACTTACAAGGGCCCGTAAAAATAAATTAAAGCATTTATTTTCACGGGCATTTGTTAAGACTTGAATACATATTTTTACCCAAGAAAGCGTTTAGGGTGAGAGATGTTTGTTGGTTTGTGCAAACCAAAGTTGCTATTTATCTCCAAAACTAATAGTCCGATTTTGATGCGGTTTTCAGTAATGTGTTCGTGGTTGATTGGTGCTGGTTCTTAGATGGGTGTTAGGGTCGTAATTCACTGGAGGCGCTGCAGTAAACATTTGTTTGAGCAAACCAATGTTGCCATTTATCTCCAAAACGAAGCTTGATTTTGATGCGGTTTTCAGTAATGGGTTCGTGGTTGATTGGTTCTTAGATGGGTGTTACGGTGGTGACTAACTAGAGGTTGCTGCAGTAAACATTATCACCATGAAATAAATTAAATAGATATGTGTACATAATAAGAACAAGCTTTTTATTTCAGACTTTACAGCAAGCACGTACGCATGCTCTGTAAAGTCTGAAATAAAAAGCAAAATTAAAAATTTTGAAAATGCCCACGACGGTTATAACGAAATCGAAAAATGATAAAATAATTTAAAAACCCCCGACTTAACAGGCGCACATACAATGGTTTTTGAGATACACGATGCTGCAAAACGTTACCCCAGCAGGAAATAATTATACGTTCCACTCGTTTCACACTAAGAGCCACTTTCCTGCTGGGGTAACGTATACTATTTTTTGATGAAATTAATCTTATATATAAAAAGTGTTTGTATGTTTGTCCTCTATGTGTTCCGAAACCATTGATCAGATTATGATGAAACTTCGGTAGGGTATTCCGGGGACGCCCGCGAGGGTTCGTGGCCCAAAAAATCTGTATTAAAAAGCTTACCGGGTGCAGATGGTATAAAATAAAAAATACTTAGGTAGGTACATAATATATTTCTTAGAGCAACTTCAACTGACGCCTATTATATATATTTGGCACCATAGTTATCGTTATTAGAACTCCCTATTATAAAAATATTATGATCTAAGCTCCAAAATTTCACAGATGGGGTTTTACCGTTTCCTCGAAATTCTTTTTCTTCATTCGTATTTGGGGTCATAAAGAAGGCAAAAGTTTTTACCAAGATTTTGAGGAAATGGAGCTAAGATACGAAAGGAAGTGAATATTAGCATGATAGCTGAATACTGATGGATGATTCATACCGAGCTCACTAGACTAATCTGTTAGCATTACAGAAAAACAGAAAAGGTATGGCATAAAGGTATGGTAAAGGCATGCGCGTGCGTCCGTTTAGATCCGGTCCGACGCGCTTCGGCGCGGCCCTTTCGGTGGGAATCGTACTGTAAACGCTCACGCAGCGTCGCCGTCCCGCACCGCCCCACCAGCTGTCTGCCCCAACCTTTAGAGACACGGGACCTTTCCAAGAGAGAAAAGTATCTAAGCGAATAAGATTAATTCCAGCTTCTATACATGTCTTTTTTCTCAGGTTTCAGGGAATAAATAAAACTTCTGTTCGTAATAAAAACACGTTGTTGTGTGTATATATTAGTCGTTTGTAATATTGTATGTCGATGTAGTAGTGGCCACTACCAATCGTCCTGATGCTGTCGCGGAGAGCAGATCATCTGTATCACAAGCTCTAAACAATCACCCGCCCTTTTTGGTTCTGGCTTATTTAGACACCTCTGTCTTGTCTTATGAGATCAAACATTACAATGAATGACCTTCAAAAACGGTTAAACGCCTCGGAAAGAAGTTATTTTAGAATATATCGGATGCAAGCATAGATTTATGACTTAATTTACACCTTGTTTTTATGAAAATAATCTTCATTTTTAGCTAATTATAGAATTAAATATAGGTTGATAATAAGTTTACATACTTTGTCAATCAACTGAGACCCGATAACAAAATACGTAAATGCTGAAACTTTAACACTTTTATACCTAGCAATATGAAATAATTATGTCACAACGTAAAACAAGACAGAGCCGCTAGTGACGCGCGACAAACATAACAATCCCAATCAATAACAAGAGACAGACCAACAACTCTCCGCGCAACAACAGACCGGTCAACACATTTTTAAGATATTTCACATAGTAATCATTTCACACGACGGGACGTCTCTCCACTATTACAAAATATACTTCTACCGTCCGTTTGCTGCAGCTCTCTATTTCTGCACAAGATTTTCTTTCACTTATCTGAGGGAATTAACTAATACAAACATATCACCGATAACTCAAATTTGCTGAAAGATATTGAATTGTTTCAAGATGATAAACACTTCTGTATTCGAGTGTTTAATTGGCAAGTGTACATTATTGGTATACGAATCAACATTTATACCTTTTCATGAGAAAAGTATGTAAAATATCTAATAGTGTTGATAGTCGGGTATCGAGATCAATCAATCATGAAAGGCTTGCGGAATTCCGCGATGGGAGTCTCCTTGACGTCGCTGTCTGGAGTACCAAGTCATAATATATGATATCGCGTCCCGGCAAAAAAGTGTCATAATACAAAAACAGCAATTTCGAGAAGACACGACTTTTATGCCTGTGAATTGAGCAAAACAGCTCAGTGAAAAAGGGAACAAAGTCCCCTTTAACTTTAGCTAATAACGATGTTTTCACAGCTGACCAAATGCAACATTTGCTATTCAATGCTATATAAATGTTAAAAGTACCTAACATGTGATATGACACTTTTTTTTGTGATATGACACTTTTTTTGCCGGGAGGCGATATGTAACTCGATGGAGCCCGAGTGTGACTTATCTAGTAGACATTTTGAATACTTTTGCCATGACTGATAAATGTCGCATTTACCTCGTATATTGTCAATACAATGTCGGCAAATATTCGACAAAACCTTCCAGCAAATAAACAACATACACTCAATAACAGAAGAAAAAACATTTGGTTAACTAGTATATCAAAACTTAACGCAATTTATATGTACAAGATCGATATGACACATCTTAAAGTGAAAACTAAAGATGAAATAGGAAAAAAAACTTACGCGCTAACACAACAATTGGGAACTAACGCTTGCTTTGACGCACACTTGCAAGTAGTCTGACTGGTTCTTATGTAACCTGAATTTAGTTAATATTTAGTCATTTTGGGGTTGCGGTTGACTATTATATACTATTTACAAAAACTCTTCCACACCCTGACTAGGAATATAAAAAAGGTTACAGCCAAAAAACCTCTATACAAATTCGAATTCGTTAAAAAAACACCGAGTTGTTTATACCTGTGTAAACAGACCACGAACGGACTTCTAAATACAAAAAAAAGGCTAATTTCAATCGAAACCTTTTTCAGGCATCTCTAGGTACATATAACTAAAGAAAAACTAAATACACTATGAGCTCACTTTTGTAACTACATATTTTGAACCACATGATCTATTGCTGTTTAAATTGTAATATTTTTTACGCCTTGGCGGTTATTTTGAAATTGGAATAGAAAGTTACAAAAAAAAAATAAGGCTTAGATTAAAAAGTAATTTTAAGAAACCGTTCCCACACGAACGAATTTTTCGTTCGATCATAATTTTTTTTTTAAAGAAACGATTTTTTTTTTCATTTAAAAAGTTACGAAATGTGGCGTAGTAGGAATTAATTATATTATGCTGCATTTTCTCACAAATGAGTTACACAAAAACCAGTATTATTGTTACCTGTAAATATACTTTTATTTCTCTACAGTAACCGCATCTGTAATACGTCACCAAAGCCCTATTTGTACGAAGGAAAATTAAATAAGTACTTATGTGTTATAATATACATATATATTACCAGCAATAAATCACATGAATTACAAAAATACGTGTGTAAAAACTCAATGTGTAAAACAAAAAAAAACTTCATACAAATAATAATTTTGTTTTATTCGTAACAGACATTGATGCAACAGACGGACGGCTTGTAACATTCATATTAGCTTAGACATGTAGCGATACAATCGTACTGTGTTCTGAAATACACATGCTACAAATAACATGCTACTTACAAGCAAATTGCAAGTAAACAAATGTACTAACTGAAGAAAATGAGAAACCACTTAGTATTTTAATACCACTTTGATGGCAAACAAGTGTTAAGATTAAAAAAAAATCTGCAATAATTTCGATAATGCCTTGGAAAAAAATGTTGGTAATAAGTAAGCATGCTTTTTAATAGCATATGTATTTCAGCGACTTCAGAGCGTTCGCTACACTTGATAGCATAATAATAGCATATCTGATGTATCTATATTTAAATGTGGCAATATACTATAAGTATTCAATGATACAATAAGCTCGAAATTTAGTCTTTCAGATTCTAAATATACAGGAAGTTTTAACACAAAGATAGACATAACAAAAATCAATTATAATACCTATTTCACTACTCACAAGGAAAATTTGGCAAGGTAAGCTTGTACCTGGCAGTTTCATCAAGGTCACTGCTCCACTCCCATACGTCGCAGCGTGGTGATATATAGTTCATAACATACCTCAATAAACAGGTTATCTAACGAGAAAAATATCACAAATCGGGCTAGCAGGACCTCTTCAGCTTGTATGGTAAAAATAAAAAAAATAGGCAGACATGGGACTGCCGACAGAAGTGAAAACTTAAACGAAACGACGAACTTAAAACGTCACATTAGCAGGTTGGTGACATTAATTAATAAGGAGCTGACAGACCTCAATGTTTAGATTAGCGTCCTCTAGTGGATCTATATACGTATTATTAGCGTGACGGTCACGAGTTCAGTGCTTTTTCCCCATAGCAAAAGTGCACAAACGTACCTAAAGAAGTTTTCACTTCAAAAAAATGTTAGAATAGTGAAGTTAATTGCTTTTTTTCTGTAGTCAATAGTGTCGTTGATGGACAATGGTACTGCTTGAATTATGTCCCAAAAAAATGTGGGAATATGTTGAATGTTGATATATCTAATATATTTGTTATGATAGATACAAGGGAGGTACTAGACACTGGGAATGTTAATAATACATAATCTTGACTCACCCATTAAACAATTTTGAGAGCAGCAGTAAGACTGCAAACTTACTCGCGAGTTAAGGTTGGTCTTTGATGGTACAAATAGCACTCAATTGTTTAAAACACTGGTGTGAACTGAAACGGGGCTGAAAGTGGTAGTGAAGCAGGTATTTAGTTTAGCGACAACAAAAACATCTAGAACACAACAACAGTAAGTTATAACTAGATTAATTTCAGTATTCAACTATAAATACATCAGATATTAAAGGTGAAAAATTTACCAAATTGTTAACATTTAAATTGGTTCCTTCGGGGACTTTAATTTAGAGAGAGAGATAAATTTCTGAATAAAACAAAGGTTGAACTCACTTGAAGAGGAAAATTCAACCATATGTCATGAGGCTTAAAGTTTAAATTCAATTGTCATCGATAAGTTCGCCTCTCTGTACATTTTAATTGCACCCTATGAAATGTACAAACTAGGAACTGTAATTTTGAGAGCAACCAAGCCTTTGTAAAGGCGTGTACTACTTTGGTAAAAATATCATTTGGAAAAATTGTTTATAATTTGACTATATGACGCATTTATATGTATTTTATAATTGTCAGGCGCATGCTATTGTCGATGCATCACTTGGATTTGTACTTTTTATTTAAAGGTAACGGCATATAGACAGTCGTGCATCTCATTTTTGCTCAACCAAAATTGCTAGTGCAGAGTGAGATGCAGAATCTAGATATCGCCTTCTCACTCAAAATGGGATATCACGAACGTATACACTATATATATTTTTCTGTTTAATTTAACTTGTTACTGAACGCAACTGATTAATTAATCTTATAGAAAGGACTGGTAGAGAGCTTACTAAGTATTTAAAACACCAATTGAATCATCCTCCATAATATGCTGTTAAAATGATTTAGGGAACGCAACTAATATTTTAAAAATAGGTTTCTCACGATTGTGTTTGGAGACGTTGTTGAAAATGTCAAGTAGCTCTGAGAAAAGGTTGCATTCTCAACTTCAGGGGTCATCCATAACATGCATAATGTGCAAAATTGTGTATTTTATGGATGGATCACCTTTGAAAGTTGCTGAGAACGAATTTTTGGCTGATTGGTAAGGGTGGTGTTCCACATTAGGGTGAAAATTTTTTGCACGTACCAACATGTTGAATGTTTTTGAGTACAGAGACCATCGGTAAAAATTATTTAGTGAAAAACCATAAATTTTGTAGTCCCATTTAAATTTAAAATGGTTTTATATTAAGTATTATAGTGTTAAGAATACCCAGCTTTTAAACGTGCTCTCTGAAGCACGGAGGGGTCTGAATGTTTTAAGAATGGTCACCCATCCTGTTTCCAGTGTGTTACTATTTTGAAATTGATAAACCATTCACTAAATGAATTGCCGATATTATGACATCACGAGTCGTTATTTCATACAAGCGTTCCACAGGACATATAGTTTTGACATTTAATAAAGAGACACTGATTTGAACAGTCTAAAATCTAACTAATAAATCAGTTGAAAGCATTAATTAGGAGCTTGGCTGACACAAGAAACATAATTTAACTCAAATACGTATTTCTCGCACCTAAGTCTGTGAATTTTTTAATTTTTTTTAATTAACTAGTTTTTTTTACACATACATACAAAAGCTAAGGACGGTACACAACTCTCCCTTGCAGTCTTGTACAATATAAACGTAATGATATGCACATATAAAACATATTGAGAGTAACCATAGACAATAACACACGCCATAGACATTGCCATAAACAATTTGGTACAACTTTTCATATATTAAATCAGATTAATATTTATAAAATTTAACATTGTTTCTCTTTTTATCTTATCATTGATATCTTGATGCATGATAGATGCAATAATTATGTATAATATACAATTGGAACTCCTATTTATTACCTAATTTTTTCTTTATTTCATTTTATAAATCACATAAGGTAACGACAACGGAACAGTCGACAGATTATTTTAATCTTATTTGGGATCTCTAAGACTACACCATTGTGGTGAACCGGATCTTTGTGTGATCGTGTGAAGTGCACAGAGCCTCAGGCGCAGGCGACGATCGTAGACAAACGAGTCGGGAGACGCCGCTTCCTCATTACGTCCAGAGACAATATTTATCGAGTTTGAATTTAGAATACCAAGAGTTTTGGGTTATGATTCGATATGAAGGATAATTGCACACATTTGCAGTGTTTTTTACTGATTAGTGTTGTGGTAATAAATAAAAAGTCTAAAAAAGTGGAAGAATTTTGAAATTATTAATAATATTAATTTTGTAAGTTATTAATATGACTACGACTGCTCTATCAATGTTCGTATTTTTCTTTTAATATCCTAGTACACATTTTTGGTTCTGAATTTTCAAACTTAAAATATCTGACTTTAGAATCCAGGTATTTCTGTAGGGCAAATCCATAGGAAAAAATAACCAATATCACCATAGATTTCTCATTGGCAATATCAACAGCTAATAGGCAAAAAAGGTTTTAAATCTCAAGCAGACTGGAAAGTGGAGTGTGGAACATCTGCTAAATGGTCATAAAACTTGAGTGGAAGAGAACCTTGTATGGAACAGAGAATGATGGCTTCTTGGACAATTTTCTAGAATTTATTTTTGGTACTAAATGTCTTACGTATGGTATAAAATCTACATAAGTTATGCAGATGAATGAGTGATTATGTCTACCAACCTATCGAATCACACCCATTGTAAGTTAATTAAAATCTTAACATCATCCGACAAATATGGCTCTAATGCAATAAGATTCGAATAGATAGCGAAGGTCTCTGTTAGACTTATTTACATGTGATACCAAAACACAAGGTACTTTCTGTCGCTCAAATACAATGATGAAAATAGATTTCAAAGGCAACAAAGGAGAAGAGAAGATAAGATAAGCTAAATATATGTTGGAGTGTTCACACACATAGTGTACAAGGTGAGATTCAAACCCATAGCCAAAAACTTCAATTCTTTTTTTAAAGTTGTAATTTGTTTTTTGATAAATTTGAAGGCTTTTTGTTAAACTTTTCTATAATGCATGTGAGAAATAGTTTCTGTTGTATAAGCGACAGACAGTAGCTATGTGTGTTCGGAATATAACTAAAATATAATATTATTATTTATGTATGTGTGTTTATGTACTATCCTTACCGCTTGGCATTGTTTACCGCTATTGAATACTTAAAAGAAATATCAAGAAACCCAATTTGCTAACAAAACTTAACAAAATTTAGCAAAACAACAACACTTCTTAATCAAAACAATTTCTTTACTAACTATAGTTCTAGCGCTGTCTTTTTTTCTCTTGATAGGAGCGACAGAAACAACATTTTCATATTCTTTATGAGGGAATTTTTACTCGGAAACTTGAGGTTTAAGTATTTTGTTTCTATTGTACATCTATAAAATCATCAGTTTAGATGTATTATTGTTCAGTTATGACCTTCAAATTATAAGGCATTTGGTCAGTTCACCAATATGAGTAATGGCCCGATATATGTTGAAATAAATGAAGAATAGTCTAGTTTTGCTTATAGGTCATGAATAAAAATCAGGAAAGACATCAATCCTGAAATCCTGTCACGGGTCAATTGAATAAAATTTACAATATGAAAAACTTAATACAAAAAAATTATGCGAGTTTTCATGACTAATTCAATCAGTTAAGATA